>CM060591.1:2293497-2748497 GCA_030578255.1 Tiaroga cobitis | reverse complement strand
TACAGCATTATAGGGGCACTTTAATGAATGTAATAGAATTAAATTACATTTTCAATTGCATGTATATTTTTTATTTTAAATTAAATGACTTTATTGCTAGAAAATACCAACACAAATCATGGGTTCAAACTGTACATTGTTACATTTTGATCACAGGGCTGCAAATCTTCCATTGTAATCTCTCAGCAAAACTGTTCTTTGAGGATTTGGGAAAGTGTTGGCCTCCTGAGACCTTTTTAGAGAAACTTCCAGAAGCGATTGCTCACTCGCTGTTATCAGTACAGTGGCGTATCTCAACAAATGGTGTTTGATGATAACCTTCCACAGAAACAGCTCTGAGCTCTTCTCCCTGCTAATATATGTTATCTAGGTTGTCATCCAGCACAAATACTGCAGGAAGCAAAACTGTCTGAATGGAAGGATGACTTCAACTTCGCCAAAGTCTTCTTTAGGTGTCTCGGCACAAATAGAGGTAATGTTTCACCGAGCAGGGCTGCTTTGTGATGAGACCATCAGTAATGCTGTAGATATGTCAGCAAACGGCCAAAGACCATATTACATCAGCACAAACACACACTCACAGGACAACAGCCTCGCACATATACACACACATATATATATATATATATATATATATAACAGGTCTTGACCACATTACAGTTCCATGTCACTTCGCCAAATGATTTCAGTTATTTACAAGGTCCTTAAAGCCGACAACAGCAAAAGAGCCAAAACCCACAACAACACTGATCAAGCAAATTAATATAGTAAACAATAGGATAAAAACGACAAATTATTTCCATGTTTTTTTTTTCTTCCCACAAATGTATGTTTTATTATGTACGGAAGGGCACATACTCTCTTCCTCCCGCTCAAACATACATACGGACACACACTCGCACAGAAACGTGTTGTCAGCGCTGCTCTGATGATTTAATCAGTAAAATAGTTTAACAACTTAAAAGCTACATGAATTTCTCACTAGCGAGGGAATAACAGCGTTGTTCTTGACGCCGATAAACTTACAGTTTCACTATTAGTAGAGACGCTGCTGCTGCTGAACACTGTTGAGAGACACACAGACTCAGGTATTTCATACACACTCGGATAACTCTCTCTCTCTCTGCTATCAGTGGCTCAAGCCTACGTTACAAGCTCTAAAATGACGTTTTGGAATTAGCAATGGAGACGTGTGATGAGATGCGTGAGAAATTAGTGCTACACAAGAGCGTTTTAAGGACAAAAACCTGACAAATGTCTTGAAATACATCATCTGTTTTGAGCTGTGGTTACCATAGTATAAAACACTGTTTTGAGGTGTGGTTACCCTAGTATAATGTCCGCAACACTACTCCCATATTTTAATAAAAAAGGCAACGTTTCGACCCTACTGGGTCTTCTTCAGGCAATTGGCAAAACACATTTGATACAGAGTTGTATAGGCCTAACAATCTGACCCACCCGTGATTTCAATTAGCTTGATTGGGTCTAAACAAGCCTAATAACCTCACTCATTCATTAATTAAGAGAACACTTGCATGGAAAAAACAATCAACATACACAAGAATCAATTCCATATGCACATAACTTCCTAAAATGTAGTCAGAAACATGCAATTAACTACCAAGAACCAGTGCATACTCATGTCCTGCACCTGCTAGAAGGTGGGATGTGCACACAACAACTTGTTTAAACATAACCTAGTATAAGCGACCTCGGGTGTGCACTCGTCAATTATTCCTTAAAGGGTTAGTTCACCCAAAAATGAAAATTAAGTCATTAATTACTCACCCCCATGCTGTACCAACCCCGTAAGGCCTTCGTTTGTCTTCGGAACACAAATGAAGATATTTATGATTAAATGTGACAGCTGGATCACTCCTCCATAGGCTCCCTAAGGGAATGACACCGGACGGCCCAGAAAGTCATTAAAGAAAATGTTTAAATATTCCATGTCGCAACAGTGGCTCAACTCTAAGTTTATCAAGCGACGAGAATACTTTTTGTGCGGAAATAAAACAAAAATAACGACTTTATTCGACTATTCCTTTTCTTCCTTGTGGGCCTGAAACGAGACTTCAAGAGATTTCCACGACGCATGCGCGAGAATTGCGATCTCCTTCAACTACTTCAGTTCAGTTCTCGCGCGTGCGCGTCGTGGAAATCTCTTGAAGTTCTCGTATCATGGCCTCCTAATCATCCCCATATATATATATACACTGATTGGCTTCATCACTCTGTCTCCTCTCCACCAGTAAGCTGGTGTGTGGTGGGCGTTCTGGCGCAATATGGCTGCCGTCGCATCATCCAAGTGGATGCTGCACATTGGTGATGGTTGAGGAGATTCCCCCTTCCATGTGAAGCGCTTTGAGTGCCTAGAAAAGCGCTATATAAATGTAATGAATTATTATTATTATTATTAATTATTTTCATTATGAAATTTGTTTATATAAATAGCTTCAAAGTTATTAGAAATTTATTTTTATGAAATATCTTCATAAAAATAATATTGAAGTAGGCATTGTATCAATTTTGAAATGCACTGCAGCTAAAGCCACATATTATATTTAAAATCTGAAGATAAGTCTAAAACTCTGAAAAAACACTGCAATTGAAAATAGAGCTGAATCTTGTTGTATAATAAGTTGTATTGTTATGTTGTGGTTCCTTTAGTGTAATAATGTGCGCCCTTTAACAAACATCATTATCGATTTTGAACAAAGTATATCTTTTATATCTAAATAAAAAGCATGAAACGTAATGTTTAGATGTGATTATGTGAACCAGCTTGTGTCAGGAAGCAAGGCGGATCGTTAGCATGGCAACTGAAAAGAAAGAAAGAGACATTTGAGTTCGATTTGGCAACTTGTTAACCCATTTTCATGGTCAAAACTACATAAACCATTGTAAATAATAAAAATAAACACATATACATATACATTGGAGTTAGTTGTTTTGATGCCCAAGGGGGTCTGGATCCTGTGAGAGGATTGAATCTCGCACAACACCAGTATTACATGTATATAATATAGTTTATGGTTTATTATTTTCCGACAGCTTGTCCCTGTAGCGTTTCTTCCTCTCCTAAGATGATTTCAGGTCCACCTTTGCTTTTCTTCAGGGGATTTCTGATGCATGTTGTGCTGTTGGCCAAACATCTTTATTGAATTACATAATCCATATGAAGGTCGATGTAGTGTGTAAAAGTGCTTGTCACATGATTCATAACATGTTCAGCTGCGTTTAGACTCTTCTTAGACTCTCCTTCCCCTTCAGGCACATTATAACTCAGAGAAAGTGGAGAGGTACGGGGACTCGGGGTGAGACATAATTAATATTCACATTATATTTGCAATGATTTAGATGGTGAAATATAATTAAGTGACATTCGGTATGTTTCCATCCACCTATTTTTATGTGCATTTTGGGATATGAAATAAAAAAAACTGCTGGATGGAAATGCCAGTGTGCAATGAAATGTGCATAAAAACTTCTGCGCTCAATTAAGGAGGGTACATGCGTTTATCTGATAAGAAGACATGAGCGTAAACTTCGATGGAAACACATTTACTGAATAAATCCCTTGATGCGCAACAAAAACTGTGATTAATGCTGGGTTGTTTTAACCCAATTTTGGGTCAAAAACGGACCAACCCAAACGTTGGGTTAAAAATGTAATTAAAAAAGTTTGGGTTTGTCCATATTTGACCCAAAATTGAGGTGAAACAACCCAGCATTTTTTAGCGGACCAATCACATCACAGCATCTCAAATTTGGTGGTTCTGAAACCCTGAGTCACTGTCATCAGAATCATTTGGTTAAATTTTTGCTGTTAATTTTCCTATTGAGTGTTTGTTGCACAATCTTTCTTTTTTCAGATTTTAACTACAGTAGCAAAAGCCGCTAGACTTGGTTATTTTGATTCCGTTCGAATCAGTTCAGAGAATCATCTCAAAACTTTGATTTAACAATTAATTTGCATTGCATGCTCATTAAAGCCTTTGTGTAGTATTTCTTTGTATTAAAATGTTTCAGTTCAAATATATGCATATAGATATTGCTGCATATCAATATATATTATTATGTTATGCATATTATTAAATGATCCGATCATTAAGTGAACATTTATGCATTTAGCAGATGCTTTTATTAAAGAGCCAACAATAATCGTGCTATATAGACTGCCAGGTTAATTAAACATGCATTTAATTTTTATCTACATGTTTACTGTATTTTGTAAAGTGTACATTCTGATCATTTGTCATTAATTGGCATTGTTTTAAAGTATGAAACTAGATGTCTTGACATTATAAAATCTGCATTAAACTGAACAATTGAAAAATAAGTATTAAAATTGAATACATCTTGTATCCCAATTGAGAAGTTGCTACATGGAAAAAGTATAGCTTGCTGCATTTAAGCAATTTCATCACTCTAAAAAATGCTGGGTTGTTTTAACCCAATTTTGGGTCAAATATGGACAAAAATGCATAGTTAAATTTATAAATTGCATTTTTTTAATCCAACAATTGAGTACAATTGGGTTTGTCCATATTTGACCCAAAATTGGGTTAAAACAACCCAGCATTTTTAGAGTGTATATGAAATATGAATAGCAGCTTCAAGGCCTGCCAAGCAAGTTAACTGTAAAATAATGCTCTCAGCCTAAACAAGCATAAAAACAACAAAAGACGACGAGACACACGAAACCTTCAGTCACAGAGACGCTCGTCTCACTCCCAGAAGGACATTTTAATGAAGTTAGATAAGTTAGATAAGTAGTTAGATAAGTCTTTACTTTAGGATAAGAAAAAACACATCAGTCTGTTTATACTGGCATTAAGAGAGCTTCGAAAAAACGAGAATGTTTTACTGCATATACTATGATGAAGATGTGTGTGGTGCTGTGGCTGCGATGTTGTGTGAGGTGTGTGTGTGTGTGTGTGTTAGATTGCTTACTTTTAATGAGTCAAACTTTCAACCTCAAACTCCAAGAAAAAAAATACACCAGTTCCGGCCCTAATTCGTTCAATTCAATTCAGACACTATTTTTTTAGCCTTAGTTTTTTAAATATATGAAGTGCAAGTGTGACAAATGTCACTGTAGAGCAACTGAAAACGTTAGCAGTGATTCTTTAAACTTTCAGATATGTGTTAAGAGATGTTTTAAATGACACGTTTCTAAAGCTGACGATGATCAACAGCCGATTAGAGGCTGGAGGTTTCGACTTCAAGTGTGTGAAAGGAATACAGTAGTTCTCGCAGAAATGAAAATAATTTAATATTCACCCTCATGTTGTATGTTTTTAATGGAACACAAAACAGGAAAAACTTTTAAAGGTGCAGTGTGTAGATTTTAGCGACATCTAGTGGTTCGGTTGCGAGTCGCACTAATGGCTCAGCCCACTGCTCACCCCTCCCTGTCGAAGAAGCTACGGTGGCTCAAACGGGACAAACATATCGTCGTCTGAGACAGCAGAGAATAGCCAGAGTAAGCCAAGTTTCTGTACCACAGTCCATTATAAACCACATCATGGATAAAGTTTACAAAGCCATAGTCAGGTGAGGATCAAGGGTCTTAATATATAATATAATAATAGTAATCAGCTGATTGTCTCACAAACGTAACCAGCACATTTCTCCCCACATAGCAAACCCACAATACAGCGAGGGAGAAGAACCACATGAAACTATGCAACTATATATTTTTTCTAACAGGGTAGTAAAAGTTTAGCTGGCTAATATGAGCTGTTACTGTGGCTGAGCTGGTTAAAGCGTTAAGCCTTGTTTATACTCGACGCCCCCGCATGAACGCAAAGGTGCGCGCGGCAAAAATGACGTGATTGTAACAGCGCGCGCCTCCCCTAGACACCATTTACTACACACAAATTAAGAAATAATAATGAATAAAAATATTGTTTTTTTTCTCTGGTTTTGAAAACTCTTCGCGATCGACTTGAAATGCTTCCAAGATCGACTTGTCGACCGCGATCGACGGGTTGGTGACTCCTGTAACGTTACTGTTTTACGGTCAATAGTACTAATCAGCTGATTGTCAAAGCAATAACACAGCGAGGGAGAAGAACTAAGTTACATGAAACAATCAGCTACATATTTTACATCACTGACAAGGGAAAAGTCACTACTCACGGTGTCTATGGCTTCTAGCTTTCTGCTGCTTCTCTTTCAAGGTAGTGACGAAGCGCGCTCTGTAGCGCTGTGTGTTCGCTGTCGGCTACGGTAGAAACATGACAATATGTCGACCTTCATAGAAGGGGGTGCCCGCGGTTATGGAGATATAAATGCCTCAGTCTAAGGTAATAAAAACATAACGGTTCATTGAGTGAGGTCTTTATACACCACTGAACACAGTTATGGATCTTATATTGCATTTATGTAAATAGATCTTTAGAAATATTACACATTGCACCTTTAAAAGAGGAACAGACAGACATTTAAGTCTGCATTCACTGAAAACTGGCTTCATATTACAACACTTTCAATATAGCCAGGTAACAAACTTTATGGATCATTTTGGTCAAGATTATATATAGTTAAATACAGAACATGACTTGCAGTGAAATGTAAACCTGGTCAGCTACTTAGACTGTGCATTAAATATAAATACAGGTGAAACTCGAAAAATTTGAATATCGTGCAAAAGTTCATTAATTTCAGTAATTCAACTTAGAAGGTGAAACTAATATATTATATAGACTCATTACATGCAAAGTGAGATATTTCAAGACTTTATTTGTTATAATTTTGATGATTTTGGCAAATTCAAAATTTGAATATTGTGAAAAGATTTTCATAGCTGTATGCCATAACCATCAAAATTATAACAAATAAAGTCTTGAAATATATCTCACTTTGCATGTAATTAAATTAACTTTTGCATGATATTCTAATTTTTTTTTAGTTTAAACCTTTAACTTGTCCGAAAAATTGTAAAATAAGATGAGCATAAGAAATAATAATTCTACAAAAATATTTAAATTATATACACACAGACACACACACACATATAGTCAATATGATCTGGAATGACAAAAAGGCAATAGCACTTAATGACAGAATTTTCAATTTAATTAAAACATTTTTGTATTTTTTACACAAAAATTTAAGAAATATAATGTAACTAAAATAACACTTTACTTTGAACTTGTCACCATGAACTGAAAGGCAAATCTGCCAGAGATAAATAAATAGATAAATGTTTAATAGTTTTCCAGTGAAGCGAAACTTGTCATGTTAGCTGTCAAACACACACACCGAAGCGTAACTGCCAGTCTTTAACATCACAGCTGAGAAGACATGGAGGCTGTTCAATCCTGTGATTCCCAGAACAATTATCCAGAGTCCTTCCCTTCGGATCGGAGGTTCTAATCAGCATCGATTCCTTTCTGAATCCATGAGTGAGATACTGGGAGTAAATGACCCTAAACTACCATGTTCATGCGGCAAGGACAAATGAGTCCTCGGTCCTGTTCGACGGAGCAATGTTTGTTTGTTTAAAGTCAGCATGAAATGGAAGTTGCAATAGTCGGTAACACTTTATTTGAAGGGGTGTGCATAAGACTGACATGACACTGTCATAAGCATGACATAACACCTGTCATGAACATGAAGGAGTCTTTATGAATGTTTATGACTGTTGTCATTAAGTGTCATTCGGTAAATTATGACACTTTTAATGCAAAGTTGACATTGTTTAAAATGTCTTTGTTATGACAACTTGACATTAACCAAGAAATCATAACCTGTCAACCTGTCACAAATATGTAATAACAGGTCTAATTATCAAACTTAAAGAAGTTATTTAGCTTTTTGAGTTATTTAGCTATTTTGAGGACAAGTAAAATATTCATGACACAGTTATAATGGTGTCATGACGGCCAAAGTCAAAAGCAACCACATATGACAGAGTAATGTAATGTTAACGCAAAGCTAAATAACTTCTTTAAGTTTGATAATTAGACCTGTTATGACATATTTGTGACAGGTTGACAGGTTATGATTTCTTGGTTAATCTCAAGTTGTCATAATCAAGACATTTCTGTCTTTGTTAATGTCAAGTTGTCATAACAAAGACATTTTAAACAATGTCAACTTTGCATTAAAAGTGTCATAATATACCGAATGACACTTAATGACAACAGTCATAAACATTCATAAAGACTCCTTCATGTTCATGACAGGTGTTATGTCATGTTTATGACAGTGTCATGTCAGTCTTATGCACACCACTTCAAATAAAGTGTTACCCAATAGTCTTTTCTTCTCTATTGTGACGTATATCGGAGTTGAAACGCTTCTGGAAGAAGAACACATGTGGGCGGGGCTTGATTTTGTCTGTGGTGAATTGATTGGATGGTTGTGGTTTGCTATTGGTGGATCTCGTGTGAGTGACAGGTATGAAGTTTGTTCCACTGCTCTAAAACAATTAAAAACATTTTTGGTAATTTAAATAAAGCTATATACTACATGAAAATGAGAAATGTTTCCTTAGAAATGAACTGAAATAATTTTAAGTTGAAGCACTAAAATTACAAACTGGAAATAAATAAACTTCAACTGAAATAAAAACAAATCAAACCTAAACAGTAAAAAGAAAAAAAAAAGAAATAATAATAATAATAATAATAATAATAATAAACAAAAGCACATTAATTAAACTAAACTAAAATTAAAATTAAATTTTAAATAATATTAAAATATAAAATAATAGTAAATAAATAATAAATAATACTAGACCATTTGATTGACATGTAAAGTGACCAATCACAATTTTGTTGTAGCAGCCAATCAGATTTGAACTGCTGATTTCAAGTGATATATTTTAAGTTTATTGCAAAATATGCATACACTCTAAAAACAAAAACAAGCTGGGTTGTTACAACCCATGTTTGGGTCAAATATGGACAAACCCAATCATTGGTTTTTCCATATTTGACCCAAACATGGGTTGAAACCAAATATATTATTCAAAACATATTCAAATATTTACGTTTTTTAGAGCGCATAGGTGAACGACTCAATTATGTCATTTGTTGTGCTTCTTTGGAGTGGGCGGAGCTAGCTAGATCTTTTGACATGTTTTGCTTGTTTCGATTCTCTGATTGGTGTAATTTCTGAACAGCATCATGGGTAATGTAGTTTTTCACCACGAATTCCACTATTAGACACTATTGTTTTATAACTAAGTGGGCTGACGGCTTCAACAGAAGCAAATACTATCAATTAACAGCCTTGTAGCTCACAGTATGGTTGTCTTTAAAGGCCTATAAGTTATTGTTAAAAATCTACTTCCCTACGGAGAAAATGTTTTCACTTCCAGAATCCGAGAGTTGCGCCGGTCAGCGGACAGAGACTATAGTGAACTTATTCTGTAACACACTGGAGGATTAAACAGCTGCTGTAAAATATAAAAGAGGAGGTCGTAACATTTTAAGCGGCACACTCATTAATGGAAATGTGAATTAGAAAGATCACAAGAGGAGGGCTGGCGTTTATGTACAACACGAGTTATAAAATTGTGAAAATCTGTATTGGGCTTTGATGCACTAGAAACAACCTGGTCTAATTGATTTGGATATTCTAATTACATTTCTCCAGTCTCATGTCTCATTAGCAAACGTAAAAATAGAGGGCGTAAAAGCTGACATTAATTCAAGCAATCTGCCCATGGGATTCACGAATAAAACACACACACATAGTGGAAGAGCTCATTACATGCGCACAATCACGCTTAAAGGCTGACTCAGCGTTCCTCTGTTTACATCAGTTCGAGACCTTGTGTGTCTCCTCGGTCAGCACAGGGGATCGTGGGTCACATGATGGCCTGTCTGACACACACAGTAGAGACACACACAGAGACACACACACAGTAGAGACACACACAGTAGAGACACACACACACACAGTAGAGACACACACAGAGACACACACAGAGACACACACAGAGACACACACAGTAGAGACACACACACACACAGTAGAGACACACACACACACAGTAGAGACACACACACACACAGTAGAGACACACACAGAGACACACACACAGTAGAGACACACACAGTAGAGACACACACACACACAGTAGAGACACACACACACACAGTAGAGACACACACAGAGACACACACAGAGACACACACAGTAGAGACACACACAGAGACACACACAGAGACACACACAGTAGAGACACACACAGAGACACACACAGAGACACACACAGAGACACACACAGTAGAGACACACACAGAGACACACACAGAGACACACACAGAGACACACACAGAGACACACACAGAGACACACACAGTAGAGACACACTCAGAGACACACACACAGTAGAGACACACACACAGAGACACACACAGTAGAGACACACACACAGTAGAGACACACACAGTAGAGACACACACAGTAGAGACACACACAGTAGAGACACACAGTGACAGTAGTGACACACACAGAGACACACACACAGTGACAGTAGAGACACACAGAGACACACACAGAGACGGCTGCCCGTGTCAGATCAGATGATTGGAAAGGGAATCGTTCAGCAGGAAGAGATTGAGGATATCCCGGACGCTCGTGGATGTAGAGCTCTGATATGACAAACAAAGCCGAATTACAGCAATTCATGTTATATTCCATGTCTCTTTAATATGGGTGTGAATGAGGAACAGACCAACATTTAGGCCAGTGTTCACTTCATTGTCATCAAAAGTGTTTTATAATACAAAAGAAAAATTGCTTTTACATTTGTGTGTGTGTGTGTGTGTGTGTGTGTGTGTGTGTGTGTGTGTGTGTGTGTGTGTGTGTGTGTGTGTGTGTGTGTGTGTGTGTGTGTGTGTAATATATAAAAAAGTAACAAATTATATATCTTTTACTTGTCATTAAAATATTTATTGATTAATTAATTATATATATATATATATATATATATATATATATATACATATATATACATTTTAAAAAAAATTAATATGTATTATTTTAAATACATTTTTAATGTGTCATTAAAATTAATTAATTTAATGCATTTATCTATTCATTTGTTACTAATTTACATATTATTTTGATATAACAGTGTGTATATATACACATGCATATATATATATATATATATATATATATATATATATATATATATATATATATATATATATATATATATATATATATATAAATAATTGGACATTTATAATAATCACAATTATGACATTATTTATAAAAATATAGTATATATTTAACAAATATGTAGGCTATATATTTGTACATATATAAATGTATATTTTTTACATAAACATGTATTTGTTTTTTGGCTGAACAATATTAGATGATTTATCGTCCAGCAAGTGAAATGGATGCATCTGATCAGTGTGTACAGTGTAGCTCTCCTCAACACACACACAGCTCTCCTCAACACACACACAGCTCTCCTCAACACACACACAGCTCTCCTCAACACACACACAGCTCTCCTCAACACACACACAGCTCTCCTCAACACACACACAGCTCTCCTCAACACACACACACAGCTCTCCTCAACACACACACAGCTCTCCTCAACACACACACAGCTCTCCTCAACACACACACAGCTCTCCTCAACACACACACAGCTCTCCTCAACACACACACAGCTCTCCTCAACACACACACAGCTCTCCTCAACACACACACAGCTCTCCTCAACACACACACAGCTCTCCTCAACACACACAGCTCTCCTCAACACACACACAGCTCTCCTCAACACACACACAATGCGCTGAAGAGCTGAACTGCAGGTCTGTTTGTGTCAGCTATTTTCCCGCGGCTTTGATTGTGGCTCATCCAATCAGACCGTAGAGAACTTCAACTATCCTATCTGTTTTATAATAGACTTGAATCCATCATGTGGTCATTTAGTGCTGGTGTTAGCAGCTCCGCTGAATTGAAAAGTGGCCTTAGATAAAAAGCACACAATGATCAAGAGCCGACCCTTCATATCAAGCACCCTTTGCTCAGCTGGTATTGATTACTGCAGCTTTGACTGTATTAATCATGACCTCTCCTGCAGTTCGGCCCCGTTCACAGCATCTAATAATACAATCCTGCTGCTGTCTGACCCTCATGCCCAATCTAAATTCAATTTGTGCAACTGTACAAATGTCTTTGTTGTTGGTAATGATGTTATCAGCACAGTTCCAGAAGCCCCGGATCCTCATCACAATAGCGGAGGCTGATTGTGTAGCTGTGTGTGTGTGTGTGTTTGTGCAGTCCCGAGGGAAGATTTAGACTTTAATTAATCATTTGGTCAGATTTCGAGAGAGGCGGTCCACCTTTTGTTCTCCATCATTTTCTGACAGCAACTTATTAACAAGGATTTCTAGCTCCATCTAGTGCTTGAACGGGCAAGGGCAGCATCGAGTTAATAAATGCAATGTTTGTGTTAGTGCTGTTTAGATATTCATAGAAATTCACAACAAGGCGGAGCAACAACTCAAAGCATAAGAAAACAAATTGCATTTACACTGCCTGTGATGTGTGTTTTCCACCGCTCACGCACACACACTGCGGCACATGATGCAAAATGATGTAGAAAATGTTTTGCCGCTTCAAATCAGAGTGCAATTAATTTCTTTGCTGTTTTTAAACATGAATAGTTTATCGTACATATTCTGTGCGTAGTGTGCATTTTCTCTATGAATACTCGGATGATCTTAAGCATTTGTCTGAATGTGCAGTAGATATACAACACTAAATACTATACCACAATGCAACGCGCTTGATTCAACCTTTTAAGTATATTTACTGTTTTTACTTCAATTTAAACGTTAAAAAAAATTAAATAGGCCAAATATGCATGTTATCATAAGTATACTAAATAGAAAAGGCACAACATGTGCATTTTTCATATTCCTCTGATGAAAGGTCCATTTTATAGAAAGATCATTTTGTGCAACTGCAGTTTTTAATGCAGCTGTTGTTCAAATGTAAACAAAAAAAAAAAACACTTTTGGTAAATTAAATAAAATATACAATATAAATATTAGATTAAAACAAATGCAAAAAAAATATTTTACTAAAATTACTAAAAATAAAATAAAAATACATTTAAGCTGAAATATAAAATTAAAAAAACAAACAAAAAGCACATAACAAAATTACAAAAAATGTAAACTAGAATTAAAACAAGGTACAATATGTAACTTTTGGCCCTCTAGTGGTTAAAAACAAACATACATTTTGGAAGGAGGATTGATGATTTATTCATTGTGAACCAAAAAAGTGTGCCTTCAATAAATACTAACACTAAAATAACACTGCGGACTACGCTTGAGGCCAGTGATGATACTTCAAGAAGACAACATCTTGCCAGGATGTTATATCAAGGTTAAAAGGCGTTTGCTGTACATCCAGCTTGGACTTAAACACATTATTTGCATATGACAGAGTATTGATGTGACCGCAGACCTCATCGAATCTCAGATCAGATCCTCTCTGCTCTGTACGACTCAAGTGCAGAAGATAATTTTCAATCTGTTTGTCTTCTGGAGTGTGGCGCACTTCATTAATAAAATCAATTAGTGTGCCCTCATAACTGCGTATTGATTTACATCACACCATTCATTACTCTAGTCTCTATGGAAACGTCACATAGCGTTCTGACATCCTGTCAGCTTATACAACCACAACTAGTCCACAGAAAGCTTATTAACCAAGGCATCCAGGCAGACTCACACTCAAACACATTCCCAATCGCAATAAATTCTGGATCCTGCCACTTCTCATAAGAGATCAATCTATTTTTCAGAGTCAAGCAGTAACACATTTGCCTCAAAATCAGAAGTTTGTGTGTTCAAATCCCCTATAAACACGAAGTTCTGTCAATAAACTCTAGATGGCGCAGACTAATGTGTCCTTAACTCAAACTGCTTATAAATCACATCTTTCTCTATAGGGCACAGCTGATTGGTTCGTGCTGTATCAGTAGCCAATGAGCTCGCTGCTCAACCTTCAAATACTTGGTAGTTAGCAGTGCAGCGCGCTTTCAGAAACGCTCCACCTTCCCCAGCTCCACCTGTATAGATCTGCTACGGGTAATTCATATAGGCTATATTGTACGGCAGCAGCATGTCTTAACAGAAATAACAGCAGCAGCAATATCATCAGCAACAAAATTAACAGCAATAACAACAGCAGCAACAATAACCAGCAATAACAGCAGTAACAGCTGCAATAACAGCAGCAATAAGAGAAGCAGCAGAAATAATAGCAGCAATAACAGCAGCAATAACCAGAAATAACAGCAGCAGCAATAGCACAAACAGCAGCAATAACCAGCAATAACAGCAGCAGCAATAGCACCAATAACAGCACCAACACCACCAGCAATAACAGCAGCAATAACCGCACCAACACCACCAGCAATAACAGCAGCAATAACCGCACCAACACCACCAGCAATAACAGCAGCAGCAATAACAGCACCAACAGCAGCAGCAGCAGCAGCAATAACAGCACCAACACCACCAGCAATAACAGCAGCAGCAGCAGCAGCAATAACAGCACCAACAGCAGCAATAACCAGCAATAACAGCAGCAACAATCAGCAACAACAGCATCAATAACAGCAACAGCAGCAATAACAATAACACCAGCAACAATAACAATAACAATATGAGCAGCAACAACATCATCAGCAACAACAACAACATCATCAGCAACAACATCAGCAGCAACAATTACAATATCAGCAGCAACAGCAGCCGAAATAACAATAACAGCAGCAGCCATAACAATAACAGCAGCAGCAATAACAATAACAGCAGCAGCAAAAACAATAACAGCAGCAACAATAACAATACCAGCAGCAACCACAGCAGCAGCAACCAGCAATAACAGCAGCAGCAATAACAGCAGCAACAGCAGAAATAACATTAACAGCAGCAGCAACAGCAGCAATAACAATAACAGCAGCCACAACAGCAATAATCAGCAACAATAACAATAACAGCAGCAGCAATAACAGCAGTAACAATAAAAACATCAGCAGCCACAGCAGCCGAAATAACAATAACAGCAGCAATAACAATAACAGCAGCAACAATAACAATATCAGCAGCAACCACAGCAGCAGCAACCAGCGATAACAGCAATAACAGCAGCAACAGCAGAAATAACAATAACAGCAGCAGCAACAGCAGCAATAACAATAACAGCAGCCACAACAGCAATAATCAGCAACAATAACAATAACAGCAGAAGCAATAACAGCAATAACAACAGCAACAGCAGAAATAACAATAACAGCAGCAGCAACAGCAGCAATAACAATAACAGCAGCCACAACAGCAATAATCAGCTGAAATAACAATAACAGCAGCAGCAATAACAATAACAGCAGCAACAATAACAATATCAGCAGCCACAACATCAATAATCAGCTGAAATAACAATAACAGCAGCAGCAATAACAATAACAGCAGCAACAATAACAATATCAGCAGCCACAGCAGCAGCAACAATTACAATATCAGCAGCAACAGTAGCAGCAATAACAATAACAGCAGTAACAATAACAATATCAGCAGCCACAGCAGCCAAAATAACAATAACAGCAGCAGCAGCAGCAATAACAGCAGTAACAATAACAATATCAGCAGCAACCACAGCAGCAGCAACCAGCAATAACAGCAGCAACAGCCGAAATAACAATAACAGCAGCAGCAACAGCAGCAATAACAATAACAGCAGCAGCAGCAGCAATAACAATAACAGCAGCAACAATAACAATATCAGCAGCAACCACAGCAGCAGCAACAGCCGAAATAACAATAACAGCAGCAGCAACAGCAGCAATAACAATAACAGCAGCCACAACAGCAATAATCAGCAACAATAACAATAAGAGCAGCAGCAATAACAATAACAGCAGCCACAACAGCAATAATCAGCAACAATAACAATAAGAGCAGCAGCAATAACAATAACAGCAGCAACAATAACAATATCAGCAGCAACAATTACAATATCAGCAGCCACAGCAGCCGAAATAACAATAACAGCAGCAGCAGCAGCAATAACAATAACAGCAGCAACAATAACAATATCAGCAGCAACCACAGCAGCAGCAACCAGCAATAACAGCAGCAACAGCCGAAATAACAATAACAGCAGCCACAACAGCAATAATCAGCAACAATAACAATAACAGCAGCAGCAATAACAATAACAGCAGCAACAATTACAATATCAGCAGCAACAATTACAATATCAGCAGCAACAGCAGCAGCAATAACAGCAGTAACAATAACAATATGAGCAGCAACAACAACATCAGCAGCAACAATTACAATATCAGCAGCAGCAATAACAGCAGCAGCAACAGCAATAACCAGCAACAGCAATCATTAGCAGCAATAACAGCAGCAGCAACAGCAATAACCAGCAACAGCAATCATTAGCAGCAATAACAGCAGCAGCAACAGCAATAACAGCAGCAGAAATAACAGAAATAATCAGCAGCAATAACTGCAGCTAGCAGATCTATTCTGCCAAGACCAAATAGATCAACATTGTCATACCCATTACCATGCCAAACACTTCGAGAGTTGTCATGACAGAATGTTTTTCCTCTATATGCACGAACAATAAACCAGGCAAACGAAGCTCTTGGTCTCTTTTGATCTGAATTCTAGCAGAAAAATACTAATTGCTATGATATACAAAACCGCCCTGTAAACGAGTCCTAATTTCCCATTGTTTTAGGCCCAGCAGGAAAACTAGATTCAGAAAGCGCTCTCTCTGAATCTATTACTGTCTTTCCTCGGAGAATTGACTGAAATAATGTGCAATCCAACATGCATTAAACATCTTTAGGGCTTGATTGAAGCGTTTGGTGTGTTCGGAGGTGGAGAAGACGAGAACAACGCTTTTGCTCTTTTAGTAAACAGAAAACAAACGTGTGACTTTACAAAATCAGAGAGACTCAAATGTTGCAATTATTTTTATTTTTTTGCATTCATTACAATGCAACATGGAAATACATTATCATAAATGTGAACCGTATGAGTTAGTTTGTGTATTTATGCCGCATAAACGTGCAGTCCGTGTTATACGGCGTGCGGGATGGCAATGGTCTTATCAGAGAAGAGCTGGAGAATAACAGCGATTGTGTGACGCTCGATGTACCTGACAGTACGGCCGTGTCCTTGTTGGTTTGACTCTCAAACATCTGGCTGTGTTTGTAATAATGAGTTTAACATCACCATCTCACCTCTGATAACGCATCAGCAGATGGTACATTATGATCTGGCTTTATTATTATAATTTTACTCAGTTTTGTTGTTTTTCTTTATGTTGGAGATCATGAGCTTCTATAATCATCAAGCATATAGGATCAAAACAAAAGTAATCTGGTTTTATTTTCTTCATGCTTCATTATCGGAGATGAGATATTTGCATGGACAATGTCAATGTTACACAAATTCTACTTATTTAAAACTAATAGAAAATAAACTCCTATAATATGTAGTCTGACCCAGTGTTATTTTAGTTAATCTAGTAACCCGTGCTGGTCATTAGAAGTAATTAATTCCTGATTTCCCATGAAAAAGTAAAGGGATTACTCTTAATTTTTCTGTAATTTAATTACAGTTACTTTAATTGCATTAAATACTGTATAAACTATAGAACAAACCTCTCTTTAAATACTGGTCAGTTCGAGAAAAATGTAGGCAATTTTATATTATATATTTGAAAACATTAAAAGAGCATTTTAATGTCTATTCTTGTATTGCTCAGCAATTTTTTTTAAGGTTTTTTTTTAAATTTAAAGGTGTTGGCACTTGCTGTGTAAACAAAAAATGTAGTACCATAAAATAAAATCCCCTAAAAATACTAAATATTAAATAAAAAGCATTATCGGACTAAAAAAAAAACATTTTGACCGCCACGCACCTGTCCCGGTTAGTACAGATGAAGATCGGGTCAAACCGGTTTTTACAACCAAAAGGTTCTTTAATAAGACAAACTCGTGTAATTCAAAGGCGAGAAAGCAATGTAACGGAGAGTCTAACACACAATACCATAAAACAACTGAATGAAAAGGAGGAGCTAGGAGGAGCTTAAATACAAGGTGATGATGAGACAATGAGAAACAGCTGTGATGATTAATGAGTTTCCATGACAACTAACTATAGGCGGGAAACTAGGAACAATGGAAACATAGGAAACATGATGAATGCAAACTAAAAGTCCATGAAAACTCAACTAAACACACAGATCGTGACAGCAGAGGGTGAAATATGTCCATTTAGTTTAAATTTTTTTATTTCAATTTAGACTAAATTCAAATTAGAAATGATGCATTCTAACTGTAAAAAAATAAGATTTTTATCATTTATTTTGTTTCGGTTAAAGTTTATTTTATTTAAATTAACGTAAATGTTTTTGTAATATTTGTAATTTTAGTCAATGAACATAACACTGTGATTCCTGGAGTTTAGCGCTCTTTTCATTGTTTATTTGAAGAAAGACTTGCAGTAAGAGTTGTTGTCAGGCCCTGTGAAGTAAAAAGTCGTGTTTGATTATATGGTTAGTTAAATGAGCGTTGTGTCTGATGTCAGGACACGGAATGTGATCGAGGGACATGTTTCTCGCTCTGGGGACAATAATGCATCTGTCTGTTCTGGTTATCAGTGAAGCTCCACATCTGCTCTTATTGCTTCTCCAACTCGCCCCACCGTCCTCACAAAAGTGTCACATTCCCACTACGCATAGTCACTGGTCGTGTCCAACAAACCACAAACTCAAACCAATTTACCTCAGAGAGAGAGAGAGAGAGAGAGAGAGAGAGAGAGAGAGAGAGAGAGAGAGAGAGAGAGAGAGAGAGAGAGAGAGAGAGAGAGAGAGAGAGAGAGAGAGAGAGAGAGAGAGAGAGAGAGAGATAGAGAGAGAGAGAGAGAGAGAGAGAGAGAGAGACACATTCAGAAATAGGCTATATCACACCAAACAAACACATCTCTTCATCTGAGGCGTGACAGTAGCTTAAATGTCTTAAATGTATGTGCATGTCCTAAATGTGAACTAGAAATAGTGCAGAATCTGAAATATATATACATTTTTTAATTGTTTTTAAATAGGTCCAGGTTAAATATGTCCAGGTTTAAATGGGTGAAAATCAGAGATGTTCACTGTGGTCTCAGTCTTTTGGACCTCAAACAGTGTGTTTATGATATTCCACGCATCATATGCAGCATACTGTATATACAGGAATAAATCAGTGGATATACAGTAAACGGCTCATTGAATCCTGTGATTGTTTTGCACCGTCAGCCGTTTCGTCATGTAATGTGCTCTATCCATCTTTTTCAGGCTCTATGACTTTTATTAAAATGAGCAAATCTCCAAATGCGCGTGTAAATGTCCCGCGGGCGTGTACAACATTAATGAGAGTCAAACCATTCAACAGAAATATTCATCTGGGTTTCTGAATGGCTTGTTTGACATCTTAAAAAATAAAAATATTTTACCCTTCACATTTCATGGATCATTTTATCTTAAAGCACACACACAAAAAACAATATTTATTCATATTCACACGTGTCAAAAATGTTATATTATCGGTCTGACAGTTATCAACTTTTTTATCACAGTTTTTTTTTGGGGTCTGGAGCTTATATCATTTTGAAGGAGAAATGTTTTCATAAAATTAAATTAAGTATACAAAAATGTTAATAATTTTTTTTTAGTTAGGGCTGCACAAAACATGTATATATTGAAGAATAAGATGTATTTATTGTAAAAAAATATATATATATATATATATATATATAGGCTATATATATATATATATATATATATATATATATATATATATATATATATATATATATATATATATATATATATATATATGATTAATTTAAAGCTTGAATATAACTAATCTCTTTCTCTCTGTATTCCAGCAGTGGAGATACACAGACCTAACACATGATGGCGCTATCTCACTACTATACTAGTTAACAACACACTGTTGTTGAAATAACATTAATAATAATATTAGTAATAATATGACATTTTAAACACGAACAGAGCTAAAGATTCATTGTCATTTATTACTGTGTTTGACAAATCAGACAACTATAAACTATTTGTTGCCTGTCTGTATAGTAAACCTTTGCAAATAAAAGTTGTAAATGTGAAACATTTAATCATTTTAAATTAATAACTAGCAGTATTAGTAAATACATTTTCTTACACACAATATTTGTATTGAATAATTAGATATTATTAATAGTAATTCAGTGTTAATTGAAGTGTTTCCAAATATATTTAAATATTAGTAAGTTGTAATATTTTTGGTTTTAATATTGTTTAGTGTAGGCCTACTACATTTTAATATTTCGAAAATATAAAAAATTTTAACATTTTAATATTAGTAGTAGCAGTAGTACTAATAAATAATGTTGCTCTGTTTCTTTGATCTAATGTTGATCTGATTTGTCATAGACATATGAATATGGCGGACTCGTAATATCGCAGCAATGAAGCGTCTATGTGTTTATTATATCTATGTAATTTCTACTGTTTGAAATACAAATAGAAAGTGTCTTTAAAACAAACCCCGCCCATCGCCATATCATAAATCACGTTGTTATGCGTCATTCGCTCATTTGGAAGGCGGAAGTCGCGAATACACTGTATCAGCAGTTCAGTTTATAAACCTGTTTCTCCAAAGTTTAATCAAAATCACAGTTTGATCTGTATAAATGAAAGGATTTGGATTATTGTCGGTAAGAAAGACATGTTCCTTCTCGTTTAGATGTTTATTGGATGGAGAAGAAAGTTAAGTGTTTGAGAGACATTTTGAAAAATCGAGCAATGAATGCATCATCATATCATAAAGATTGTTGTTCAGTTTTCATCTAAACTGCGGTAATGTCGGATCATCTTCAGCTTTAAATGGAGATATGACAACTTGGTTTCGGTACTATAGGACAAAACTTCCTTTCAAGTTTTTGTGACTTTCTGTTGGAATACAAATATTATATTTGTAAGGAAACAAGTTAGATTAATTAATTTAATTTTTAAAAGTTTGTTGCATCAAGGCAACATTGTACCACAATGGACAAATTGAAACATTTGACATTTTCACGTAGAAAAAAAAAAAATATATTTATTGAAACAATTTCTTTAACCAGACACTTGAACAAACACATTTATCCAGTTTTTAATGTATTAATAATTTCATATTTAATAAAAAAGTAACATTTCATATCCAGCTGTTGCTATCAGGCAACATTGTAGGCTACCATAGTGAAGCACAAGTATTATCAACCCATCATATTATCAAGTTATCATATCAAGTTAGTTATCATATTCATATTAACCCTGCAGGATTCACTATGTCACTATGACCTAATCTTCCTCATCACAGTATGACTCCTCTTCCTCACCATCATCAACTGGCAGTTGTTTTATACCTTTTAAAGGTATCATAATATGTGCAGATATAGTATGCAAGTTACTATTCTTATAAGTGCATTACAAAATCATGCAAATATATTTAGAAGTCTAACTCTTTTCCTTACAAATATAATATATTTGTGTCCAACCTATATGCCTGGAATGGCCTTATGCGATTCCATTGTGGTACTTGAGGCAACACAGTTTTTTTTTTTATGTCCTCTAAAACATTTGATGATATATAATGTAAGGTTCTTGAGAATACTTCTGTACTTACCAGTGAAGGTGACTTTTTTTGTTGGTGATTAACTGGACACAAATTAGTGAAAAATGCACTTTTCATTGGGAAAACATGGAGCCATGTGACCTGTGCACATGTACTGAAACAAGACACAAAATGGACCCCGTGGGTCATGTGACCACTTTATTGCACTTTCATTGATTAGTATTTGAGTTCTTCTCCCCTGATATAGGTTTGACCAATAAATGGGTGTCTCTTTTTATTTTATTAAAAATAAACTAAAATAGACTGTTGCCTGGAGGCAATACCATACCAGAGGGTTAAAACACATGCTGGATGTTTTGTTGTTTTTTGGTGTTTGAGGCATGAGCTGTAAAGGCTCCGCCCTCTCCTGGAAAGTGGGCGGGGAGCAGAAGCTCATTTGCATTTAAAGATACACACATGAAATAAGCGTGTTTTTGCTTCCACTCAAATGGGGGCATTTACAGCGTGGTATAATGAATGATCTGTGGGGTAATTTGTCTGAAACTTCACAGACATATGCTAGGGACACCTGAGATGTGTATTACATCTTGTAAAAGGGACATAATAGGTCCCCTTTAATTAGAAATACCATAAAATATGTAATTCAAGTTCAATTTATTTGTCTTCTCCACAACATTGGGTAACCAGTCCAAAAAAACAGCCAAAATCATTTATAATACATTTATAGATGGCTTTATCAGATTTTGAATCATAATCAAGTGTGATCTCTTTCACCCACAGGTCATTGTTAGTGTCTTTCCCGCGGTGCACATGGCGAAAGTCTTCGTGTACGGGACGCTAAAGAAAGGCCAGCCCAACTACTTGATGATGACGGATCATGCCAACGGTCAGGCCGAGTTCGTGGCTCACGCTCGCACCGTTGAGCGATACCCGCTCGTGATCGCAACTGAAAACAACATCCCCTTCCTCCTGAACGTCCCCGGGACGGGTCAGCGCGTTCACGGAGAGATCTACAGCGTGGATAAGAAGATGCTGGATTACCTGGACGAGTTTGAAGAGTGTCCACAGATGTACCAGCGCACACTCATCCGGCTGGAGGTGCAGGACGGGCCCGGTGGAGGAGAACACACACCGGTGGCTGGAAGTAGCGTCGAGGCCTTTGTGTACAGCACTAAAACATATGAACCCGATTGGCTACAAAAAACAACGTATGAGAGTTATGATTCTAACGGTGATCACGGGCTGCACTATGTGCCGTGAAGACAGACACGCTGAGTAACATTTACCAGGGTTTTACCACACCTGCCAGTGTCACATTAATTTAATTTAATTTATTTAATTTACCATTCAGGCATTTTACAACAAAACTGTGTTGTAGATTGTTTTAAAAAATATATTGTTCTGTCCTGTCATGACAGTGAGATTATTTAGCTGTTTTATTTCCTTGCATATGTCCAGTGACAAATGTATGGAATCTCTGAATGGGCCATTTTATTTTATTTTTTATTTTGAAGAGCTGAGTTTAAACTCTTAAGAACTGTATTACCTTTTGGTTTACTTCTTTGGGACTGAGACATTTTAAATGATACCAAACATGTGTAATACTGTATGATAATTATTCACATTAAACCATATAGTTTTTTGGGTGAATATCTGGTGATCTCAGCATGAGAGAGAGAAGGAATGGGGAAAGAGATGTAAATTGGGATGATTCTGAGGTGAGACTTGCGTCTTGAAATGGTGATGAGTGTTTAAATGTTCATTTCCTTTGTTTTCCCTGAGAGTCTCTTCCAGTTTTTCCAGTCGTATGGCCCTTGCACACTGAGTCCGAAATTATCGTATACGTTTATTCGTGTTTGTGATTCGGTGGCTCTGAATTGTCAAAACACCATTCAAAATGCTTGCTACGGATGCGAAAAACGCAGAAAATCAAACCCAATACGATTTTTTTAGGACGGACGCGAATTTCGGACTTTACACCAGACAGCTGATTCTGAACAATAAAAACCAATGAGAAACAGAGAGAGGAGCTTCACATTCAACCAGCAACATGATTTCTATAGCGCTTTATACAATAGGCCTACGGTTTGTTTCAAAGCAGCTTTACAGAGATAACAAGAAAATAATGATTCAATTATGTACAGGGTTCATTCTGCTGTAAAGCGGCTCTAAAAAAAGAAAACGGTGTCATTTGTTCAGTGCCCGGGAGGAACAATGGACATATAGGAAACAAGTGACATGATGAATGCAAATGCAAACTAAAAGTCCTTGGAAATGAAACTAAACACACAGATCGTGACAGCACGTTATATTGCTTGTTAAATTAGTGTTGTGTCTGATGTTCAGGACACTGGAGCGCTGGTGTCTCTGAGAGAGAGAGAGAGAGAGAGAGAATACACAAACTGGAGGGTTAAATCTGCTGCTGTCTTGTCAATTTTTTTGTAGCAAAAACACTTATAATTCATAATTGAATTTTTCATGACTATTTTGAAATGTAAATGTGGACGTGTATTAATGTCTGTCTGAAGTTAAAATGCGAGTTTGGCTGTGGTGGTTGGTGTGGGTCAGTCATGATTAGGTATGTGTGTGTGTGTGCTGTCGGGGTGTGAGGTGTGTTAACGTGTCGTCTCTCACTCACAGTGATGTCAGATGTCTGAATCTGCTGTTTCATGTTTCTATAGCCTGACGGACACATGTGTGTTCTCAAACACATCTCAGCATGAGAGTAGAGAGAGTATATATATATATATATATATATATATATATATATATATATATATATATATATATATATATATATATATATACACAGTATATAAATATTAATCAAATTTAATTAATCAAATTTAAATAAATAATTTTAGTTTATATTAATTCATTTTTATAGTAAGCCCTTGACGTTTTTTCTAAAAAAAAAAAAAAACTGAATTGTTTTATCTTTAAAATAGTACTTACATAATAGCAAATTATTTAAAAACCTTTCTGTACTTGTTTGTAGTGGAGATGATTTACTCATTTATTAAAAGCATATGTGGGCATAAATGCCTTTTGTTATTTAAAAAACAATTCATGCTTTAAATGGAATTCAAAACAAACTTTTAAAATTATATTTAATTATTATTATTTAATTTTTATAGCAATATTATAGCCTCATGCTGATCTGTTATTATGAGTCCTAAATGTGACCTATAGTGCAGAATCTGAAATATTTCTTTATTTTATGTAGGCTAACATCTCTTTGTTTTAAAATAGGTCAAAACTTGACAGATGTTCACTGTGGTCTCAGTCTTTTGGACCTCAAACATGTGTTTATGAGCTGACAGAATATTCCAAGCATTATATTATACTATTAATCAGTGGATACAGTAAACGGTTCATTGAATCCTGTGATGTTTTGCACCATCAGCCGTTTCATCATGTAATGTGCTCTATCCATCTTTTATTAAAATGAGCAAATCTCCAATGCGCCCGTAAATGTCCTGCGGAATATAGAAATGTTATATTATCGGTCTAATATGACATTTTAAACACAAACAGTGTTAAAAATTCATTGTCATTTATTACTGTGTGTTTGATAAATCTGACAACTATCTTGTTGTCTGTCTGTGTATAGTAAACCTTTGCAAATGAAATTGTAAAGTGAAACATTTTGTCATTTTAAATTAATAATTAGTAGTATTAGTAAATATATTTTCTTACAAAACATTTCTATTGAATAATTACATATTATTAATAGTAATTCAGTGTTAATTGAAGTGTATTAACATATATTTTAATGTTAGTAAGTTTTAATATTTTTGGTTTTAATATTGTTTAGTGTAGTACGTTTTGATATTTCATGAAATATGAATATTGTAACATTTTAATATTAGTAGTAGTAGTAGCCTATAAATAATGTTGCTCAATTTCTTTGATCTAATGTTGATCTGATTTGTCATAGACATATGAATATGGCGGACTCGTTGACATATCGCAGCAATGAAGCGTCTATGTGTTTATATTTCTATGTAATTTCTCCTGTTTGAAATACAAATAGAAAGTGTCTTTAAAAACAAACCCCGCCCATCGCCATGTGACACGTCATTTCATCATTTTGGAAGGCGGAAGTCGCGAATACACTGTAGGCTATCGACATTCTCTGCTATAAGTTTCAGTTCAGTTGATAAACCTGTTTGGTCACAGTTTGATCTGTATTTACGAAAGAATTCGGTTTATTGTCGGTAAGAAAGACATTTTTTTCTCGTTTAAATGTGTATTGGATGCAGAAGGTTGGTGAAGTGTTTATGAGATAGCATTTTGTATGAATGCATCATCATATGATAAGGATTGTTGTTCAGTTTTCATCTAAACTGCGGTAATGTCTGATCATCTTCAGTTTTAAATGGAGATATGACAACTTGGTTTTCCTACTATAGGACAAAACTCCCTTTCCTTTCAAGTTTTTGTGACTTTCTGTGCGTCATCTTATTAAACATCCATATGCTTTTTGCATGCTATTATGTGGTCATGTTTGACCTGAAAATTATGTAACCGAGCTTTTGTATTGGGTTCGCCTAAACACTTTTGGATAATAAAGTAATGAAAACGAGACACAGAAGTTCCATGAACGGTGCACAATCTTTAATCTTTTCTGCATCAACCCCACAGGCGATATTTTTTTCCCAGGATGGTAGGGGAAGGTACCGTTTTTTTTCGCCTCTGATTGGCTAGAAGGGCTCTCCTCCGATTGGTTATTTGATTTGGGTTAGTGTGTGTGTGTGTGTGTGTGTGTGTGATGGGTAGGTTTAGGGGTCGGGTTAGTGTGTGTGTGTGTGTGTGTGTGATGGGTAGGTTTAGAGGTTGAGTGTGTGTGTATATGTTGAGATGTTCCGATACCCTTTTTCCCTTCCCGATACCGATTCCGATACCTGGACTCAGGGTATCGGCCGATACCGAGTACTGATCCGATACCTGGGTGTGTACAGTATCTGTACAGCTGCAATTCATACTAGCACTGTATGAATTGATAGATTTATTTTATGGCGTGTTTCAGACTTATCCCTTAATAAAACATGAACAAATACATACAGTGAACTAGAGTATTTTTATTATCTGACATACATTTCACAGCAATATATTATTTATCTTTCTTAAGTGAAAAAGAACTTAAAATGCAGCCACACATCTAATACTGTAAACTGAAAAAGGTATTTTAGTTTAACAATATAACTGCATAAAAAAGTGCAACAAATAAATCTAGGAATCTAAAAAATGATATATGAATAATATAAGAAAATAATCTCTTTATAATTTAAAGTCCATAAACAATTTTGTTAAATAAACGGCATTTCAGTATTGACCGCGGCTGGTCATCCAGAATAATAAACTCAATACATGTCGTCAGTTATATTTATCGCTCGTTGGCTGTCTTTTGAAAACTTTTTTCTTTGTTTGAATGAAGCTTTCAGAGATTGTTGATTCTGGCGCGGATCATCCTTCTCTGCCCTTGCCTTTGTGTAATTGTGTTCTGCGGGGTGACGCGTCTTCAAATGCTTTAAGTTACTCGTGTTGAAGTTGCTAATCTTGTTCCAGCCCTCGAAATTGCAGCATGGCATACGAGACATGTCGCCGTTTTCCTGGCTGGTTGGTCCAGTCTGAAATACTGCTAAACAGCGGACATACTGCTATCGCGCGCGCGCGTTTTCTTCTTCGCTGCTCTAAACAGTGGTTGCTACTGGCAACAGCACAACTTCCTGTGTCGCCACAAGCAACCACTGTTTAGAGCAGCGAAGAAGAATTTATCTCCGATTTGCAGCGTTATGCAAAGCTAGCGTGCATTACTAGATATTGTTTAAGAAAATGGTATCGGATCGGTACATGGGTAGAAGTACTCGCCGATACCGATGCCAGCATTTTTATTGGTATCGGCGGCATTTCCGATACTAGTATCGGAATCGGAACAACTCTATGTATATGTGTAACTTCTCATCTGAAGAGATGACGTTTCACGGCCAAATCAAATAACCAATCGGAGGAGAGCCCTTCTAGCCAATCAGAGGCGAAAAAGGCGGTACCTTCCCCTACCATCCTGGGGAAAAAAAAAATCGCTGCCAGGCCGCGAATTTTTTTTTTTGCAGGGCGGTAGGGGAAGACTTATTAATATTCATTGGGGAACTCATCCCTGATTGGTCTGATGACCTACCCCTAACCGCGCCCCTAAACCTACCCATCACTGGGGGTCTGATGACCTACCCCTAACCCCGCCCCTAAACCTATCTGTCACTGGGGTTAAGACCAATCAGGGATGAGTTCCCCAATGATGAGTTATTAATGAGTTTATGAGTCTTCCCCTACCTCCCTGCAAAAAAAAAAAATTCGCTGCCGGGCCCCCTGGTCATCTTCTGCGCATGCCCATCTCTCTCTTGCCTATGGCAGCAAGTCCCAAAGGACAGAATGTGTTACATACACACAAACGCAACATTCATATAGCCTTAAAGGAACCGGATGTAAGAAATGTATTTCAATTATCTTTATAATCATAAAGATTATAAAGAATATTTAATAATCATAAAACGGCCCTGATATGTCATTAGACATTAAGAAATCATTTCATTGCAAAAACTTATATCACTGACAACAGTAGTCCGGCCAGGATATTTTCATTTAAAAAGTGAAGTTGCAGCCCTCAACTAATGTGGATGTACACCGCTCTACAGTAATTTGAAAGTGATTGCAGTACCAGTTTTGGCCACAATCACAATCTTACATACGGTTCCTTTAACTTCTATTCAGACTTTAATCCGTTACAATTGTGCAAAATTCACTTTTACATGGTGTTACGGTGACGCATTGCTGCCACATAGGCTAGATATGATTTTTCCACTTAATTATGTCGTTTTAACGACATCCTTTTTCTTAAAGGTGCTCTAAGTGATGTCACGCGTTTTTTAGGCCAAAACCTTTTTTGTCACATGCAGCAAACATCTCCTCACTAACCGCTGGCTGCCTGTCCCCTGAACACACTGTAAAGAAACGCGATCTCTGTAGACAGCCCAGGCTCCACAAACAGCAACTAAAACAAACTGGGCTAACCCGCTCCACAAAACATGACAAACAGTTCCAGCCAATCACCGACAAGAAGGACTTGGGGGCGGGGTTTGGGGGGTTAGTGCGCGGATGAGGAGGAGGGAGGGTCTAGCTAGCCTCCGTTTTGTTTGACAATACTTTAAACGTCAACAAGAAGTGACGTTACCCGGCATCGCTTAGAGAACCTTTAATAACGACATCTTATGTCGTTAAAACGACATATTTATCTCGTAATAACGAGATGCTATGGCCTTATAAGGACATGTGTAGTCATGTACAAAATATGCCTTTATCCACATAAAATGTATAGCCTATCACGCCTTTATCATACTTGTACGTTCAAAAGCAAATAGGAGCCCCCAATCAGAGGCGAACCTACACTGACTGGGGGCCCAGGCAAAATTAATCAGTGAGGCCCTTTTTTTAAATATATTTTATATAGGCCTATACATTTTTTTTTTCCATATAATATATTAATACATAAGATTTATTTTTGTTAATAGGCTACATCTTCATTACGATATAATTAAACAAAGAGTAGTCAAAACACATCTAACAGAACATAGCCTAAGTTGTTTATTTTTTACAACGTGTTCTTATTTCTTTTTAAATGAACGAAATGTTAATCTTCGCCTTTATAACAGAAGATACAATACAATAGAAACATCTTCAAGATACAGTCTACAATCTTCACAACGCACCTTCACAATTGCCACCTTACACCTTACTCTTTGTGGTGGAATAAGCAATGCTATATAGAAATATATGGTTAGCATCTTAATTTAAACTTTATTTTATTAGTTTAATTAATTATGCTAACTCAACTAATTTAATGTAAAGAGCTGGATACTAATTACTAATTAAATAATGTCAACTAAATGTAGGCTATTGATTAGAGTTGCCATAGACTAAAGATTTTTCTAGACTAGTTGTCATTCATTTAAGCAATTAGGACTAATAGCACGTTTATATTCAATCCTGGGTGCATAGATAGGCTATAGCCTATTCCGCGCTCAAGCGCATGCATACATCTTGCCGCAAAAGTAGGCTAATGATAGTAAATGTGTCTGAAAAAATAACAAAGCATTTTAATTGTTTATTAATAAACTAGTGTTTTCTAAATCAGTGTAGGCTGCAAACATATCTCCATCTCCGCTGTAAAGTAGATGCGCCTTAAGAGAAAAATGCACTTTTCATACGGACAGGACTACATAATCGGATGGTACCGTATTTGCTTTCGATTCGATTTTTTTCTTTGGTTGCCATTTCAAGCTTTATATAGATATATTTCTCATGTCTGTGAGGCTAGTCTATACACTGGTTTTCAGTTCATTTTTGAGACGCGCTCCAATTCACGGAGACCATGAAAGTCTCACAACGTTCTGTTCCTTTTCTTCTCTAAAGCACAAAATTTTTTTGTTATCGTGAGTTTACACAAATAAAAGTAGCCGAATGATGTATTATTCTTTTCGCCCTATTAGCTTAGCTCCTCCCCCAAGTGAGCGCTGCACAGTCTGCCATGTTATCTCTTCGCCAGAGCATTTAACAGCAACATTCAAGTAAGAAATTCATTATTTTTAAAGCTATTCAGTCAAGAGCAGTGAGGGATTTTATGTTTTTCTTTTGTTGTTTGATTCATATTAGCAGCATATAGCAGTAGGACCTGTATATTACGCTTCTGTCACTTTAATACACAGATCTAATATGCAAATGCGATTTCTTTCACAGCGGTTTACAGTCACAGTCAGCCGTCTGACATGACAGTTTTCTGTGCGCGCTCAGAAAACAACACGTCAGAAGTTTAGACTGATTTGACTTTAAAACGCATGCAGATAACACACTTTCATGATGATGAAGAACTGCAATGTCACATCAGTGTGATCACAATAGAGATGATAATCAAAACCAATCAGATGTTTTAGTTTTTTGGCTGAGTGATGGACGAGCTGTAAAGGCTCCGCCCTCTCCTGGAAAGGGGGCGGGGAGCAGAAGCTCATTTGCATTTAAAGATACACACATGAAATAAGCGTGTTTTTGCTTTCACTCAAATGGGGGCATTTACAGCGTGGTATAATGAATGATCTGTGGGGTAATTTGTCTGAAACTTCACAGACATATGCTAGGGACACCTGAGACTTAAATTACATCTTGTAAAAGGGACATAATAGGTCCCCTTTAATTGCTAGGAATATAGATATGTAATTCAAGTTCAGTTTATTTGTCTTCTCCACAGATCACTGAACCAATCTGAAAAACCAAACCAAATCATTTATAATACATTTATAGATGGCTTTATCAGATTTTGAATCATAATCAAGTGTGATCTCTTTCACCCACAGGTCATTGTTAGTGTCTTTCCCGCGGTGCACATGGCGAAAGTCTTCGTGTACGGGACGCTAAAGAAAGGCCAGCCCAACTACTTGATGATGACGGATCATGCCAACGGTCAGGCCGAGTTCGTGGCTCACGCTCGCACCGTTGAGCGATACCCGCTCGTGATCGCAACCGAATACAACATCCCCTCCCTCCTGAACGTCCCCGGGACGGGTCAGCGCGTTCACGGAGAGATCTACAGCGTGGATAAGCAGATGCTGGAGTTCCTGGACTGGTTTGAAAAGTGTCCACAGATGTACCAGCGCACACTCATCCGGCTGGAGGTGCAGGACGGGCCCGGTGGAGGAGAACACACACCGGAGGCTGGAAGTAGCGTCGAGGCCTTTGTGTACAGCACTGATAAACCCGACTGGCTCCAAAAACCAACGTATGAGAGTTATGATTCTAACGGTGATCACGGGCTGCACTATGTGTGTCGTGAAGACAGACGCGCTGAGTAACATTTACCAGGGTTTTACCACACCTGCCAGTGTCACAATTTAATTAACCATTCAAGTATTTTACAACAAAGAGAGCGTGTAGAGCATTGTTTTGTTTTTTTATATTTTTTGTTCCGTTATGACAGTTAGATTATTTAGCTGTTTTAGCAAAAAATATGTATTTTTAAATGTTCGGTTTTTAAGGGGAAAAAAATGATGAAATATAAGTTTTTGAGTGGTTTTGGTCATCATATACTGTATTCACATTTCTCAGGGAATCTTCCAGTCATAACAGAGTTTCACATGGTGACGTTTCAACTTATTTCCAGATATTTTAGCAAATTAATGAGAAATTACCGCATACATATTTGGAGGGAGAAAACAAAATCCTGAAATCTATATCAACTTATTGGTACTGTATATTATCCGCTATGTATAATGCTATCAGAAGATGTGATGATTTCTGTAGACATTGTCATTTAAATCTGTGTGCTTTAAGTTTACACTTAAAACCGTTAATTTAGTACTGAAATGTTTCATTTTTGGCACTTGGCAAGTGTTTATTTTGGTGTTAATGTGGTATCAAATGGCATTATTAATGTAATGCTGTGGTATATGATAGTTGAGCAGCACTGTGTTTTAGATAGTACTTCAACACTCAAAATATTACCATGTTTACAGGGCATATTTAAGTAGCCTATTCAAAGGATGATTCAACTGTAAAAAGAAATGAGAACAATCTTAGAAATATATATAAAATTATGGAATCTTAATCTTCAATAAATAGGCTGCATAGTGCTCTACTTATAAAAGCACCTCAATGCTGAATATCTAGATATCAGGTGTATCTGTACATGAGTTTTCTGAATTGAACTTTGAAAATAAAATGAACAAATTCAAAATGTTTTCATTTTTGTTGTTTTAGAAAATCAATGTAAATGACAACAAATGCAGCACATGCCATATATATATGGATTTGTTTATTCTGAACATAGTCACGCACTGTCAAACATACATATCTGCCAACATAATCCATATTGGGTTTTTTTAATATATATATATATATATATATATTTTTATGCTTTAAGAAAGAATTAAAATGCTTAAAAAGAGATTAATGAAGAATTTTGGCACTCAAGCATTTCGACAAAAGGCAGCAGCTTCCTTCAGAGAAAGACTTGCACCATGACAGAATAATGGCTGACGCTGAGGGATTGTGTGGCGTTCCCTCATAAACGAGTGTGGAGTGGTTCACAGTTAGTATCAAAACTTGTATAAAAACGTCCTACAAAAGAAAGGTTGGAAGGCAGCCTGTGCCGTAGTCTCAGGCCAGCAGAGATGATGCACCGAAAACATTACAAATCCAGCTTGTGCAGAAACCGGTCCGGGACGCCCGGGTCACTTCACCTAAAAACTCAATTTTGCATCAAATCAAGCATATTTTTAGGAGCAATATGATTTTTCATGACACGTTTTTCCCAAAATTCCCTAATGTAATATAGTAATGAAAATCATTGAGTTTTATTTGAATAAAATATAAGTATAAATTCAACAACAAATTTACCCAATTAAACTAGCTAGTGTACATATATATATATATATATATATATATATATATATTACAATAATCCAAATTTCAGGGCAAATTGTCATGAAAATGCAATAAAAATGAACTCAATGGTCCTAAAAATAGGCTTTATTTTCTTCATGCAAACAATTTTTTCCTTTGGATTTCGGGGTGAAATATGACCTAAACATCTTTCGCCAGTTTGTGTGTGTGTGTGTGTGTGCGTGTCTTTTACACTGAAATGTAGACAGGCGGTGGGTGTCAATTCTTCATAAACATCATTATTAAAAGCTGTGGTGTTACTACAGTTAAAAACTGTCCTAAGATTAAAAATGTCATTGATAATTTCTCAGTTTGCTTTCAGTTTACAGGCATTTAGTTCACGAAACACGAGCAGAAGAATTTCAAGTGTAAATTGTTCGTAAAACGGTTCGTAAACCATCGCATTCAATTCAATAAAACCGGTCTCACGTACACAATAGCACCCAATAAACCATTCATAAAAGCACTCGCACATAAACGCTCACGTACAAATCAATAAAACATTCGCAAAAACATCCTTCAGAATAAATCAGCACATATACCCGTTGCATTCAATAAAAAATAAAAAATAAACATTCCTGAAAGCATTCTTGTGAATTTTACGAACAATTTACACAAACGAGTTGCATTTCATGATCAAGGACCGTTTCCTAACTAAATATCGTGTCTTTCTGCACATTTACAACTGGAAGTGTTTGACTTTAACCTGCTGATCTCTCCATCGTGCGATGTTGATGATAGTAGTATTTTCTGGACTCTGGCACTGACCTCCATATTCTCATGATCTCACAAAACTTCACATCTGAACCCAATCAAAGGCTGAATTTTTCTATAAAGTGAAACGACGATATAGCACACGAAACAATTCCCACTCAAACCCGCTGCCATAAGAAATGTGTTAGTGTGTGTTGGGAGAACCTGATTGAGAACGTCCTGTTTGTGTGTGTGTGTGTGTGTGTCTCTTTGGTCAGTAGGGATGTGGATCTTTGCGGCTGAAGGAGCGGATGTGATTGGACGAGCACGTTGCACTGCGGATCACCTCCATCCACCTACAGATCACATGACAGGAACATGATTCAGGACTGCAGTAATAATGCACAATCGAAAATGCAATGAAGTCGACTTGACATCTATCTGTCTGTATAATATATATATAACATTATTATATTATTATTTTTATAATTATATTATTTATGATCCATGCACTTTTTGTTTTAATCTGACATATTTTGTATTGTTTTACTCATCTATTTTGTTTTATCCATTTCATTTTTTGTAGCACTTTTCTGTAAATAATATATTTTTTTGTAGCGTGTTTCTCTAATAGAGTGTTTTATTATGGAAGCATGCTACCAAAAAAAGTATACAATTTTGTTACAGAAAAAATATTTTTAAAAAACCATAAAATATTGTTTGAGATATTTTACATAGTTTTACTTATCTATTTTATTTTGTGTAGTACTATTCTGTAAATAATATTAGGGATGCACAGATCTGAAAATGATAATTCTTTATATCTGAAAGCCGATATTTGGCTGATAAATCTATATCCACATTATTATAGAGTTTTTTAGAACCTGATTACAAACACAAAAGTGGTAAAAGCCAAGCACTTCAACACAGCTCCTGTTGTGGATGCACAATGTTTTATTTCAGTAGTGTTCTCATTATAATATAATGTATATGACAGACTTGCGCTGCACATGTTGCACTGAACTGCATTTTCCTTTCGAAGTGATTCCAATCATATTTAAAGCAATTGAAAACCATCATGGTGAACTGAAGGAAATAATCCATTATTTATCGGCTTAAAGATATTGGCCAAACTTTCCTACTAATAACATTAAAAATGAACATATATCGGCTGATACCGATATGGTGACCAATGTATCATGCATCCCCAAATAATATAATTTTGTAATATGTCTTTGCAATAAAGTATTCCGTTACACTTTAAGGTGTCATTGTTACAGTGTAATTATATATTTAAAGGGTTAGTTCACCCAAAAATTAAAATGATGTCATGCCGTCCCAAGCCCGTCAGACCTCCGTTCATCTTCGGGACACAGTTTAAGATATTTTAGATTTAGACCGAGAGCTTTCTGTCCCTCCATTGAAAATGCATGTATGGTAAGGTATACTGTCCTTGTCCAGAAAGGAAATAAAGACATCATCAAAGTAGTCCATGTGACATCAGTGGGTTAGTTACAATGTGTTGAAGCATCGAAAATACATTTTGGTCCAAAAATAACAAAAACTACGAGTTTATTCAGCATTGTATTGTCTTCCGGTTCTGTTGTGGATCCGCGTTCACGAGTCCGCAGTGACGCCGCTGACGTAAGACGCTGCTGACGTGTGTCTGGTGCGTCCGTGTGTTCGGGTTCAAATAAATACGGCTGGGCAAACAAATGCAAGTCTTCCTCTGTGTGGAAATCCTTAGACATGTTTGTGAAGATTGTTTTGTTTCCAGCGTGCGTCTCCCTCAGACTGTAACCGAAGCTCGGGCGCACCAGACACACGTCAGCAGCGTCTTACGTCAGCGGCGTCACTGAACGCGGATCCACAACAGAACCGGAAGACAATACAATGCTGAATAAACTCGTAGTTTTTGTTATTTTTGGACCAAAATGTATTTTCGATGCTTCAACACATTCTAACTAACCCACTGATGTCACATGGACTACTTTGATGATGTCTTTATTTCCTTTCTGGACAAGGACAGTATCCACAAGTTTCCTACGTCCCATGAGGCCTTGCGTCAAAAGTGGGTGCGTCTTCCGGTTCGAAGTAAACAAGCTAAACGTGACACGCATTCATTCATTCGACTATCGATTAATCATTAATATTTATACTAAAATGTATTATTTAATTTGTTTAACTTTTTATCAATTACAAATGCAATGAAAATACAAAAATACAGCGTGTTTTTCCACGATGAGTTCTTTATTACAAGATCAACTTGTGGCAGTTAAACTGGACATTCGGTTATGGCTAAACTTGAAGATATGCGCTGCGGTGCTCTGGACTGCCGGTGCGAGTCGGCGTTTTTTAAACAGAGACCCTTGTTTGTTCCTAAATAGTAATAAAAAAGAATCATGTTAAATAAAACCGAAATCGCGATACTCAGATCCACGGACCTGTGTCGCGGTCAGGGAAGGCAGAATCACGATACGCCCTTCCCACTCCCAGAGATATCCTTCCCGTCCAGATCCAATATAGCTATCTTTACTATTTGTATTATTTGAAGTTAACATTATAAAATTTGTAGACCCACACCACAAAACTAGTTGAGGATAAATTATTTAAAATTGGGCGATTCCAGCATTATGGACGTGACATTTGCAGTCAAAATATAAATTCTCCGAAAATGCATTTAGGCTATTGAAACCTCGGATTATATACATATATCCTATCATATCAATAAAGGATTCCAGACATTAAAAATATATAGCACATGCATTTTGTATTTAATATGAGGGAAATACACGAGGGTGACACAAAAAAAAAAAACTTTAACTTTTTGAAAGCACTGAGCCTTTATTTAAAGTTAATTTCGTTTTGTATTAATTGTATCTTAATTTCAATCAATGTTTCATCAACAATTTACCTGGATTTAATAAATAATAAGTAGCGGTAAATATAGCAGACAATAATGGAGGCGCTGGCGCCTGAACTGCAGCTCGTCTCATAAATGAACCGAAACTCAGCGTCTACTTGCCTTACAGACCTAAGAAATATATATAGCCTATATTATATTAGATATACTATGAAATGTTTACTGTGTGTCATTCATGAATATGTTGCTTCACAGTAGCCTTCACTTAAAATCTTTAGTCCAAGATTGTTGGATAATACAATTTGCCACTGAATTAGTTTAGTCCGGTTATAGGCCTATGTACAACCGCGAACAGCACATGTTGTCCCTGAGCTCCGTAACGACATCTCTCATAAAGGTTTGCGACTTATTTTAAATAGTAAAATATTATCTGAAAAACACCTAGCCTCTTCGCTAAATAGCACACAAAATACCATCGGTATGCTACTTCCGCCGCCTGACCGGAAGTTGCACCCACTTTATTTTTTACAGTAGCGCCCCCCGGAAACAGGTGGATACCGTACACACATTTACAATGGAGGGACAGAAAGCTCTCGGACTAAATCTAAAATATCTTAAACTGTGTTACGAAGATGAACGGAGGTCTTACGGGCTTGGGACGACATGAGGGAGAGTCATTAATGACATCATTTTCATTTTTGGGTGAACTAACCCTTTAAGTAATGAGTAATATTAATTAATTACATGTACTTACTATAGAGATAGGGTATTAGGATTTGGTTGAGGGTTGGTTACATGTAATTATGCATAATTTACTATTAAGTACATGTAATATATGTAACAAGGACACTGTAAAATAAAGTGTTACCAAGTATTCTCATTACAGGAACACACTACAGTGTTTTGGTTGTACGCACCTCTCAAACGTGTACTCGCTCTCGGATCTGAAATAGTAGACGTGTGATTTGAAATGCAGCTTGAAGACGTAGTCTTTATGGATGTTCTCGGACTCTGAGGGAATGGTGATGGAGTATCCCAGCAGAGGAAGACTGGCCAGGGGAAACTCGTCCTGCAAACAGACCTTCACATCAAACACGGCCCAAATACAAGATCATGAGGAAACGTGCTATTCTGTGAGCTCGTCTCACCTGGTGTGTTTTGTAGAAGAACAGGCTGAAGTTGGTGAAGACCACCCATAACTTCTGCCAACCGTTGCTGTTCTTGAACTTCCTCAGAAGATTCCCAGACAACTGATTCTGAACAATAAAGACCAATGAGAAAACAGAGAGAAGACGCTTCGCATTCAACCAGGGTCCAAAATCTACAAGTCACCTTTATTTCTATAGCGCTTTATACAATATTTCACTCTAAGAAAAAAGGGACGAAAGCTGTCACTGGGGCTGTACCTTTTCAAAAGGTAAACTTTTGTCCCTTTTTCCCTTAGCATCTAAAATATATACATTTTAGGTGCTAATATGTACATTTCAGGTGCTAATATGTACATTTCAGGTGCTAATATGTACATTTTAGGGGCTAATATGTACATTTCAGGTGCTAATATGTACATTTCAGGTGCTAATATGTACATTTCAGGTACTAATATGTACATTTCAGGTGCTAATATGTACATTTTAGGTGCTAATATGTACATTTTAGATGGTAAAATGTACATTTTAGGAGCTAATATGTACATTTCAGGTGCTAATATGTACATTTTAGGTGCTAATATGTAAATTTTTAGGTCCTAATATGTATTTTAGGTGCTAATATGTACATTTTAGGTGCTAATATGTACATTTTAGGTGCTAATATGTACATTTCAGGTGCTAATATGTACATTTCAGGGGCTAATATGTACATTTCAGGTGCTAATATGTACATTTTAGGTACTAATATGTAAATTTTTAGGTACTAATATGTATTTTAGGTGCTAATATGTACATTTTAGGTGCTAATATGTAAATTTTTAGGTACTAATATGTATTTTAGGTGCTAATATGTACATTTCAGGTGCTAATATGTACATTTCAGGTGCTAATATGTACATTTCAGGTGCTAATATGTACATTTCAGGTGCTAATATGTACATTTTAGGTGCTAATATGTACCATTAAGGTACCAATATGCACCCTTTAGGTACAAAAGTGTACGTTTTGAAAAGGTACAGCCCCAGTGACAGCTTTTGTACCTTTTTTTCTGAGAGTGAGATTGTTTCAAAGCAGCTTTACAGAGATTACAGGAAAATAGTGATTGAATGATGTAAACGGGGTTCATTCTGCTGTAAAGCGTCTCGTGACAGAAAACAGTGTCATTGTTCAGATGAAGTCAGTTCAGTGTTGATTCAGTTTCGTTTAATAACTGTGTAAAGATCATCACATATGAGTTTAATTCATCTATTGAATCAGCTCTGCAGAAAAGCCTAGTTCAGTTCTCATCTGGTTAGCCAACTTATTAATATGACTTATATTATTAATGTATTTATTTAATAATATATCAAGTTTTTCGAAGAACATATAACATTTAGTTTCGTAATCAAATATATTTGATTTACTTGAATCTCTTACAACGTAATGCATAATTTAAATCACAATATACAGTAAGAGAGATACAAATTTTATGTAATAGGCTTAATAGTTAATATGATCTGTCACACAGTTGCCATTCTTCAAAATATCTTCTTTTGTGTTCAGCAGAAGAAAGAAACTCATACAGGTTTGGAACACGAGGGTGTAAAAAATAAAAAATAAATAGGTAAACTGTCCCTTTAAATCACGCATAATGTTAAAATGAGGAATTTAAATATCTTATCTCGTGATTTTAATCATGCATAATGTAAAAAGTCCTAATTTTAACATTATGCATGGCTTAAATCACAACATATTCACAATTTCAAAGATTGCATTTGTCGTTTGGTTTTTATTTACCAAAGGCAATTTTTACTCACTTGACTTGAATATAATATTTTGTATATTTTGGACTCTGGGCACAACAAAGGTACGAGACCGACAGCACAAAGTGTCACCATGTTCATTTCAAGGGAACTTCTTCCTCTGAATAGAGCTGAATCTTGAACATTCAAGATCTGAATAGAGAAAGTGTCCATTCATACAGGATTCAATTCAGTTTTATTTAACATTTTTGGACGATGCACACACGTGTCAGACTGACAACTTTGTATGTCTTATTCAGCAATTCTTGACACGAACGCTGCATTTTTAAGATGCCATGTCAAGTTAATTTTATTTTACCATTCTAGATTCTTTTTATTATCATCATTGCAAGAAGGAGTCCTGTATGAATGTCTGTCTGAAACTGACGTGGCGTTACGTTTGTGCTGTTAGTGAAAGACCTGAAGAGGAATCAAACACATTCAACACGAGAGAAACACACTGAAGTGAAGCGAACAAACACCATCACAACCCCGAGTACAGTCAGTGTTCAGAGGGACATTCACTGCTTTCATATCAGTTATTATATACTGTATGTGCAAAGCAGACAGTCCAGCTCAGGGTGTTGAATATGATATTAAGGTTAAACTAAGAAATCATTGATTGTGTGACACTGCGGGAAATTCAAATCCACTATTAGACAAAAGGGACTCATTTAAGTATTTTACAATCCTATTATAGTATGATTACTTTAAAAATGGATTTATTTATATATATATATATATATATATATATATATATATATATATATATATATATATATATATATATATATATATATATATATATATATTCAGTTTTCACTTTGTTGTTTTTTTTAGTTTTCATTTATTTTTGGTTTAGTTTTAGTCATTTAGGTACTTCAACTTATTTTATTTCAGTCAGTTGCCAATGTATTTTTTTTTTTTTTTTTGGGGGGGAAATAAGAGTGCAGTCTATGTATTCTTTCACTAACATTTTTACAGAAACGAATAAAACAATTAATTGATTATATATATATATATATATATATATATATATATATATATATATATATATATATATATATATATATATATACATACATACATACACACACACTAAATATAATTTATTATATATATAAAAATCATTATACAGTAAAATATATTAAGTTTTTGTAGAATGTTTTAAAGATACTACTATACAAAATGTATTATATTATAAAATGTTGTAAAATGCATTTGCCATGTTTTTAAAATACTTGTATTTGCTTATAATTAGAATTTTTTCTTATAACTTATAATTTTTATTATTTTCTTATACAACTTATTTAAGCTTTAGTAATTTAAGTACTTAAGTACGTTCTAATTTTCATTTAAGATTCAGTTTTTTATTGAATATTTGTATTTTATTTTAGATTTATTTTGATTACCGAAAATGATTTTTAATAGTTTTAGTTAACAATAACAACACTGGAATGAAGACGACCTGTAATAACAGGACTTATAAGATCATTAAATATCCTTTGTTAAGAAAACTTAAACGCGACTTTACTGGTTATCAGGTTAAAAGTGCCATCAACAGGAGTTTATCTTCACAAATCACCGTCCAAACATCCGAACCGTCGTTCTGTCGCATCTTTAACTCTTCTAAATGCGCAAGTGAAATGGTCCATTATACGGGTCCATGTTTTACCTCTCTATTCCTGCAGGTTTCGCTAAAGGAGAGGCTTTGGACACGATACCAACACACCAGAGCGAGAGACACGGGCCCCTGGGCCCTGAGCGGGGCCACAGCGGGAGCCTCTGAGAGACTGACTGGACTAGGGCCGTCTAACACAGCGGAGGACAGAGACAGAAGAGAAGAAGAGAAACACACACAGTCAGAGACATGACACACACACACTGGGGTTGAACAGGGACACGGAGAGAGAGAGTCTGAACCAGGAGGAAGACCAGCACTCGTCTGATGAAGAACACGTCACACAAATACACTGAAAAAAGAGTTTAGAAGGAAAATATGTGAAAATCCTTTAAACAAGATCCACTGACTTGAGAGGCAACACTCCATGAGATCAGCTTTTATTGATTATGAATATACTGCGAGTGTATTGTGTGTTTTACTGCGCTGGCAATTTATTTCCACTTACACCAAAAAAGGTTTATATATTAAAATAGATAAGATGATACATATATATATATAGGCTTCCTCAAGTCAACATCAAAGTTTGTACACAAATCTAACCTGAAAAGTTTGAAGTACTTGTAAAAGCTTGAATTTCTTTATATATAAATATATATATATATATATATATATATATATATAGGAAACAAATACTTAAGTCTTAATATCTTATGCAGCGCTGCTTCTCAAGCAAACTGATCTCGTTAGGAACAGGATTTCCTGCAGTGAATGAAAAGTCATTATATCTTCACCCTCTTGTGTTTGTGCACACTTGCTTATTTTTACATTCAAATGTAGTGAATCTGACAATGCTTTCAACTACCAATCAAACTCTCTGCTTCAATTATGATGCTTAATTCCAGATATTAACTCATGGAAATGGAAACGGAGCACAAACTCCATGAGGGACCGATTACAAGTGTCGCCTTGAAAACAGTTGAAGTTCCCAGGAGAGAGAGAGAGAGAGAGAGAGAGAGAGAGAGAGAGAGAGAGAGAGAGAGAGAGAGAGAGAGAGAGAGAGAGAGAGAGTGAGAGAGAGAGGTTGAACACAAACAGAGACACAACGGAGGAAAAGCACAGGACACAGACTGGACGCTCAGGATCACGACGGCTTGGCTCCGGTACCTCTAACGCTACGCTAAAGTCCACCATGGACACGCTGGTGCTGCGGTGCCAGCACACATGAACCGTGGTGTTACCGCGGTGAGGCGTCTGCCGCTCGAGAGACGTGCGAGAGGCGCTCAGGTCATCCTCTGATTCCTGGTCAGCGCTAGATTCCTCAGGGGATTCTGGGAAATGTGGGAAGAAAAGCCATTTAACCAGCCATTGCACAAGAAAAAAACAAGAAAAGGTGCTTTTTGTAACATAGGTACCATGGTAAAATAATAATATGGTGTGTAATAATACATCAAATAATTATAAAAAAAAAAACATTATTATATTTCATAAATAAATAATAAATAAACTCAATTTCATATATATATATATATATATATATATATATATAAAAAGAATAAAACCATGCATTTTTTGTCGCTTTGTGTGAGCATTGTACTATCACAGTTCTACTTACACATTTTGTTTTACTTTTATAAGACCATTATACATTTTTGTAGGCTTGTTTATAGTTTTTATTTAAAATAATAATAATTATTATTCTTACATCTAATAAATAAACAATAATACATATGATATATACATAGATAATAAATAAACTACATTAAATAAATATATAACAAATTTAAAAAAACATTTTTTTAATTAATTAATTAAAACCATGCCTTTTTTTTTACTTTGTATGTACCATGTTTCTTTTGGAAGTATCGTACTATCAAAGTAGTCCTTGCAAATTACCATTATACATTTTTGTAAGCTAGTTTTTATATATAATGGTAATAAATAATAAATTTTAATATTTTGTATTGATATAATTATTATTATAGCTAAATAATGCATGAATAAATTAATTTTACAGACAATTATAACACTGGATATAAAGCATGTGGAACTGTCCTTTGAAGTCAGAAAGGTGTTCATGAGGTTTTCACAATGACAGACAGTAAACAAAAAAATGTCTATATATTTCAGTCATATATGAGTTCATGCAGCGGCTCACAGGAGAGAACTAACACACACACACACACTTCACAATGACATTAACGTCCAGAAGACAGGAACAATGCCAACAAAGAAAAGCAGAAGAGATTTAGTTGAATAAAGCAGAAGAAAAAGTGTGTGTGTCAGATTGGCGTGAAGGACTGGAAACCTGTGAAACATGATCCCGTGCAAAAACTGCTCTGTTAATTCAGTGTACAATGAGTACTGTGTATAAACACACTCATAAACACACTCATAATGCATCAGTCCATTAGACAGAAAAACATCACAGCAAGAGTCAGTTAAACACACTCTTCAACTGAAGCTTGTCATGAACTCTTCTGCTAGCATTAGTATGTAAGAGGCCGGTGTCCGATCAGTGAACTCAGGACTAGCTGTAGATAACATGCAGAAGAGTGTGTGTGACTCACTGCCGTCAGTGAAACTGCTGGACAGGATCTCAGCCGAGGCTCCGTTGCATTTGTCCGACAGTTCGATGGCCATCTTGATGTCCTCCACCCACTTGTCCATCTCGGACTCCGAGCTGAGGACGAGACGCACACACGGTCACTCACAGAGAGGAGACGCGAGCGGGTCACTGAGCTCAGCACACTGTAGTGCACACTAATGAGGCTTCTCATCTAGTGTTAAAAACAGCCTTTCGATTAAAAAAATATTCACACTACATCATTACATAATTAGTATGATCATTATAAATAATAATTGTTAAATATGCGTTTATTATTATTAATACATGCTCTTATTATTATTAAATATATATATATAATTATATTAGAAATTACCCAATTATTAAGTGTTATTATTATCATAAATATTTAATAATATATAATGAAATAATAAAAACGACAACATTATTATCATTTCAATATTATTATTATTAGTCTTATTATTATGGTTACATATATTATAATAATAATATATAATTAAATAATAATAAAAACAGCAACAATAATAACAATCTTTTGTTTTTGTTTATATTATTATTTATTTAATATTTATTTAATATTTTTAATAATAAAAAACATTATTATTACTCTTAGTGTTGTTATTATTTATATAATCGATACGTATAATAATATGTAATTAAAAAATAATAGAAACAACAATATTATTATTATTAATTACAAATTAATAATGATAAGTATTATACATTTAATATATATATATATATATATATATATATATATATATATATATATATATATATATATATATATAAAAATCATTACTATTATATTATTTATTGTTATTTATGAAAACAGCAAATTCAAAATTAGATTGTGAAAAGGTTTTCATAACTGTAAGCGGTATTTATCAAAATTATAACAAATAAAGGCTTGAAATATCTCAATTTGCATGTAATGAGTCTATATAATATATTAGTTTCACCTTTTAAGTTGAATTACTGAACTTTTGCACGATTTGTTGCTAATTTTTCGAGTTTCACCTGTACTGATATCAAACTTGATTTATTTGGATCTGCATTTGACAACTTATATAATCAGTAACCCTCATCATGATGACGTTCCCATGCTGGGGACGCCAACTGCTGATTCATTCATTTCTTTCCTCCGCACATTGAACATGCATTTGACAATTTTGGACATGAATACTGACATGCATAAAGTCCGCTGTGTAATAATGTACCAGTTAATCTCAATCTGGATGTTTTACCTGGCGGCGACGACGACAGACTGCCGCTGTCCGAACAGAGTGAATGAATGCGGGACGCCCCACTCGTCCTCACTCTCACGGATCTACACACACACACATCACGGTTAGCAACATGTGGACGAATCTCAAGTCAGAAGAACATGAAGCCATCTTGTCATTGAGGTTATTTTGGGCCCTGATTCGACGTCTGGAAGACAAGTGTTCATTATTCTTCCATTCAAAAATTCATCAAGACATGCTGCGTGTTTCTGGATAATTACATTTACATACAATACGCAGTTTACTGAGACGCGCTGCAGAACAACAGATCTCCTGTGTGTGTGTGTGTGTGTGTGTGTGTGTGGATGTGCAATTAGTGATAGGGAACACATCCAGAACAACAGAGGGAACACTGTCCTGTTCACTCATTACTGGTCCACGTTAAAGTCACACTAGAGACCCAAAGTAATCAAAACACACCCACCGTCATGCCATACAGAGGAAGCTGGCCGTGAACTTTGAACTGATTGGATGCCGTCATCCCTCGACTCGTGTACATCAGAACATCATTGAACTGCAAACCATTTCAAGATGTGAGAGGAAAACATTAGACTTCGTTATTTTATCCCTCGTAAAACCATCAAGAAAGACGATTCACTTCAGCTAGGAGTCTAAGGCACATGAATATCATTAAATATTGAAGAATATCACGGTATTATTACTATAGTAGAGGTCCAAAAGACACGGTAATAGCATGGATGAATAAAATCAACACTTATATAAATAAATATAGCATAATCATTTGATATAATAAATAATATTATAATATTGAATATATGACAATTTATAATTAAATAATAATTAAAACAACATTATTAGTGTTACTATTATCATTAAATATATAATATACAAATAAATAATAATATTCTTGTTATAATATAAATAATAATATTCTTGTTGTTTTTGTTATTATTGTTATTATATAATTGTATAATAATGTTAATAATAGTGTCATTATTATTATTATTACAATTTTATTAAATTAATTAAAAAGATAAAATCCAAAAATAAAAATAAAACAAATAATAAAACAAAAAAGAATAAAACAAACAATAAATTGATTAAATAAAACAAACAACGTTTAAAAAATAAAACATAACGATCAAATAAAGAATGCATGAAAAAATATAAATCAAAATAAATTAAAATATCAAAGCAAAAAATTTAATAAAACAGTAACATTCAAGTACCTTTGTGCAATTCACTGTACATATATAGTCAATATATATTCAGAATAAAATTCCAGCACAGTTCTTTTATTAAGAGATGCCACAAACTCTGAATAGGTTATACTTCTAACTAACCATCTAAGAGATGTCTAGTGTACGAGAGAGTGAGCGACTCTTACCAGGAAGAACATCCTCTGCTGAAGACCTTTTCCAGAGAGTTTGCTGAGACAGCCGAGCCTGATAAACTCCTGCCAGAACACACACGAGCAGGTCAACGAGAGCGAGACTAAACACCTTCACATCAGCAACACGCTCAATCACTTCATCAACCAGATCGCCACAGTCCGTAACCTCCAATGGCATTATAGGCTATTTAAAACAGTCATATCCTATACTAAACCTAAACTAATATTGACAAACTACATACCATGTGAAAGCTTACAATCTGTAGTTGTCATATTTGGTGATTGATTTTCAAAATAAATTACAGAAGAGCCGTAATCTATCAATTTGCAACAAGAATATTTCCATACTCCTTAGGTGTGTTCAGACCTTTATTTTGAAATAGTGATGAACATGAAAATCATGAAAGAATGGTAGAAACCTGTTTGTTTTCATACCAATAGTTCAAAAGATAACATCCATTAATTATTTTATTGTTTATTTTTGGAAAAAAAAAAGGTCTGAAAATGTTTTAAATATAAAGAAAAAAATATATAGATTCAGCATTTGTGAGGTGGCAGCGAGCTATTACGCACATGTGTGTTATTTTTATGTGATTATTGAGGTTGAATTCATATCAAAATATGCCAAACTTCCCTTACTACTTCTGAATAGGATGCCTACTTCATAAATTGTATGAAAATTGTGGAAATAATGGTTCAGATCACTCAAAACACATGTGGAAATGGCGGCAGTATAGTAATGGAGTCTGGTTGTGCCCTAGTGGAAGCGTTCGGTACTGCGCACAAACACACACACACTCTCACTGAAAGCTTGAAACACAACTTGTTCAGAGTTTTGGCTTTGATTTTCTTGCAGTTTTAGAGTCCACCAGGTTTTGAAAATATATATTTTATATAAAATATGAATAATTACATTTTTACATTTTCATAAACTCAAACTTCTATAACTATTTTTCTGTTTCACTTTCTAAAATTATTTCACTTCTACAAAAATCGGACAAATGTCTTCTCTGAAACAAGACCAATTTTACATCTATATTCCAAAGCATTCTTGAATTACAACAATTTAAGTTTGTTGCATTTTCATGTTTATTCAAAAAAGGGGGGCGCGACACTTAAGAGGTTAACTACTTTTAAATCATCTCTTAAAACCTATTTCTTTTCCTTGGCTTTCAATTCACTGTGAGCTTTTGGCATAAATGTGTGTTTTGCCCTCTGCTTCTTCATTTTCTCTGTTGTTCATGTGCTACATAAATAAAATTTGAAACTTGATTTGAAGAACTGACCCGTCCAGGAACGGCGAGACTGTCGACGCCAACGAGGTCCTTCTTCAGCTCCAGAAGCTTCTGGAAGTTCTCCATCTTAATGAGCGTGCCGTGTAGCTGCACAACCATCTCAGAAATATCAGCGAGCGCAGCTGGAACACACAAGAGTCACATACACACGATCAGAAGGACGTCTCGGACACCTGACGGCAGGGCTCGACATTAACGCTTGTCCGGGACAAGAGGATTTTTTAGGGACAGCGAGTCAAAGATTCAATGACCCATTCATAAACAAAGGCCTCATTCTTGAATGAATGAGTCGTTTGATCGAATCGTTTGAATGAATGAATGAGTCGTTTGATCGAATCGTTTGAATGAATGAGTCGTTTGATCGAATCGTTTGAATGAATGACTCGCTCATTAAGACGGGCGCCTGCCGCCACCTACTGGCGGTTTAGTGTTATGTTTAAAAGTATCATTCTTTCCAACATTTCTTATTTGCATATTCAAAAATATTTAAAACCATCTCATACCATTATTTAATGCAATTGTAATTTTTTTTTTTTAGTGTGTCTTTTATCCTAATTAAACGTATTGATCAAATTTAGGAATTTGAAATGAAAGATGAAGCATACATTTAATAAGATCAGGGAGGGAAATGCCCTTTAAAAGTTGCAAATATGACAATATGCAGATTTAAATATATATATGAAGAGTTCAGATGCAAAAGCCTCTAAGTGCAAATTTGAAATTTTCTTCTAGAATGATAATTTTTATCAAGCTTGTATATTTAAGTTCAGTAATTTCACTTAAATGGCAATGAAGATTACCTATTAATTGTCATTTAAGTGAAATTGATGTACGTGTCTGAAGGACAAGCAGGTGAGGAATGAAAGCGAGCGTCGCGCACCTCGCGAGTCTCTGAAGTCGTCGTGTGTCGGTGGATAGTGTTTGCAGAGGCGCTCCAGGATCTGCTTGTAGTGCATGAGACGGTGAAGCGGGCGAAGGAAGAAGATGTTGAGCGGCAGGTAACAGACTTTCTGAAGCTCGAAGTCTCGACACAAACCCTCCAGCTTCCGGGACGAGCGGCTCGTTCTCTCCAGCTCCAGCAACGCCTCTGAATGCTTCTGGAGATGAGCCGTCAGCAGCTGAGGACACACAGACACCCAGCTCACACATCTGTGAGGATGCTCAGAACACTGCGCTACGATATTAACTAAAACTATTAAACACATTTATGTTGAAGTCCTCCTGTAGTCAATCATTTTATCCCTTTGAACTCATCTTTAATCACCAAAATGACATATTTAAACGTTTTTTCCTTGAAAAAAAGAAAATAGTTTTGTGCCTCAAAATAGCTTGAATGACCAAATGAGCCCCGCCTCCACTCACTCACTCAGCTCAGAGATCCACTCGTTGACGATCACACGTTGATCTGATTGGTTACAAGCTATTAACTAAAACTATACAAAACATTTCTGTTAACTAAAATAAACCTGAAATTTAATCAAATCTAATTATTAGTTGAACATTTGAAATGTTGACGTGGCAATAAACTGTTGAAGTTGAAGCACTAAAATTATTAACTGTGAGCAAATAAAAACTATAAATGAAACCTAAATAGCAATATTTAGCAAAAAATAATAAATAAATAAAATTACAGTTTTAGCGAACTTTTAGCGAAAAGCGAACTAAATGACGAAATTACACAAAAAATTTTTAATTAACCTGAAAACTAAAAATATAAATCAAATCAAATCAAATCAAATTATTAATAAAACTAAAATAGCACTGTTTCAAATTACCATCATACCATAGCCAAAAATACACAACTGAATGATGATATTTCAAGAATACCAATATTATAGTATTCTTTGTAAATACCATGGTATCTGAACAGTAATCATACAGTCCTATGGTACAGTATATCACAACGTATCTGATATATATATATATATATATATATATATATATATATATATATATATATATATATATATATATATATATATATGTGTATATGTGTATATGTGTGTGTATATATATATATATATATATATATATATATATATATATTGTGCTTATGTGGTTATATATACTGTATGTATATATAATTTATATGTACATATACACACACAGATGTATATGTATATATATATATTATGTGTATTATATTGTATTGCGTTTAAGCGGTTTGTGACGTTTTCAAACATTTGTATGTCACACAATGAAAGCACTGAGGCACATGAACACATTTCATAGAGAAATTCAAGAGGGAAAACCAAGATGCCCATAACGAATATCTCACTGACATGAAAGAAAAGCAGTCCCAGAAAGATGAAGATGTTCTGACCTTCAAACCGTGGATGTTCTTCAGCATGACGTCTCCGACGCGCTGGTAATCTCCTTTAATGTGAGCGTTCGATCTGCCTTCCCTGAGAACAATAACAATAACGCTTGTTTTATCACTGAAGCAAATGTTGTACAGCAACAAACATGCTAAAATGCTACAGATATTTTACTTTACTTCATATTTTACTACAATACTAATACCAAAACTTGGTATCAGACACCAAAGTCATTAAATCAGACAGAAATGAAATGACAAAATTAAGTTCAATGCCGGTCTGAATGAGATTTGAAAGCTTTGTTGGAGTGAATAATGATTTGGGTCTGTTCCTCACACTTCAGAAAACTTGGAATATAGTCTTATTGACGTATTGATTATAATATTAAGGATTTTTGCCCTTGCTTGTGCTTGACAGCCCCTGTCTCTACTTACTTTAACTGAATAAGCATTTTGCACATTCTGCTAAACATCGACATTTGTGTTTGACAGAAGAAAGAAAGTCACACAGGTTTGCAACTTAACAACATAATGCTGAGTTTTAATTTTGAGTAGTCCTTTAAAGTCCCCCTGTAGTCAACAATTGATCACTCAAAACTCATGTTTGATCACCAAAATTGCATATTTAAATGTTTTTTCCTGCGTGCCTTAAAATATCTTGAATGTAGCTCGACACCCTTGCCTCATTTAGTATGCGCGGTTCTATGAATATGCAAATGAGCCCCGCCTCCACTCACTCACTCGGCTCAGAGATCCACTGGTTGACGATCACACGTTGATCTGATTGGTCACAAGGTCGTTTGTGACGTCAGAAACACCAGCGATTTCAAAGCGTGTGTTTGAGACTGTCTTTGGTTCACTGCAGTTTTAAGCAGAAAATACTCAGCAATGCTGTCGACTTATGAACTTACACATGGTGTGTCTTAAAGCGTTTTAAAAACACCACATAGACACATAAACAACATTACAAGCTGGATTCTCTCCACAGGGTCTTGAAGTGCTCATGTCCTCCAGTAGATGTCTCTGTTGCACATGGTTCCTCACTGAACTCAACTCTTACTGAACATCATCTATCACACTGTTGAGCCGCTCCCCTTAACCCTCACCGAGAGCCACCCGACATAAAAACCACGATTCATCATCCTGTCTCTGAATACCGGTCCAAACCTGCTCCCCACGGACCATGTTAAACATTACAGGCGAGAGAAGAGCTGAGCTCCCTCAGTTTCTGTCAGGACACATTACGCTGTCGGGTCAGAGGTCACATGCACTACAGGATCAGTTCTGACGACCTGATGATCTCAGAGCATTTCTAGGGACTCGCGCTCTAAAAGAGATGAGATGAGTGTCTTATGTCTTATGACACGACATTGATTCGGCTAGAAAAGGATATTAATATAATATACAAATATAACATATATGAATGAATATGAATATGTTTAATGTTCATTATAACATATCCAAATAACGGAAATGCTTTTATAATCTTTATTGTTGTTTATTTATATGTGGGCAATTGTGACAAAGAATTTCCCCTTGGGGATTAATAAAGTATTACTGAACTGAACTGATATAGAAATACACATAATATAAAACATATATACACACACACACACACACACACACAGAGAGAGAAATCATTCTAATATGCTGATGTTTATCAATGTTGGAAACAGTTATGCTCGTGCTGCTTAATATTTTTTTATAACCTGTGATATTTTTTTCAGGATTCTTTGATGCTATACAAAAGAATAGCATTTATATAAAATATAAATCTTCTGTAACAATATAAAAAAGTTTAGGGTCAGTATTTTTTTTCTTTCTATTTTTTTTTTTTTTTTAAAGAAATTAATGCTCTTATTCTGTGTTAAATTGATAGTAAAGGTTTATTAAGTAAATAGATTTGATCACAGAAATAAATTATATTTTAAAAGTATATTCAAATAGAAAACCATTACTTTAAATTGTAATAATATTTCACAAAATTACTGTTTATACTGTATTTTTGATCAAACAAATGCAGCCTTGGTGAGCAGAAGAGACTTCTTTCAAAAACATAAAAAAATAATAATGCTTCAAAATTTTTGACCGGTACTGTATATATATACACAGTACAACAGCTATGGCTTCCAATATTTTTTTTTTAGTTTTTAATTCAATATTAATTAGAGAAAAAAAAAAAAAAAAAAAAAAAATTATATATATATATATATATATATATATATATATATATATATATATATATATATATATATATATATATATATATATATATATATATATAATGTGAATGATTTATATTTTCTAAAAAATATAATAAAAGAAAATGCACAATAGTACTTTGACTAATATACACGATAAAAAAAAAAAAAATTTTATTTTCCAAATAATATTGATTTCTCTTTTCCAAACTGGTCCAGGCTGATAAAACCTGGTGACTAGTTAAACTAGTTATGAAGCCTGGAGAGGGTCACCAGACCACCAGCATCAAAATGTGCAATATTATGACTAAAGGGTGTTGTTAGAAAACAAATGCATCAGAAAATGTATTTAGTTATCATTCAAATAATGTCACAACACAACAGGCTTCACTTTCTGCATGCAAAATACGATTGCCCATTTGGGTTAGGGAGACCACCAGTTTTGTTCTTGCAGCCATTACACTGAGGAATAAGTCATAACTATACTTTGCACAGGTGTTTTATTTGTTTTATTTATTTTATTATTGCTTTTATCTATGTTTTAGTCTATTCTGGACCGATAAGTACTTTTTATTTTTATTTTATTTTTAATTTAAATGTAAATTTTTGTCATTTCCAAATTTTTACTGTCTTAAGTGTGAATGAGGTGTGATATGTGTTCTCTTTTGTTTTTCCATATGTGTGTATGAGGACTCTACTAGAAATCTACCTTCGGGTACAAATAAAGTAACTTGAACTTGAACCAGGCATGTATTAATGTAATACAGACATGTAATAGTGTATTAAACTAATGTGACAGATTGAGGTGTGTGTCTGTTATGGTTGACCCAGATTGTAAACATTCCTGACACCAATACAACACACACACACACACACACACACTTTTATCTGAAATACGCACCACTGAGCCAGTCGCTGCTCCACTTCTTTCAGGAAGGTCTCGTGGAATTTGTACACCGGTTCGAAATTGGCAAATATGAGATTTCTCAGGGAATCCGGCATGGCTTCATCCTTCCCAATGGACTTCTGAAAGGACTGAAATCACATAAAAAGGAAGAGAAACATAAGAACAGCAAATATCAGCGATGCTTTCTTGCACCCAAAAAACTTAATACAATCATTTCCCCTTCTCTCCGTTTCTGCTGCGGTCCCTTTAAAGGTGAACTAAGTAACTTTTTTACCTTAACCGAACAGCTTTGGAGTCATTGTAATGTTTATATGACTGATTTCGTGTTGAATGGTGGTCGTCTCGCACCCCTCTGGTGCCTGTGAGCCGCAAAACCACCCTTGCAACTTTGGGCCGGCTCAGTGTTAGGAAGTATCGTGTGATATCAGGTCTCGCGAGGTAACGGATTGCTTTACGGCACTGCACGCGTACACGCCCCCATCCATCCAGTATCCGGCTAGCTATCAGAAAAAGGTAACGCTAGATATTGAATTCTTCAAGTTTTCGTAATGGCTGATGTAAAAAAAAAAAAAGAAGAAAGCTCGGAAATCTTTGTCAGTGGACCAAAGAAAGAGGAAACGGGAGACTGACCGAGCGAGAAGTCAGACTAGAGTTAAAGTTGAACTATGCAGGTTTTTTACCTCAACCGAACAGCTTTGGAGTCATTGGAATGGTTATATTACTCTTTTCGGGTTGAATTGTGGTCGTTTCGCACCCCCCTATCGCATGTGAGTGGAAAAAACACACTTGTAACTTTGAGCCGGCGGGCCACCGGCCGCAGCATCAGGGAGTGTCGCGTGATATCAGGTCTAGCGATGTAACAAATTGCTTTACGGCAAAAAAGATCTGATAAAATTCTGATGAAATAAGCATCAAACAGAAATAACCCGGCGCACATACAATACAGACTGCCGACAGTTAAACAGGGCGCGCGCAGCTCTTAAAGGTCCCGTTCTTCGTGATCCCATGTTTTAAACTTTAGTTAGTGTGTAATGTTGTTGTTAGAGTATAAATAATATCTGTAAAATTATAAAGCTCAAAGTTCAATGCCAAGCGAGATATTTTATTTAACAGAAGTAGCCTACATCGAACAGCCCGTTTGGACTACATCCCTCTACTTCCTTCTTTAATGACGTCAATAGAACAGTTTTTTGACTAACGTCCGCCCACAGGAATGCTCCCTCAACTCGCGCACTTATAACTTAGTGTTTACGCAGCTCTTCCAGTGATTTTCTGAAGTAAAACTGACGCTTCATCTTTTGTGTGATGTAAAATAAACTTTATTAAACTCATCAGTATATGTTTGATTATCATTCGGACCTGGTCCGATACAGCAGACTTGTAGGATATTAATAAATAATGGATACATACAAGCAGATGACAAATACGTTATAATAACCGTAATTAAACTACTAAACTATACCTGTTCCATCTCTATACAGCACTCTGACTCTGTAGGCATTATTGTCCGACTCGAAATGAACACCGTTACTGAGAGTTTCTGATATTATCATCATTCCGTGAGATGAAATTGTCCTGAGAGACTGAGCGCGAGCTCATGTAGCTCCGCCCCCTGTGCCAGCAGCAGTAGCTTATTTGCATTTAAAGGGCACACACTAAAACAGTTCGTTTTTCTGAGCCCCAAAAAATTACAATTTAAACATGCTGTAAAAAATGATCTGTTGGGTATATTGAGCGGAAACTTCACATACACATTCTGGGGACATCAGAGACTTATTTTACATCTTGTGAAAAGGGGCATAATACGGGACCTTTAAAGGGGCCACACCTTATTTCAACTCGTTACAGCTTCCATCCTACTGAACAGGTACCGGTGTACAGGGCGAGGGGATCCGGCCGTGAGTGCAGAGCCATCTCTGCGTGAGTGCTATTAAAGTCATTTTAGGCAAGTCATGCCACTCGGCCGCCATCTTGGCAACGCCTCCGGGCAGCTATTTCGGACTAACAAGACCAGGCTCCTATCTAAATGAATGGGCAGAGACCCAGAACTGCACTTTCACTGGTCACCGGGACATAAAAACTGCATGTATACAAACACTAATAAAATATGATAAAAATCGCTGAAAAAGTTTGATGACTTTGCCCCAAAATAATGTTTAAAACGCCTTTTTCCCCACAGGTTATACTTTTACTGCGCATACGCAAGGGTTCTCTCGCTCTCTGTCGTGCGCGCGCTACTGCTCGCTCGCTCCAGATTCCGGGAGATTTGAACTAATTTGCGGTCATCAGGGAGCCGCTATCAATCTGCGGGAGACTCCCGGAACCTCCGGGAGACTTGGGATGTGTGATATTTACACAACTAACCAAATCTGCCGCCTTTTCAAACAGTAACATATTTTCCGCTGTCGCAAACCTCAACTGTGCGCATGCGTCGGTGGAACCAGACGATAGGCTTAAATGTTTTCCGGCTTGACTGTTAAAAGCAGACGATTGGCTTTCCAGCGGGAGGGGCGGGGCATGTGCATACAACCGCCATCTTTGGCGTTACGGGTTTTCCCTATATAGTTGTATTAAGGATTGGGGAAGTGGCATGTCTCTATATAAATAGTCTCTGGTGCTATTCACGACAGTACAAGTATCGTCCACAGCAACTCTAGGGGTCGCTGTTTGACAAAAACGGAATTCCTGCATAGTGCACCTTTAAGACTTTTATATGTAAATAAGCTTTTCTAAATGTTCATCAGGTCAGGTTCTGACAAGATGTTCATTGCTGCAGTCTATTTAAAAAAAAAATACTCTGAATGATCATTTTAAATAACAAAAAAAATCAGTTTGAGTGAATGATTCAATGACTCGCTCATAAAGACTTCACTTGTTTCATTACAGGATGAATCAGCGTTTTTTTTTTTAACAAATCTCTTGAATGAATGATTCAATGACAAACACATTTTTAACAGTCACTTGTCTCCACCTACTGGTGTAATGATGTAATTGATACAATCTTTATTTGAATCATTAAAATATCATAATCATTTATCATAATCATTAAAATGCCTGCTAAATAGGTGTTGACATGTAAATGTGGGCGGTCATATGTTAATGAGCCTCTTTTTCCACAAAATAATTTCACAAACACAGTGTTCTGGATGAGCTGTGGAGGAACGTCTAGTTCATCGAACTCTTATTCAAAATCATTTTTCGTTCAAATGACCCTTCACAGTAATAGGAGGTACACATCAACCCTTTGAAGACTTTGTAGACATTTTCCATCATCATATAAAACATGAAATCACACACTACAAAACCATTTGACTACTTCACACAGATCCAAACATGAACAGATGAGCAGCCGTGGGCATTTCCCCAGACAAAGTGTCTCAAACAGACTCAGACGTGATGACTGAAGAATCCCTGAATAAAGAGCCTTTGTCTCCGCGTTCTCATGTTCTGGATACAGCAAGACGTCCATCAGGACTCCAGCACTAAATGTATTGTGATTCTATAGCAGGGGTTTTCAAACTGTGGGTCGCGACCCATTAGCGGGTCGCAGATTGGGAAGAGGTGGGTCGTGCAATCACTATATTGGCTGCAGCTGAATTCAAGTTTCATCAGTGACACATACAAACAGGTTGCATGATGAATCAACTTTAAATAGAAATCACTATATTGCTTAGAGCGATTTAAAGTTAGATAAATATGTCAGTATTGTGTTTCATGAAGCGCGCGCGACTTGTTGGGATAACAATTTTCACTGTCTCAGAGCGGCTTCGGTTCATTAAGCAGTTTGGGGCGCATTATTAACGAGAAGAAACTCGTTTACTCCAATCACTGCACTGCATTCTGCATGAGAGCGCATTACACCGGAGAATTCAAATGTCACGAAAGGCTGATTCAGGTCTGGGCTGCGTTTCCCAGGAGCATCGTGAGCTAAGCTGATTGCAGAGACCGTTGGTGGCAATGGTTCTACGATCTACTTTGGCATACGATGCTTTTGGGAAACGCATTAATCTCTGTCGTCTGTTCAAAACAGCGCTTTTGTCTTTCAGAAATATGGTCGTCGTAAAGGCCATTGCACACTGAGTCCGAAATTCGCATTCGAATTTTTCGCACGTTAAAAAAAAAATTCAACCTCACGTTATTTCAATCACGCTTGCACACCGCCTCCGAAACTTTCGTCCGTCATAAAAAATTCGGATCGGGTTCGATTTTCTGCGTTTTTCGCATTCCACAGCCAGCATTTTGAGAGGTTTTTTTGACAATTCAGAGCTACGTGCGAACGACAAAATCCAGAATCGCTTCTGACAAGTTGATACACTTCGTCTCGCAGCACAAGTACTGTATGAAAAACAAAATGCGGATTACAAAGTCCTTTCAGTTTCGGTTTTCAATTCGATCAAGTGTTTGCATGTTCTCTCGATCGGATAAATAAACCTCAAAATCAAAATCATCCTCACTGCTTGACGAATCTATTTTGTATTTTTTTGCGTTTTTTCCCGCAAAGGTTTAATAAATACGCATCGGACTCAGTGTGCAAGGTGTCTGTGCGTGACGAATTTTTACGCTGACGAACACGAAAAAACGCATACGAAAATTTCGGACTCAGTGTGCAATGGCCTTAAGAGTGCGTTGGTTTGTGTTCCCTCGCATGCATTTTGATACCTACCAACGCATAAGGAAAATATACATGTAAAAAGTATTTAAAATGTATACACAACACAAGCACGAAAGCGTTTTCTGCGCTGAACAACGCAATGAGTTTAATAACACTCGCAGCATAGATATTAGTCTTGAAATTCTAGGTCCTGGGCATATTGTCCAATAAAATTATTAGTCTATTATTTTTTTTATATTCTGATTTTTTGTCATATCAAACCTTTGGTTAAGATTAAGCTTACTTAATCTTTTTCATTTCTTTAAATGTGTTTTGCTATGTTTGGGTAAATCAGTTGAGGCAGCAGACAAAAACTACTCCGTATTCTTCACATTATTTCAACAGCCATTAGGCTACTATTTTAATTCTCACACTTTTTGATAATGTACCATAAGTCTGTATTGCAATTAAACTTATACTATGACAAGGAAAAAAACTGCTCTAAAGAGAACTAACGCCTCCCACCCCACATTCATTCATTAAAATTATTTTGGTGGGTCTTGAGATAGATTATTCTTGTCTACGTGGGTCCTGGAATGGAAAAGTTTGGGAACCCCTGTTCTATAGCATATTGAATAACAGGCATCCACCAATCAACATGCTGAACGTCTCCCATCCGAGAAGGTGTTGAACAGATGCAGCTGTAATAACCTGAGCTTGTGGGAGTCTGGGATCCAAAGCCTCAGATCCACAAGCCAAAAGGAAATATTTATGAGACGTGTAAACGCGTCGCCCTGCTGCTTCTCTCCGCTACCTTGTAAGACATCAAAGAGACGCCGTACACCCCCGACATACAGACAGAAGAACAATGACTAACTCCTTATCTTCAATTCTCCAGTCAACCTTTCATTTGCAAATGGATAAAGACACAAAGTACGCTTAAACGTCCTGATTTAATTTATTTTGCTTTGTGTATTTAGCCTCTAATACGGAAGCGTATTGCATTCACTTGAGGAAAAAAAATCTACTCTGTTTTTCTGAATTAACGAGTTAATTATCTCAGAATTACGAGACACATTTTTCTTGAAAAACATTTTTTTCACTCTGTTTTTATGAATTAATGAGTTAATTTTCTCGTAAGAAAAACTCATAAGTCATTCATTCAGAAAAACAGAGCAAAAACTTTTTTCCATGAAAAATTATCTCGTAATTCTGAGAGAATTAACTCGTTAATTCAGAAAAACAGAGCAAAAAAAAATGTTCTATGAAAAATTATCTCGTAATTTTAAAGCATGGAAAAATTAACGAGTTAATTATCTCAGGATTACGAGACACATTTTTCTTGAAAAACATTTTTTTCACTCTGTTTTTATGAATTAATGAGTTACTCATAATTTTCTCATAAGAAAAACTCATTAATTCAGAAAAACAGAGCAAAAACCTTTTTCCCATGAAAAATTATCTCGTAATTCTGAGATAATTAACTCGTTAATTCAGAAAAACAGAGTAGATTTTTTTCCTCAAGTGAATGCAACACGTTTCCGTACTACGGGACCTTTACAAAAAAAAAATATATACAGACTTTCGCATGCTCACGAGAAACTTTTGCGTATGCACGAGAATTTTTTTTAAAACTTTTTGAATAGTTTCTCAAGCAAAAAGTTTCTCGTGAGCATGAAACTAGTTTGTGCGCATGAGAAACTCTTGCGTGCTCATAAGAAATTTTTTACAACTTTTTGAATGGTTTCTCACTCTCTGAAAAAAAACACTGAAATCACCCTAGCCAACACCTCAAACATCTTTGCCACTACCTAACAATCTAACAACTATCAGAAAACAAAGTTTAACAAATACTGGGAATGTTAGCAGCATATATTTTTTCAGAAAATGTACAAATGTCCCCTGCACATGAAACTGGGGTAAGAGAAAGTGATTTAAAACTAATGCAAAACGTAAATAACAGCATCCGTCACAGCAGCAGCGTCCCAGACATATCCATTAGACTAGGTATTTAATGACCGCAAACATCCTGAACACATACAGAGCACATGAGTGTGTGTGTTCACGATCTTACCACAGTGATGACCTCCAGATCCTTCAGATACGTTCTCTCTGTGGTCAGGAGCTCTTTGGCGATGAAGTACGCTTTATCGGTCGGGAACCTCTGTGAGCGGGAGAGAGGGACAGAGAGAGAAATTACATTAACAAAAAAATTATAAGAGATAGTTCCATTAGTGCTGTTAATAGTACTAATTAATCGAATATTTTTCTTTAATTAAATCACCAATAGTTGCACCTAGTAATACATTTTAATATTTTTTTATGTTGGAACACTTTCACACTGAATCTCCAAAATAATGTATATGCTTGTATATGTAAAAACAGGATGCTGTTTTAAATTGCGTTAAATATTCTTAATGCATTAAAAAAATGCATCGCAAAATTAACATGAATTTTGACAGCCCTAATTTCTATATAAAGATGCCATGAAATCAAAATGATAGTTTGGTGGCTTTTATGATAATGAACATTAGCTTGAAGGCCATATGCTAGTGCAATAAAATAAAAATGTAACTTTCAGCAAATATAAGCATTTAAAAAAAATAAAAACGATTACATATATTTAAATATAAGCATCTTTCTCTTCTGATAAAGACAGAGCAGAAATGGAGACGGTCCAATAAAATGTTCTAGAATGAGAAACCACGTGCCATCAATGTGTGATAGCAAGTAGCAAATCACTAGACAAGATCTACGACAAAACCAAATTTTATCCTCACTCAATTGCGTTAACACACACACACACGTCAAGTAAAACTCTCACTGTTCACTGAGCCGCTCACTCCGCCGCTACATAATCTGCCCTAAATAGACAGGAATTTAGGTTGAGTTTATCTAGGTCTCCTATTCTGAGACGTCCACAGAGACACTGGACCAAAACGCAGTGGCACTTCTGATGAGAAAACACTTTTAAAGCAGTCTTTCCACCTCTCATCGTAACCTTAATTTGTCTAGAGCACCTTCAATTCAAGCACAGTGAAATATAAAGGGGAAATTACCCGAGGGTCCTGGAAATCGACTGCAGGAGATGATTGATTGCATGAACTACAATCAAGGAGGTTAAAAAGGCTGACAAAAACAATTAGGTACTGGGTCCAAATGTAACGTTTTGCCATAGAAGAGAGAAACTAACTGGGCTTAAGTAGATATTAGCAAGAAAACTAGTGGCAATATATTGGTCAGGCACATTTATCAGCCAACATTTGATTTTTAAGAGTGGATTTTGAAATAAATACCGAGCAAAATAAAGCTCTATTTTTAATTTCACACATTTTCTGCATGTGATTGCACAGCCACATACCCTATAATGCAAGTGTGTGCACACTTATGCAGTTCGTTATGCACCAGTTTTGTCCCTGAAATGCGTAACTGGTTTTCAGAGCCACTGCATAGGCTGTAATTTTTAGATTAGAAGTGAAAAAGTTCTTGACATGATTTATTATTGTGTCATTTTTTACATCACAAAAAACAGCTGTTTTAACAGGGGTGTGTAGACTTTTAATGATAGTATTATATATAGCAGGGGTGTTCAAGGTAAACTCGGCCCCGGATGGCCACGGTCCAAGTTTCTAATATGCTTAGTAAGCTGATGAGCCGGTTCAGGTGTGTTTAACAGTGGGTTAAAGCTAAACTCTGTGGCCCTCCAGGATCAGGATTGGACACCCCTGGTATTTAGTTTATCACTGTTATATTGCTGAAAACCCATCGCGATACTATCATCAGCGAGGACCAGAATATCCTTCTTACAACTGTCAACAATTTGACTTAAACCACAATGTATTATTATACAGTAGTCGTCCAAAGTGACCCACCAGAGTCAGTTTTTACTAGCACACGGTGCTAATCTCAAACACTATTCCCTCCCCAAAAGACAAACCTTCCTCCGAACCTCGTCCTCGTCGTCTGTGCGAACGAAGCCGGCGTCGGTCAGTAAGGGGCTGGTGAGAGGAGAAGGCTGACGTCCATCTGGACTCTGGCCGAGACCGAGACTCTGTTTCTGGCCGTTTACCATCACCCTGCCTGCAGACGGAGACTCGTTGTGCTGAGGGCTCCTGGAAACAGGACCTACAGGAGAACAGGCAGGTCATGCTAAAGTCTCGAAGCAATACAGACTTACTAATCAAATAGCAATGGATTAGTCAGACTTACTGCACTTGGAAAATGCAATCGGTACAACATGTAAATGCAGTAAAACTACCTTGCTGAAAAAGAAGCCAAGCAAGCATTTAGACCACTAGAATTCTTCACTAGCAAGACTTCTTGGTCAACAATTTTAACCAAACTAGAGCGAATTTATCTTAATTTTACCAGTAAACTGCATGGCTATGATGGTCCAACCAGCTTGGACTAGCATGCAAATTCATGCCAGTTCTTTTCTGCAAGGTAGTTTTGACATTTTAATCCTTAACACTACTAGTAAAGATTCTGGATTTATCAAGATCATTGCCAAGGGGTGAAGCTGCACAACACATTGTGTTTAGAAATGGACTACGGCTGACAGCGCCACATCGGGAGGGAACCAGACATGAGTGAGTCACACTATCCCAGTCTGGGATTTCCGCCTGAGGACACTGCCGAGATACATAACACACTCCCTGGGTGATGGGGAGGGGGACATGTTTTATCTTCAGACCACTACATTCACTACACAAGTACATTCACATACTTGCCCAACAACGTTTCGTGTCCCATGCCTTGGCACGAATGGGATGCGACATGCGAACCGGGACATTTCAAATGCACCGAGTGTCCACAGCGCAGCCATTATTGAGGACATCTGCAAATCTGGTGACAAAGGCCTCATGGTGGCACGCACACATGCGTCGTCAAACATGCAAAACACACAACTAGAACGACTACGGCTACTCTACCACAAGACAAGACGCACGAGGGGGGCGCTAACATCTAAGGGGGACCGTCAGGCATCGAAATGTAAACATCTGGAGTCCCGCTTCACAAGTACCAAGTTTTATTGCTACCAATACACATTCATTTACAATGTTTAAGTGTTCCAGAAATTGATAAGACAAGGGAAGAGTAATGAAAGGGGTTTGGAGTAGTAAAAAAACCAACAGACATCAATCATACAGAACCTGTGAAGAGGCATCGAGAACATGAACAACCTTGCAACTTCAGAAAGTCCATTTATGTGCTACAGGATTGCAACAAACAGGAATAGTTAAAAGGCTAACAGGTGTGAACTTTCCGTTGCTTACCTGGTTATTAATTATTGTACAGTCTACGTCAGAAGGTTTGTAAACACATACACTTATGGTTAATTGTTTTGCATATGTGCCACAGAGATAGCACTGTTCATTATGAGTATTTTTTTTAAAAAGTACAATTACAATATATCACACAAATTTATCTGAAACTTTTCGTATACCTCAGCAAAGTACATTGCATACTGAAAAAATCAGGAGGAATCACAGGTTGAAAAAGAGTGAATCATTCAATACTACTGCGGTACTCTGATAAAACCTAAAAGAAAGTTAAATCACATTTTAGTGTAACTTGCAAAAAGCTAGAAATGCTACTTTGGTCACTGACAATGATAAATTACAGATCATTGGAAACGCTGGAAGAGTGAAGACTGTATACATTCATACCGTATGTTCAACAGTGGCCTAAACTAACGCTTTCCAATAAATATCGTCAGTGCTTTATTTTCATGTAACGGGCCCAAAAAAATGCAGTGGTCCTGCAAATGGCTTCACAAACACTTTCGAAAACTTTTCACTGACATAAGATTGCCATGCAAAAGTAAAGAATACCTCTCAAACAAAAAAAACAGGAAGAGTTTGCATTTGGAAAATTAAAAGATTATATTTTAAAATCAAAATATGATTCAAAGACAGGATTGTGAAACTTATACTATGCAAGTATGTGAGTCCAAATGTTTTCCCTAATGCATCAGAAGGCAAAAAGCAAAAACCGAGAGAGAGAAAGTGCAAACAAAGTCTGGATAAAAGGTCCTATTGAACATAAGTTGAAGGACATTTTGGATAGCTCTTGGAAACCTTCCTAATCTTTTCAGACTTCACATGCTGAGCCTCAAAACAAGTTTCTCTGTCTACATCTCACCCACATCCATCTCCACTTCAAAAGACCACTGCATTTTAAGGGGCCCGTGTCAATGCCAAGTGCCTTTTACAGCAGGACAGGGCGTTAAAATGCTGGAGACAAGGACAGGTTGACATGCTTCCAGGAGAGAGGGAAAAAAGACATGGTGAGGCATTTCAGAGATACATGCTGGTAGAACAGTGCTGACATTGGGCAGGAGAAGTCTTAAAAGCAATGCAACCTGAGCACAGGTTAATATACTCAGAAACCGAGTGAACATCAAGCATTGCAAACGCACCGCAGACAGATGACATTGATGAGGCGTGCCAGAGATACAGCAGTTTGTTTAGGCAAAAAGAAATTAAGCAGCAAAGCAAAACAAAATAATATGAGATCTTTACAATGTCATCGTTTTTTTTTTTTTTTAAAGGAGTGATGCATGCTGGGAAATAGGCAAGCAAACATGACAATGCCACCAGATCGGCACCCCAAGTACAAAGGTAAAGAACTTGGAGCTTCAACTAGTTCTAAAAAAACAAAAAGAAACAATAACAAAGCTAGCATGAAGACGTAACTGTTTACGTCTCGTCTACACAATCTCTTCGATTATCTAATATACCATACACCACCCAAGCAGTATGATCTATTTATATGACTATACAAGCTTAGTTCAAGTTTTTACACAAGTTATCCATCGGAATATTGAAGTTGCATCTGCAAACCAGCTAGCCTAGCTGTGACAGTCAAAGCCACACAATAATGATATTACATATTGATATTGCATAACATTAGCTTCTATAAGCTATAGCTATGGCCAACAGAGAAGTATTTACAGATTAAGTAAAGATATGGCATCTTTCAGTATTTTTGTAATTCTTTCATTCTACAAGACTGACAAAGTAGAAATATTTCACAATATTAAACTCTTGGCAATACTGAATGACTAATCAACTGATTAGCAGTAATATGGGTAACTTTTTTTTAGCAGTTCTAATCAGCTTTCATTCTCTACATTTACAGACATGGCACTTTGCAGTAGGACCTTCAACTCCTCATCAATCTGAAGTTAATCTTCAAAGAGTAATAGTTATGAATTGTGCATATTTGAAATATTAAAGTATATCCTTTAGGCAGAATACAGTCTTCGTCCTAAATCCTCCAAAGCTTGAAAAAATACCATCATCGCTAATCTTGTTGATCTTGAAATGTGTGTTACTTGCTCAACTAGTGCCACTAAATGTAATTACCAAACACTGCCTGTATCTGCCAAACAGATAGCCATGCCCCAATTGGTTAATGCTATTTCAGGCCATACTATGCCCACTAGCGGCACAGAAACTACACAATGCACCTGTAGTGGCAAAATGGGTGAATAGTCAACCCTCAACCAGGCACACTCTCTAGCAGTTAAAGCATTGCGCCCCATCCTCATCATTGATGGGATAACCGTAGCCATCTTCTCCCTCTTGGCCCTCATCCTCAAGTTGGAGACTGCCCAAGGAGAACTTGCTTCGGGGCATAGGGGAGGAATTGGCTGCCCCAGGGTTTCCGTAGACTAGGGGCTGACTGAATGAGTTGCTGCCCGCATCTGACTCTGAATCACTAGACTCCGTTCCACTACTAGTGGAACCGTCGATCATATGAACTGGGCCACTGTGGTCATTAGCACTCAGCCGGCTTCCATAGAGTCGCTGGACATTGCTGGACCGAGCTTGGCTAGGTGCTCCAAACCCATTAGCAGCAACACGCCGCTCTAGGGCGGCCATACGTTCAGCCCTCGAGACCACTGATCGCGGTTCATTGGCCGGGGTTGAACTTAACTGGCTCAGAATCATGGGGTCAGTGTCGGAACGGTTGCGCATGCCGTTGTGGAGTTTCTGCAAGTGTGGGGATCGACTGACAATTGGGGAGTAGCTCCCGTAATGTTGAGCCTCGCTCCCAGGTCGGCCATTGGTATGGTAATGGCTACCGTCATCCCAACGGCGATGACCACTGTAGCTGATCTGCTCTGGATGGTTCAGGGAGTTGGTATTGTGAAAACTGCTCATCACCGGGCTGCAGTTTGCACTCCGGGAACCAACTATGCGACCAGAAGGTGAGACCAGACCACGTCTATCCATACCTTGAAACAACTCATCCACCAAGGTACTGCTCAGGGGTAGAGCACGTGCTGATCCGTTACCACAAAACGACCCATTAGACAATTGACTACCACTGAAGGTGTCTGAACTCTTCCCCAAATGCTGGGTGGTCAAAGGAGACTCCCTAAATCTAGACTTGCTTGCCCCTAGTCCATTGTGCTGACCGTTTCCATAACCATTACTCTTGCTCAGTCTACAGCCAGTTGGCTCAACCTCATCATTGTCATGTGTGTGGGAGTGAGACCTGGTAACTAGGCCTTTGACCACATCATATTCGCTATCTATGTCACTGCAGTCGATGTAAGGTATCGAGGAGCTGCTACCCTTGGTAGCATGCGATGCTAGACCTGTGCTCAGATGCTCAGCCTGCTGCTTGGATGGGGATGGCTTTAATCGAGCATCTGCCTCATCATGGGTCCCGTTTCGGCATCCGTTGGTCTGTGAGGTTAGGCTTCCAGTGTAGCGCTGGAGAGACGGGTTTTCAACAGTCACTTGGGTGCGCCCAAGCGGTGAGTCCGCCTGGTGTCCTGAAGCACTGGCATTCCTCTGCAAGATGTACAATGCAAATATTTGAGAAGGAACAGGATGAGAGGCATAAACTGACAACAAGTCAACAAGAAAATGCAAGCCATTTAATTTAGACATTCTATACCAGAATGGAAGCGGACCAAGTTACAACAGGCAGACAATTTGGTTGAACATGTATTAAGACATTTACTTTGGAAAAACATGCAATGATGAATAAGCCCATTAACGTGTATCAACTCTTTCCCCGCTGGTGAAGGAATATTCCGTCATTTATTAGACAACTCTTCCCCGCCATTGATGTAATTTTCCTGCTTTCCGTGTTTTCACTGTTATGCGATAGGGGGCGCTATTATGCAAATGCTGAAAGAGTACTGAATCTCCAGATCAAAAGACATGTGAAGAAGAAGCAGAAACAAGCGACAGCAAATGTAAGCATATGCATATGTAAAAATAACGTGATCATCAACATTAAACAGCATATAAATCAAAACTTCCTAATGTTACCCAATGAAATGTTGACCCAGGACGAGCTTTAAGACTGTGAAGCATTAGGGGTGTTGATGGTCTCGATCTACTCCATCTGTGTTTTAATCTTTGTTCTGAATCCGATCCAGACGTAGTCTTTGACAAAAACGTGATTTTCTCAGCTTTTTGCTCAAAATGTTGCTTTTTTATGAAACTTACCCAAATTCAAGTTGAGTAAAAAAAAAGAATGCATGAAGCTAGAAAAAAAGGGGTTCTTTGTTTAAAAGCAGAGGGTCTGTTCTTTCTTTTGATATATTGCATGTTCAGCTTTTTATACAGCCAAATATTCTGGGGGTAATACAACTTTTTTTGTGTGAAAATTATAAAAATAAAAAAAATCTAAATCAAAAACACTGGCGGGGAAAGAGTTAAAAAAAGTAATTGGGGGTTGATTTTGATGCTGACTTTAAGCTTGCATAATATGGGTTATTTTATTGTTTGTATACTAAGCTAGATTACACTCACCTCTACTTGACCCTCAGCACACAGCCTGGGTGGGAATGGAGAAAGATCACTGTTGGACTGGATTTTACTATGTTTTCTGAGGATGGAAGATTGGAAACAATCAGCAAGGAGTTTTTCCAAGGGGATCTCATCACTAGGTTAAAAACCGTGGCCCTATATCCTCTCAGCTACTTCATGGATGTTGGCTGATTGAATTACTGTACGATAATGAAAAGGCCTTGACTCCATAGTGTCCAATGATACTGCTAGACAACAACTACTAGGTTTTTCATCTAGTGCTAAAAAACCTTGATGCTGCATGATGTGAGTGGTTGCTAAGGCATTGCTAAGTGGGTTCTAGGCTGTTGCCAGGTGGTTTCTAGGATGCTGTGGATGATTTTTAGGGCGTGTGTAGATTGTTACTAGAGCATTGCTATGAGGTTTTTAGGGTATTTTGCTAGGTCGTTCTGGGTGGCTTAATCGTTACTAGTCAAAAGCAGCATTCCTCAAGTCTCTGAAATATTTTTTGAAAAAAAATGTTTTAGCATGTCTGATAATTTCCACCTGGTGAAAATGCTAAATGGAGACATATTTATGTGGCTTGAATGGAATTTGGATAAATCATATTGAAAAAATGACGTGTAAATGAGGCGTGTTGTTTATGAATGCGTAATTTGATTTATCTCAATAAAGGTTCTTGGGAAATAGATAACTGCACTCATACTTTGTCTTTCTCATTGGTGTGTTGACTTCTGGAGAAAAATGAAATGCGGCAGAAAGGTAGTGACATTTAGACAAAGGTCGAAAGAGAAATCTCACCTTTCAAATGGAACCTTTTTGAATTCTGAGTCCTTTACATAATCAATCACCTGCCTTTGTGTGCGGCCACTGATGAGACAAAACATGACAAACAACAGACAGGTTCAAAAACAAAGTAATGCCAAAACATTAACCATCTGGCAAGAGCTGAGACCTTCTTGGACTATCATTTAGCAAATAAATCCATGCAGAATATATGCTGAACCAGGGAAAGAAGTTACAGAGGTAAAATGTGTCTCTGAAATGTACCTTAACGGTAAAGTTAATTTCTGATGATGTGCTGAACTGCATGAGACACCATTTGAGTAAATGTATCTGCACTATTTGTTACCTGAACCTGAAGGAGGAACCCCTGGTGAACAAAACCGGTTTGGGCTTGGGCTTGGGTTCTTCGTACAGGCGGAAAAAGGCATGGTACTCCACACAAATCTTCCAAAACACTTTGCAGCAGTCCCTGCTTCCCATCATGAACTCCAGAGTGTCCTGACAGTTACTCTGCTATAGAGAACAGAGAATTAACATTGTGTCTTATTTGTCCTAGTGAAACTATGTATTATACAGAGAAAATGATTTATGCAAGTACCAAAAGTTATTTATGAATCCATGACTCGGGTAAAGACGTAGCTTTGAGTTGGGACATTTAGATACTGCTATAAAATAATCCAACTAAAAATGAGAGAGCACTTACATTTAAGTCAGGTCGTAGTTTTATGAGAAAGCGCTTTCTCTTGAAGCTCAGCTTGCGGACTTTAGACCAGTTGAACGCATTTATTTTGGTGTGTCCCTTCAGTAATCATATAAAAAAATATATATATATAAAAGTGCATTCAGTGAGAATTTAGGACAAGAAAGCTTCAATAAAAGCAGAGTTAGCTTGAGATCTACAATGGGTGAAACTTTAAATAGTATGCTTATTTATTTAGACAAAACTCTGTTAACTTACTTGAAAAACCAGCACACCAGAATGAGCCACGGCGAGGCTGAGCTTCGTTCCCTCTCGATCTTTTGCGGGGTGAAGACGCACTCCGTACATCTCAAGTCTTCGTGCAATCTCCAAAAGCTGGTAGTCCGATTCAGCTGGTGTCTGGCCGCTGTGAAATGGTCAAATTGTACAAAATTAAGCCTCTTTTCTTTGGAAAAACAAGTTAGTTTGACAGATAAATAAGCTTAATTACGACCTCAACACTCACGTCCAGGAACAGAACGTTTATAATTTCTTATAATCGCTAATGATACCTGCACACTGATAAATATCACAGTATTCTGCACCTCCTAAATTAAAAGTGGGTTGAACTTTAAAATGTCAAAGCAATCCACAAATTGTACACAATTATCCCAGTCCCTGAATCTCTGTTTAATCAGCAAAGACCTAAATAGAAGGAATTTTGCTAAATAAGAAGCTCCTTCATAAGGGGCAATAAACAGCACACCGATCATTGAATGCTAATGTTAACTTTGCTTACAGATGGATCATATTGCATTAAACATCCTTTAAACCAAATAACTGGTTTGACTTCACTTTGAGTCATGACTTCACACTCACACGTGTTTCCGGTGGTATTCAACGATCTTGTCCATCAATGTGTCCTGCTCTGGAATGTACTTGTTGTTGAGTAGATGCTGTTTACACTGAACCTCGTCAAAGTCTCCAATCTCAGCTGTAACCATAGCAACAGAGACGATTTTAATATGCATCTTTTTATATATATGACACACAAATGCATACACATATACTGTAAATACACACAAATATGTGTGTGTAATAAATATACACACACATATGCATGCATCTATGTACTGTATGTATTTATGCATGTGTGTCTGTATTGATGGATGTATGTATGTATGTATGCATGCAGCATACATGCATACACATATATGTGTGTATATGTATATATATATATATATATATATATATATATATATATATATATATATATATATATATATATATATATACATATATGTGTGTATATGTATATATATATATGTATATATATATATATATATATATATATATATATATATATATATATATACATATACATATATATATATACAATGTTATATACAATATATACAATGTTTATGCCGGCCTATATGTAACAGTGTTTTAATATAGTTTAAAAAAAAGGTTAATTTAAAATTATTTAGGGCTGGGCAACGATTAATAGCATCCAAAATAAAAGTTTGTGTTTACATAATATATGTGTGTGTAGTGTGTATAATTATTTTCCATATATAAATACACACACATGCATGTATATATATAAGAAAAATGTATTATTAATATTTCAAATATTTATATATAATATTAATTATGAATAAATATATATAATGTATATAGTCTACATGCAACTATTTCTTAAATATATACATGCATGTGTGTGTATTTATATATACAAAATAATTATACACACTACACACACATATATTATGTAAACACAAACTTTTATTTTGGATTATCGCGATTAATCGTTGCCCAGCCCTAATTTTAATATATGAAATTATTTGAATATTTAATTGTAATAAATTCAATGCTATTATATGAGCTTTGCATTTATTTATTTATGCTTTTATATATATATATATATATATATATATATATATATATATATATATATATATATATATATATATATATATATATATATATATATATATATATATATATACACTGTATATAATTGGTTTAAATGTGGGGGGTTTTTGTAGCACTGGTCAGCCTCTTGATTCTGATGCTTCTCTAGTCCTTATTTATGCTCAACAGTGGTTTCCATAGCAACTAACCAGTCTGTGATTATGTGATGTGGGAGCGAAGCTTGTTTGACATGATCGAAACATGGTTTTGCATGAGCGACTACAAAAAAATAATCTGATCCGTCCACACGATGACAGCGCTGTCGTTTACATAAACCATCAGAAATTCTGCTGGAGGATCAGCTTGACAATGCAAAGTCTAAGACAAGATTAATGCACTTAAAAAAAAAACATACTGCTCTGTGGTAGAGACTTAATAATACTATATGATAATTATTATAATAATACCCAATGCATCTATTGTCCTAAACACTATTCTTGACTCTCTGGATCAGACATGTGTGAATGTAAAATGACTTTATGGATTGTGCCAAAATCATCAAACTGAATCCAATGAAAGTGCAAGACGACCATAATGACCTAAGGATGAACCTCTAATGCATCTATTACATCATTTATTCATTGATTATAATTACTATAATAGTGTGCTATGTATTATTCATTTATTTCTTTTTCAAAAGACAATTACTGACCTACTTTTAGTCAACTATCGACCAAATCTAGCTTTCTAATCAACTTTAGAGGCAGATGCACAAATTAAAGCACGCATCGTATTTCGTAAAGTATCATAATCAAATTGAATCTTTGTCAGAGTAAATCTTTACACCCTTAAAGCTACACTGTGTGATTTTTACCCCCATCTAGCGGTGAAAAGGTATATGACCATCCAGCGAATATTAGTTTCTGTTCCTCTCAATTCTGATTTCGTTTTAACTCCTACGGTGGCCAATGTAGTCCAAGATTAACACGGCTTCCAGTTCGACCTCGTCCATGAGTGTTCCTTCAAGTGATGAGGTTATTTTAGAAAACTATTATAATTTGCAGTAATTTAATTAGTCAGGTAACATATAGGTTATGACATCTATGTAAAATGAATAATAGTTATGTTTTCGTAATTTTTTTACCATTTCATTGCTAACATCAGTTATTAGGTTCCCAGACGAATGCAAGCTAATCTTAGTAAAGTAACTTTTTATTTTTAACTTTTAACTCTTTTTCGCTTCCTTGGCGACTCTGATACGTATCCTCGAGAATAAGAGTGATCCGCCATCAGCAACAGACTTTCAAAAAGGCTTTCAGGTTTTTATATATCAGTCTCAAGCAATCCCCCTCTTCACATTCGACACGGTGCCATCGAGTGTTAAAACGCGAAAGGCGAAGCTTGAATTCACGGGTGTGTCCCTCTTTGGCTAATGTACTTTCAAGATGGAGGGGCAACATGGCGACCGACATTAGAACCCCTTACCCGTATGTATTTTCAATGGCGTATTATACACGAGAATACTTTATTACTTGAACGAAGTAAATATACATTAATGAGCACATATATTTTTGAAAGAACTAAGTGTTTTTAGCTAAGAATAAACTAAAAAAGTTATACAGTGTAGCTTTAAGTGTTATGAAAAGGTCTGGTATGTCTTACACTGCACTATATGAGCCACCAGCAGGGCGGCGCTGCTGTCATTACAGGTCAAACGTCCACAAGCCAGGTCATGCTTGATCTGCAAGGCGAAAAGATACCTGTCGACAGAGAGGACATCATTACACCTCATTAGCAGAGACACTGAATCACAATGACAGACGGTAAATCAATGTAAAGGTTTCAGTACAGCTACAGACACTTAGTGACTGGCAATTTTATGCGTGCAACAATTACATAATTGAGTTGGAAGTTAGCAAGGTATTTTATGTAAGAGCATACATTTTTAATTGAATCTAACTTTTAAATCAATATTCTCTGGTTTTTCATGAAACAGGTCAGAGAAGTCCTTGTGTTTGAAGGTTAGCCTCATGCTTTAATAGCATCTTCTCATGGCGCTAAGTGCAGCCGTGAACTATAAAGAGACGTTTTAATTGAGTTTGGCAGCGTTTCTCTCTCGGTTTGTCCATCTGTTATTGTGCTGCTGCCAAACACATTTACTGAACCACAACACAATCATTAGTCAGAACAGGACTCAGCTCAACAGTAAGGATATTTCTGCAGACTGTCCAGTTGGACAATAGTCCATATTTTTGTACTTGCCTTGACAATATTTTAGTGTCACTGTCAGAAAGAAATTATATGTTTTTTTATTCTAATTATGTTATATTTAGTGCTGTCAAATCAATTAATCTTGAGTAATTGGGTTTAATATAAAAGTTTGTAAATATATGTGTGTGTGTGTGTGCATGCATGCATGTATTCATACTGTATCTATACACACACACACACACACATTTATTATATATTTACAAACAAAATTAGATAAGATTAATAGCGATTAATCGATTTGACAGCATGTAGGTATAATATCAGTATCTGCTATAAAAATAATATAAACGTGCTATAATTTCTTTAGCTATAATAAAAATTAAGCTAAAATCATATACTTATTAGATGAAAAAAATAGAAACGTTGCATGAAATAACTAAGTTGAAGTACTAAAAATACAAAAACTATATATAGAAATATTAAAAAATAAAAATGACTGAGGCACATACAATTACTAAAACATAGGAAAAACCTGAAAATATAAAAATAAAAGCTATTTCAAAATATTATTAAATACCGGTTGTATAATATTACACAAATAACACCTTAACTCAATCTATCAAAAACTTCAAAATAAAAACACATAATCTTCAGTTTTCAAATCAACCACTAGTTCTTGGAACCAATTCTACAAACTGATTCCCCAAAATATCCCATTATGATGTCAGCTATGTTTACATAATCCATCAAAACGATTTTTACAGCTTGAAGTGTTTTGCAAACGCATAATATGTCCTTGGACGAAGCTTTCAGGTTTGGCGGAAATATAATACGCAGCCATCTCAGGAAAATAAAACACTCTTTCTGTGTTGCCAACAGCTTCTGAGGGTCCGGCCAGAACAGCGTGTGGATCCACAGAGACTCCAGGACTCCTGGGAGACCCAAACACAGCGCTTATTCTGCCTTACACTTTCTCTCAAGGCATGAATTGTTCTCTTGACTGATGCCTGACTCTCTATAGCCGACAGGGAAATGTGCCACAAGTCATTCTGCCTGTGAAGACTGCATGAAAGTGTTGTAAAATTCATTACGCTTGTCAGGCAAGAGCGTGTCGACACAATCAGCCGCAGAATATTAACATGCAGTTTGGCCATAAATATGTCATCAGTTAGGGACATTACAGGCAGTGCCTGATTTAACAGACATTCACTTTTCTACATCAGATGCATTATATTTATATTGAGCGATCGAGGCCAAACTGAGGCCATTACAACCAAACTGAATAAATGTCTCCACCATTCATGCACTGAACATTCATTTACTGAAATGCAAACTGAGAATGGCCTGCAATATTTATCATTTTTTATAAGACGATATGGACAACACACTAAGCGTCTCACGGTATGAGAAGTTATGTCTTAAAAAAACAATGATTAATGACTTGAATTCATGCATAATTTATGAAATTTATAAAAATAAGTCTCACATTGAATCATACTCATTACCCAAAACTGTAAAACTCTAGCAAAGGCCTTGACATAAAATTCTGATTGGATAAGTCATGTTTGAATTATATTCTTTAAAAGTAAACACACACACACACAAACACACACACAAACAAACAAACACACACACACACACACTAACCCCACCCCTAAACCTTTCCATCATACACATACACACACACACACACACACACTAACCCCACCCCTAAACCTACCCATCACAGGAGACATGCTGCATTTTTACATAAAAAAAAAACACATTGTTTTTTATGTTTTTTAAGCTATTTGAAATATGAGGACTCATGCAATGTCCTCATATATCACGTGTAAGTTGTAATACCAGTGTAATATGCATGTCATTATACACATTTGTGTCCTCATATATCACAAAAACAAAAGCACACACACACTAACCCGGCCCCTAAACCTACCCATCACACACACACACACACAAACACACACACACACACTAATCCCACCCCTAAACCTACCCATCACACACACACACACACACAAACCCGGCCCCTAGACCTACCCATCACACACACACACACACACACACACACACACACACACACACACACACTAACCCGGCCCCTAAACCTACTCATCACACACACACACACACACACACACACACGCGCGCACACACACACGCGCACACACACACACACACACACACACACACACACACACACACTAACCCCACCCCTAAACCTACCCAACACACACACACACAATAACCCCACCCCTAAACCTACCCATCACACACACACACACTAACCACACCCCTAAACCTACCCATCACACACACACACACACTAACCCGGCCCCTAAACCTACCCATCACACAAACACACACACACACACACACACACACACACACATAAAAGTGTAAAAAATAAAAGTGTAAACATTTTATATATTAAAATATTGCATATAGTTTCAAAGAATGTAATTTTATAGATATGTACTTCCATATAATATTTTTTACATATATATATATATATACACACAAATCATACCTGGTCAGCTCTTCTAATAACTGCGTGTGATCAGGAGGGAAGAACTTCACCACGAATCTCAGGATGATGTTCTTGGGTCCTGCAGACAGAGAAACACGATGCATGTTGACGTGCTGTCAGATCGCGTCGGATGGTATCATGTTCAATATTCATATCAGAGATACATACGTCTGATTTGCTTTAGAATCGGCTTCAGCAGATCCAGCCACACCTGATGCATGAATCAAACAAAACAACATTTCACCAGAGAGCGTTTGTTATGACACATAGGTGTTCGGTTTTATGTATTTAAATTTAAAATTCTCTTTAAAATGTTAAAATGCTAATCTTTCCCACATTGAAATCAGAATTAAAAATGAGTTAAAATGTTTCTCACGGTCATTTTACGCTGGTCCAGGAACTCCAAACCAAAGTAATCGCCCTCGACGAGATTCATATGAGCACAGACCAGGTCGAACAGCACCTTCCCCGGAGCACGTTGCTGTTCAAACAGAGAAGAAAAGCACTTATGAAGCTCGTAAGACATGAACCACAAACAGGCACCTGTGGAAATGGACAAAAAAGCATTTATTTTAATGTGGAATCGTGTTTTAAGTCCAAATGAATATCTTGTTTCACTGGTAAAATAGCTTGCAAATGCAATTTCATTCTGTCTTAAACATCAACCCTCTCAGTTTCTATTTACGCAGCGGCAGGAATGAAAGACGTCACTGAAATGTATAATTACAGTTAACGGTGTCGGCAAACACTAAAGACAACAGCGACAAGAGTTTGTCATTCAAGCAAGCATTGGCAAACAAACACTCCTAATTGGCCATTGGCAATTGCACAACAGTTTTAACAGCTGGTGACCCCTGACCTCACTGTTAAAACTAGGCCAGACGACACAAACACACACATGTGTGGCACAGCTGACATTACAGTCCTGTCAGGCATGAAAACACACACTCCGAGTCCACACACTGACCACCATCGCCATTACCAGCCAAAAACAATAATAAAGAACCGACCACAGCTTTAACTTGCAACCTAAAGGATCCTAAAGGGAATTTACATACAGGATTCACAGGGGGAAATTAATCTAGGGATGTGTTTAGATTCATTATTTAAAAAAAATACACAATACAACTGCTGTGGGTCTGATTCTTGAACGGCATGAAGAGGTTAACCTCCCCGAACCTGCGCAAACACACTGCTACCCTCCACACAGCGCTTTAAAACTTCTCTGAACTCCATCACCTGACGTCCAGCCAAGCGAAACGCCCGGAAACACACATAAATACGGCACACGGAGGGCGAGCTGAGGTTAGCAGGCGTTCATTTAATATATGGAGGATTTCCATTACGGAGGATAAATGAGCCGATATATCTGCGCTCCTCGCTGTGTGCGTGTTTACAGTAACGCCAGGCAAACCACTCCCCGTGAATAATAGTCTCTCAGGACGACATGAAAGCGTGTTTGGATGGGATATTTAGTGCATGCTATGCTGCAGTTTCCATGTGTGATAACAGATGATTTAGAGGTCAAAAATAGACAAAAATTCATGTCAGGATGATCATTTTAACAAGATTAGTGTATAATGTGTACACGTTAAAACATTTCCCATCGCTCCCAGTGCCAGCACTTGCATTCAAGTCATGATAAAAAAATACATTCTACTTTGCACATGCCAAAAAGAAAATCTCCAACGGATCCATTTCATTTTGTTCAAGAATGTCATCAATTTCATAATCACGAAACCTCCAAACTCACAAGGAACAAATATCCCGTAGGACATGACGGCAGCATTAATACAGTAAGTCGCCATGAACATTTGATCTCTAGGAACTTTTTGACAGCTGAACTGAATCTGTGTCATGGCAATAACCACATATAAGGCAAAAGAGCAGTTTGAAAAGGAACGTAAAATAAAAACAGATTTAAATGTGAAGATTGTTAAAAGTTGCAATACAACCCAATTTCATTTCATGCGAAACATCTGAGATATTTTCCCAAAATAAAACACTAAAAACATTTGTATTTATGTTTATTTAAAATCAATTGCTATAAGTGAATTTTGGCATCATAACATGAAACTCTAATGTTTGACAAATGGAATAAAATGGACATTAAGATTTGTTCAAAATAGAAGCGCATATAATAAATTAGGCAAGTGTGTAGAGTTAAATTCAAGCTATTTTAAGACATGAAGGCATCTTTTTCAATGAAAAAAAACGCTTAAGTTTGTAATTTTGGTGATCAAAGATGAGTTTTAAGGGATACAATTATTGACTACAGGGGGACTTGACTTGACTATGGGCGTGTTACGGATACGTGGTGTAAATTTTTTAGGAATCAAAAAGCATGTCTAATTAATTGAAATCATGTATAATGAATCATTAAACTTCATTTTTTTTTAAATCTATGGGGAAAAAAGTCACTATTTCTGTGTTGTGTTTTTTTCTGGTAATAAAATGAAGACATAAAGCACAAATGTTATCATTTACCATCAATTTTAATCATATGAAATTAAATAAACTTTTTATCAAATAACGAGCTTTAGGCTACTGTTCAAATTAAAACATGGAAGAAAAATTGATTATTCCTTAAAGTTTTGATGATTTATTTGGATAAGTGTTAGTATTATTACATTGGGACATATCTAAATTCTACTGTACAACGGTAATATATTTCTGTCAAGTTAAACCGAACTTTTATTTTGACGGGTTGCCGTGAAGACCTTTTGAGTTTCTGTGTGTTTATGTCATGATGATAGTTTTTCTCAAATGAAGCGGTTAAATGATCACGAAGTGACTTTCGGAGTGGATCTAGAGCCTGGAAAGGAAGTTCATGCATTTGTGTCTTCATATAGGCAAAAAAACAGCGCAAGCGTCACACGTGCTTCAGTGCGTGTGTGTGTGTGTGTGTGTGTGTGTGTGTGTGTGTGTGTGGTAAATGAAACTGCGCGTCGGCTGCACCATTCATTCACACAGAACATGCAGGATTCGTATTTAAATAGTCTTTGTGGTTTAATATTCACACACTAGTCTACATCGCGATTTGATTTCAAGTGTACTGAACTGCTTTCTATTTATTCCTCAAAAAAATTACAAATTCTGTGAAATTCCGCGTTATACAGTAAATTCCGTTTTTATGACTGGATTTCGTCAGCATTTTAGGGGGGGCGGGGGGTCGTTTTGGGGGGGCGGGCCGGGCAATGGTAGGGAAAACACTGGAAATGAATACTTGTTTTAAGCAAGGATGCATTAAATTGAGCAAAAGACTTTTACATTGTCACAAAAATTCTATTTCTATTCATAAAAAAGGCATTTAAGTGAGGAAGGTTACAAACATCTAAGAGGTTGGCTGAGGAGGATATTTCACAAGAGCATCTAGTTTTCCTCATCCTCAGTCTACATCCCAGCGGTCACCAGCTGTTTCCACACGGCCCGAGCAGAAGAGCCCTCGAGCCGCGGGGGAACCGGGAGACATGCCAAACCAACACCGAGCCACCGCCGGCACGGACCGGGTCACGCAGGGGTCGCTGGGAATCTGACCCCAGCGTAAACAGCTGATGTCATGCGAGCCGAGAGATCTCTGCCCGGCATGATGTGTTTGCTCTGAAAGCTCAGATAAGCACTCGGATAAAGAGCTGGAACTTTCAACACAAACGCCTTTGTGCCAAACACACAGGAAACATTCAGTGCTTTCAGTCAATATGAAACAAAACGACTTTCAATTAATTGCTGACGTGTCAATGTACGTGATAAATCCTAATTTAGACGCAGACAGCTGTTCCAGTCCGGATGCGTCCTAATTCCTCTCTATTGTAAATTGTGGGAAATAGCAGCCAGCCATAAATAAATCCAGACATGCCTGCAACGTGAGACATTTGTCTGTGGTTGCAAAAGTATGCGTCAAGACGGTAAAGTTAACAACAAAATCACTAAAGCAGAATTAAACCTTTGTGCAGATCTCTAACACTAGCAATGAGTGATGCTTAAAGTGATACAAACACTCTCGCTGTATGTTTGGGAAACGACAAAAAAAACGTATCATCTTTTTGGAGCGAGACTCGACGGGCCCCAGTGGATGCGGTACAGTAGCTCTCCCTTTCTGGGCTTCCACGTGTTGCTTTCATTGGATCCAGATGTTTCTATCCCACAGTCCAGCGCTGCGTTCAGAGCCTCACTGTTCTTCTGCTGCAATGCAATTAAAACCGAAGACGTTATCAGACTAACCGACTCTCAAACGCTCGGAAATTCCCTTAATTTCAACAGCTGGTCATTACTGGTGACCTTCAAACAAAACAGATCTGGCTCTAAAAAATACCGTATTTATAGTACAACACAATTGGATGCATTTAGCCACGCTATTGTTTTGAAGACGCATTTTTAAGAAGACGCACAAATCAGAACTACTTCTCAGGCTTTGACAATAAGGCCCTAAAAAATCTAAATCAAATCAAAAAAAAATTTCTCATTTTTTTTCTGCCTTGTGGTGCACAACAAATGTAAACATTATTAACCATAATGCAATGCAAAGAGGACTGCCAAGTATAAACACAAATAAAATAATTATAAAAACAAAAAAAAGAGTCAGTTTACACCCTGTTTAGGAGAAACTTTACCACGGCAAGTCTTTCACAGTTTTAGTCGTCAAATTGTTTAAAAGGTGAAAAAATTGTGGACTATTTCAGATACACTCTACGAATAACAGCACAAAAATAATAGGAAATGTGTGCCGGCACGCAGTCAAACAAAGAAAAATGCACAATGGAAACTCGCAGATGTAAATGACATCTTCCTCAAGAAAGAAAATAAGGCTCCAAATGAACATAAAATGTAATCCAGCCATTAATCTTGGCAGTACAGAACTGCAGTCAGCGGGAGTCAGACACGCTCTCATTGGCATTCCAGTCAGCTTGAGATGCACTACAGCAACAGCCTGACAATGGATCCAGATTCGCGATGGGAACTTGCAGAAAGGGCATGCAGATTCATTCACTCTGGGAAATATTCACAGTTAGAGACAGAAGGATCGATCACATTTAATTCCGGATCGTGTTCATTATTTCAAAGACAGTCAAAGTAATGTTGAAGTCATTGTAATGTTTATATGACTGATTTCGTGTTGAATGGTGGTCGTCTCGCACCCCTCTGGTGCCTGTGAGCCGCAAAACCACCCTTGCAACTTTGGGCCGGCTCAGTGTTAGGAAGTATCGCGTGATATCAGGTCTCGCGAGGTAACGGATTGCTTTACGGCACTGCACGCGTACACGCCCCCATCCATCGAGTATCCGGCTAGCTATAAGAAAAAGGTAACGCTAGATATTGAAATCTTCAAGTTTTCGTAATGGCTGATGTAAAAAAAAGAAAGAAGAAAGCTCGGAAATCTTTGTCAGTGGACCAAAGAAAGAGGAAACGGGAGACTGACCGAGCGAGAAGTCAGACTAGAGTTAAAGGTGAACTATGCAGGTTTTTTACCTCAACCGAACAGCTTCGGAGTCATTGGAATGGTTATATTACTCTTTTCGGGTTGAATGGTGGTCGTTTCACACACCCCTATCGCATGTGAGCGGAAAAAACACACTTGCAACTTTGAGCCGGCGGGCCACCGGCCGCAGCATCAGGGAGTGTCGCGTGATATCAGGTCTCGCGATGTAACAAATTGCTTTAAGGCAAAAAAGATCTGATAAAATTCTGATAAAATAAGCATCAAACAGAAATAACCCGGCGCACATACAATACAGACTGCCGACAGTTAAACAGGGCGCGCGCAGCTCTTAAAGGGGCCACACCTTATTTCAACTCGTTACAGCTTCCATCCTACTGAACAGGTACCGGTGTACAGGGCGAGGGGATCCGGCCGTGAGTGCAGAGCCATCTCTGCGTGAGTGCTATTCACGACAGTACAAGTACTCCACAGCAACTCTAGGGGTCGCTGTTTGACAAAAACGGAATTCCTGCATAGTGCACCTTTAAATATCTAATATTAATTAGACGAAACTGCAAATTAAATCCACCAATCAGTCTTTACTGCTCTGCATATTTCACTGCAAAACGTGGAATTTCTTTGCTAAGTAAAACTTGTGCACAGATGATAAAGACTTGAAAACTATCGGAATGAAAAAGTATAGATGTAAAACGAAAAGCACCATCATGAGTCTCTGACAGAGCTGCATTCATCAGCTTTCAGATATCACCCAAATATCTGCCACCTCTTCAAGTGTGTCCCTGTGGAGGAAGGACAAGCTGTCCCTCACTGAAGGCCTTCCACAGATCTGATCAGCAGGAACATACGGACCCGGCTGAGCTCGCAGAGACGACACTACAATGATCCATTCATCCGCCGCTGAAAGAGCTTTTCTCCTGCGGGGCTCTTTTATTTCACCATTCCTCACATCTAACGGGATGCACTAGATCTGACAACTGCTGCTCGCTCACAAGAGGAGAAAAACACTCAATCTTGTGATCGGTGATGCAAGAAATGAGGACACTACTGAAAGTTTTGTGAAAAACAAGCCTTGACATTGCAACAATGTCAAAATATATTTAGAATACATATAAAATGACTAGATTTTTAGAAGAAGTGGAAGTTTGGCCATGATATCCTATGATGTTCTGAGTGGTTGTTAGCCTGTTGCTACGTAGTTGCTAGGAGGTTCTGGATGGTTGCTAAAGTGTCCAGAGCAGTTGTTAATCAGCTACGATGTTGTTTGGATGCTGGGTGTCGCTATGCAGTTGATAAGGGGTTCTGAGGGGTTGCTAAGGTGTTGCTATGTGGTTGCTGAGGTGTTCTGAATGATTGCTAGCCTGTTGCTATGTCGTTGCTAGGATGTTGTTTGGATGCCAGCTGTCGCTATGCAGTCGAAAGTGTTCAAGGAGGCTGCTAAGGTGTTGCTATGTGGTTGCTGAGGTGTACTGAATGATTGTTAGTCTGTTTGCTATGTGGTTGCTAAGGTGTTGATATGCATGTTGCTAAAGTTTTTGGAATGGTTGGAACACCCAAGCCACTAAATTGCAACACACTAACAATCATTCCAAACACCTCAGCAAAACACATAGCAACACATTAGTAACCACTCAGAACACCCAAGCAACTACATAGCAACAGACTTAGTAGTTGCCAGGAGTTGCTATGCTGTTGCAAATGTGTTCTGGGTGGTTGCTAAGGTGTTGCTTGCTATGCGGGTGCTGAGGTGTTTGGAATGGTTGTTATTCTGTTGCAATGTGGTTGCTAGATTGCCAGGATTTTGCAATGTGACTGCTAATGCAATCTGAGTGGGTGTTAATCCATTGCCATTGTAGTTTGTGTGCTTGAATGGTTGCTAGGTAGTGTGGGTGGTTGCAAAAATATTGAAATACTGTTGCTAAATGGTTGTTAGCCAGCTTGCTATGAGTTTGCCAAGGTTTTCTGAGTGGTTGCAAAAATGTTGATATGTGGCTGCTATGGTGTTCTGAATGACTATAAGCTATGTTAATGAGGTTGCTAAGATGTTCTAAGTGGTTGCTAAGGTGTTGCTACGCGGCTGCTAAGGAGTTTGGAATGGTTGTTAGTCTGTTGCTGTGTGGTTTCTATGTGTTATGAGTGGTTGCTATGGCATGTGGGTGGTTGCAAGGATGTTAAAATGCAGCTGGTAAGGTGTTCTGAATGGTTGTTACCCAGCCAGGTTGCTAAGATATTCTGAGTGGTTGCTAAGGTATTGCAGAATGGTTGTTAGTCTGTTGCTTTGTGGTTGCTGTGTTCTGAGTAGTTGCTATGGCATGTGGGTGGTTGCAAGGATGTTAAAATGCGGCTGATAAGCTGTTCTGAATGGTTGTTACCCAGACAAGTTGCTAAGATGTTCTGAGGGGTTGCTAAGGTGTTGCTACGAAGCTGCTGAGGTGTACGGAATGGTTGTTAGTCTGTTTCTATATGGTTGCTATGTGTTCTGAGTGGTTGCTAGGGCATGTGGGTGGTTGCAAGAATGTTGAAATGCAGTTGACAAGGTGTTCTGAATGGTTGTTACCCAGACAGGTTGCTAAGATATTCTGAGTGGTTGCTAAGGTGTTGCTATGCAGCTGTTGAAGTGCTCGGAATGGTTGTTAGTCTGTTGCTATATTGTTTCTAGGAAATTCTGTTGTATATATATATATTAGTCTGTGTGGAATCACCCAGAAAATGCACATGAAATTGATTATTGACGCTACATTAATATTATTGTACACGACTGAGTAAATGACCAGACAAACACTATTACTGAAATCCAACATAAACATCTGAGCTCTACTCCACATCAGCGAAGAAAATTATACTGGTCAATATTTCACCCAATTTAACTGAGCGAATTGTGGCAAATGAGGCAAAATAATGGAGCATGAACATTTCAAACTATAAGAGAGAAAATATAATGACACAAATTCACAACTCACAGAAGGCCGAAAATATCAAGATATATTTTCTCAGCTCTCGCCCAGCTCGAGCACAATTAGTCTACTATTAATCCAACTGTGAAACACAGTTTTGGTTCCAGGATAACGAGGAATCCCCTAATACGATCTGACAAACCCGTCACAGTCTGTCACAGTGTGTATATGGATGAGCGTGTATGATTCGATCTTAAGCCCAGCCGTTATTAAAAGCCACAGATCATTTAAATGCAGCTCACGTCACCGAGTCTCTGAGGTTATGTTAATCATGTCGGGTACTAATGAAAACTAATGAAAAACACTGCAAGTCACACTCGCAGCTAAACTGGAGATAGTGGATTAAACACGGAAAAGCCCCATGGGTAAAACCACATTATGGTCTCAACATTATTAAATAAGGAAGGAGGAACCATCGAAGCAGCGAATCAAAGACAGCAAAATATGTCTTTCAATGGGATTTTTTAATCTTGCTTCAGTTAAACTGATAGTTGGAGGATTCTGTCATCGTTTACTCGCCCTCATGTCGTGAGAAAACTCTATGACTTTGCTAGAGCTAATGCTACTATTGTTGTCATGAATATTGCAAGGATCTCGTGTGTCTACACACACCACTTTGTCGATGACTGTGTTGGGCTGTTTTGTATTTCGTTGTTTTTGTTTTGTTTTTGTGCTTTTTCTCTCTTCTTGTATATGTGCGTCACTGATTTCTTACCTTGTATGTGTCACTGTTTTGTTAATTTGCAATAAAAGATTAAAAAAAAAGAAAAAAAAAGAAAACTATGAATTTAAGAAGATGAAAATATATTTTGACTGTAAATGGGGTGCAAAAATGTTGATATCATCACTGCTTTTTAATGATTAAATATTACCTTTAATGTGGGTAAAAGCCAAAAAAAAAGCGTATACTGAAAGAACAAATCATATTTCTTTGCATTATTGTCTATTTATCGATTTATACCATTTTTTGTTTTGTTGTTTGTTAATAACGCAAGCATATAGTGTATTACTTTCAGCCATTCAACAACTTTCTGGTTTTAGATACGGTCACATTGTCAACTTTTTACATGAATTTACACCAAGACAACAACAACAACACACATTGTGTATAGAATTGAATCTAGAAAGGAAGAATAAGGCCCAGTGTCATTATTGTCAACTAAAACTATTAAAAAAAAGGTTTTGGTGATTAAAATAAAGCTGAATTTAAAAATATAAATATGATGTATATTATAATATTATATCATATTGATATAATATTATATATAAAATAAATGGAAAACCTAAACTTAAATGTAAAATAGAAATTTAAATGTTTACATGTCATAAATTCAAGTACTAAAATGATTCAAACTAAAATAAGTTAAACGAATAATATAAATGACTAAATTGCACACAATAAAATGACTAAAACCTTAACTAAATATAAAAAGAAAACAACTGCACTGGAAATATCAGATCTTCCATACGCAAACATGTTCTGCATTCATTCCACAGTAATAATTGTTCATTTTTCACGCAGCTGCAGGGACACATCTGTTCTCCTGGCCTGATCTTTGGGGTGAGTTGCAGGTCAGGAATGACCATTGCAAAACAAGCATGAAGGTTTAATGAGAAGAAACCAATCAAAGGTCAGTTTTGGTATGTTGATGATGTTTGTGATTTACTTACAACTGACTGCAAATCAGCCTTGTGGTCCAGCACAGAGAAACGTGGAGAAACGTGAGCTCTGCTAACAGCAAAGACCGACGGGGATTAGGTTAAACTTCTTAACCTACAGCTCCACAAATCCAGTTACTATCCCATCCATTTCTAATGGGAGAACTCCAAGGCTCATACAATATCAAAGCGCACATGAGACAATAAGTTGGGTGTAAAATTCGACTGACAGCCTGAAAAACCATGTTAGTGCATCTGTGTGGAGTCTGACTCCAAAAAAAGGTACAAAAGCTGTCACTGGGGCTGTACCTTTTCAAAACTTACACTTTTGTACCTAAAGGGTGCATATTGGTACCTTAATGGTACATATTAGCACCTAAAATGTACATATTAGCACCTAAAATGTACATATTAGTACCTAAAATGTACATATTAGAACCTAAAATGTACATATTAGCACCTAAAATGTACATATTAGCACCTAAAATGTACATATTAGTACCTAAAATGTACATATTAGAACCTAAAATGTACATATTAGCACCTAAAATGTATATATTATAACCTAAAATGTACATATTAGCACCTAAAATGTACATATTAGCACCTAAAATGTACATTAGCACCTAAAATGTACATAATAGCACCTAAAATGTACATATTAGCACCTAAAATGTACATATTAGCACCTAAAATGTACATATTAGCACATAAAACGTACATATTGGCACCTAAAAGGGACAAAAGTGTACCTTTTGTAAAGGTACAGCCCCAGTGACAGCTTTCGTACCTTTTTTTCTGAAGTTGGAAAAGAGGAACAGCAGATTCCAAGAGTAATTGGATATTCAACAGCAGACGGCATCCGAGGAAAAGGAAATTAAAGCATATATCTCACTTACTGATCTTCAATAAATTCAGAGGCTGTATTCAAATCAGGAGATATTAAAAATCATATTTCAACCCCCTAATCACTGGGCAAATATGCACCATGATGCGTTTTTTTTTTTTTTTTTTTGCATTATTTAATTTTTCCCCTCAAATTTTCATTGCTATAATCTCACATAAACACATGCACACTTTCGTTTCCTGAAAATCAAATCTCATTACATTATTTGTTTTGGTGGCAAAAACAAGTTGCTATCTAATAAAGGCAAGCTTTTCTCCAGCTCCAATGTTCTACAATAATTAATATCAATAAAATATTAAATATAGGCTTAATTTCGTTTCTTTTTTCTATTTTTCAAACTAGTGATATGCAATGTTCCCTCTAAGCTGTGCGCGGACCAAATAGCTCAATACGAGAGGCAACGAGAAACGCATATGCATGTGAAATAAAATCACATCATAATGTTTTAACGAAGAGTGGTTTGATTAAAGTGGTGGAAATAACGGTTGATGGACACAGAGCGGTAACAATTACACACACACACCCACACACACACCCGCGTGCAAATTCAAAATACATCATTAGTTTAAAATAAATAGATGTTTTTGTGTGTGCGGGAGTTTCATGGATGGTTAGATTAGAGTTCACATTCACTTTTCTTGAAAATATTTAGCTATTAGATATATTTAAATGCTTCAGTTTGCTTTCATATTATAATAATATAACATGTAAATAAATTGAAGCATTTAAACTGGTATATTATATCACTTCAAATGCTTCAATTAGTTTTTTTTTATATTATATTATATTAGGCCTATATTTTATTATATTATAACCATAAATAAAGAATCTCACAAGGGTATTGTATAGGGCTCCTTGCCATTAAAAAGTTTGAAACCCCCTGCTAAAGAAAATATTGGAAATTCATAAGCAATAAACAATCATTTAACTTTGATGGTTTAATGCTGTACACAATTAATTGACTGTACAAAAACACTTTATGGTTTTCCCAAACCATCTCAGTGTAACAGCTTACTTTTCTTTCATACTATATTCTATTATTGTAAAGAATTGAACTGTCCTGCAGAAGATTTTGTAAATTATTTTTCATAGGATTTCTTGGTAAAGACTGTACAGTTAACAGCACTGTAAAACAAATACCAGGAAACCTAAAATGTGCTTCATTTAGTGACTTCTTAATTTGTTAAGAAGCTTGTCTTTCGAAAATATGATTTAATACTAATAAGTTACATCAAGGGTCAAATAAAATAGAAATGGCACATTCAAGTTAAAATTTACAACTGAATGTTGAAACCATTGTGTTTCTACGTATGCGGTACAGGTCAGACATAAAGAATATTTTTGCTCAGGTGGCGAAAAATGTCCGGCCAATAGAAAAAAGTTTTGCACAGCAAGAAAAAAAATTAGAGGGAACACTGGTGGTATGTACTCTCACGACTACATTTACAGATGTATTTATTTATTTATTGAAGAAGCCTCTCTGTACAGGATTAACAGCACACAATGCAGAAAACAAAGCTTTTTAATGAAACAAATTCTTAAAAGAGTGATTTTGCATGCACACCAACATTGTGAAAGCCATCAAAAAATAGCTCACCATAAAAACCTGACATGAGCTTTAAATGAATTAGTTTCACCGGCATGCACATTACAAAACATGCTCACATGTGATGCATTTAAATAACGTTACATGTTGAAGGTTTACATAATATAACTGTAAACATGCTCAAATGTGAAATAGTCCTTTTTTGTAGATTTGATCAGATACGCCGAGGACGTGTTTAATCTGTGGTGACATGCCATGATCTCGCGTCACCTGTCGTAGTCCAGGTCATTACACCGCTAAACACAGCAGATTAAGGCTAACCACCACAGGTCCTTCTAGTTCCTCAATCCCTGTTCATAAATCAAACAGAGGCGGTAACACACGCTTGTGTTCGACCCACAGCTTAATCTGCTTTAGCCGAGGGCGTATGTCACTGGAGTCTCACGCGACGACACTGCTGAAACACACAGATTTGCAGAAGCGCTTCCTTCACTTCCTCTGAAATCAGGAATATAATACATGACTGGAGTAATCTGAATAACACTAAGTATGGTAAATACATGGCATGGTGCTGAATGGTTGCCATATTCAATGATATTTATAAGCTACCATGTCCAAAACAGTATATAAACACATTTTATTTTTACGCTTGTGTGTGTGTGTGTGTGTGTGTGTGTGACATGCATTTATAGAATATATTTACTTACCTATTTTTATGCACAAATAAAATAAAATCAATAATTTTTTACAAAAAGTTTACATCTCTAATTAATATTTTATCACATTTTAATATATACAATTAAAATAAAATAAAAATGTTAATTATATCATTTATAAATTACATAATATATGTATTTATAGAATACATTTATTTACGTAATTAGTTGCACACTCATATAAATCTATATTTTTTGCATTTCTAATGAATATTTGATTAATATGCATTACATTTTTAATATCTACAATTAAAATAATAATTATTATTATACCATTTATGATTTACACAATAAAAAAAGTCATATTACATTAATACATTTTTTATGTCTGTTTCTATATTTGCTAATGTTTCTTTAAAGTGTAACTGTCGATTTTCAACCTGCTTATAATGTTGGTAGTATATAAATAAACAGTGTTTACTCAAGGCGGTATTTGATTCTGGTGAGTTTATAGCAGACTGGTGGGAGTGGCCTTGGACGGCAACATGCCCAGTGCATTGTGGGTGTTGAAGTTTTTATACCTATTCGGCAAAAGTGAAAAAAACTGACTTTTTGTTTTCTCTTGTACCGCCAATTTAAAAAAAAAATCTGCCAATCTACTATATAGGTAGCCATGTTTTATTGAAAGTACCACTTTACTGACCGAAATGCACAATTCATATAGGCTAATATTTTTGCTAACGAGGTCAACAAAACAGTGTACACAATAAAAGCACGGTAAACAGAGCAGAACAGTGATCCTTTAATCAGTGTGAATGACTCTGAAGGCTGTGTGTGTCTCGATAAATACAGCTCTGGACTGACAGACACAGATAAAGTGTGACTGCTGTCTCCTGACAGACCAGCAAAACATCACTAACATCAAAAGAAAAAGAAAAAAAGTGTCATTCCCATTTATCTGGGTCCTATGAACCCAGGAATGTAAAGATACAGGACAGCAGCAGTTCTCTTAGTGTCGGTCATGCCGTTCGTCCTGCTCTGAATCTGTGCCAAACTAAACGGAAGAAACACGACTCGTATCCCAATCTGGCCTTGATATTCCTGTAAATTACAGTGAATCTGGATTGAAATACTTGGTTAAGTCAAAAGCAGACTTCCTGAAAACTCGAATTAGGAACTGAGGATCAAACTGTGATTCTTCTGTGACAGAAACAGAAGCTTGTCAGATTCATGAGGAACTCCAGCTACTGAAGGCCAGATATGATATCAGCCGCTTCAGACTCAAACAACAGCAGGACACACACTTCAGACAGAGACGAGCAGATCACAGCCAACACCAGCATTATTAACATATATATATATATTAGGGGTGTAGCGATACCCTCATGTCACGATTCGATACATATCACGATACTGAACTCACGATACGGTATTATTGCGATACTCCAAGACATATGGTAAAAGGTTAACAAAAAATGTACTGTTGATTAAAATGCTAACTTTGTACAAAAAGTAGTTTTAGTTTGTTTAACGTATTTTAATGGACAACTCATCCCACAATGCATTACAAGTGTCTATATTAAACAGAAGCGATATACTCTAATCAGAAACGATGATAGTACTAATATAAAAACTTGCAAAAAATATATATTACTATTTACGGTAGTATTTACATACTATTATAGGTTTATAGCTTTTATTTATATAGCTTTTATATTTTTAGTAGTTTTCATTTATTGTAGTTTATAATTATTTGTAATTTTGGCATGTGCTTTTGTCATTTTTACACAGGTCTAAATATTTATATGGTATATATATATATAAAAAAAAATCCAAATAGTTTACATTTATTTTTATTTCAGTTTTATTTTTATTTAAGGTAGTAATTTAGGTAGTACTTCAACATTTCATCTAATATTTATATTTTATTTAAGCTTCAGCCATTTCATATTAATTAACAAAATGTTTTTAATCCTTTGTTTGAACTTTTAGTTGAAACTATTAGACATGAAAGGGAATAAAACTTGCGCTGCAAAAGTTGCTCTCTATTAAGTGTTATAGAAACACACACGCACACACACACACACACTCCCACACAAACAGCTTTTGATAAAGGCCAGCTTTCTCATAGACTCTGAGTGAATTTCTGCCTTGTTAAGAAAAGCGCAGGGGAGTCTCTCGCATGAGGAATGAAGTGGGGTTCACATGCCAGCCGAGCCGAGCGATCTGTGAAGTGTCCGTGTGAAGGGTCTGTTGTCCATTACCAGGACGAGCACTTCCCGACACAAGCTAAACACCAGAGCGTGAAAGCCGAGCTGAGCGCTGCACAAACGCTCCATTCACAAACAAGAGGATCTGGTGGCCAAACGTCTCACACACCCGGTGTGAACTCGCACACGGCACGCAGAGCGCTTCTTTTGTTGTTATTCTAGACCATCCATGAATTATTAAAGCTAAATATTGGAAGAAAACATAAAACATTAATGTGGATATACCTAAGCTAGTTAACACAAGGGCGAATTAATTGCATACTACTCTTATTATTTTTGCAGTATGCATGCTGATGTGAATTTTCAGTATGCATCAGCCAATCAGAATGCTTAATGCACACTGTATACTGACTATTTTAATAGTACACATTGTGCAATGATGAACATTCAATCTGTAAACTAGCCTACCCGTATATACCTGAATATAAGACGAGGTTTTTGTCCTAAAAATAGGCTGAAAAATGGGTGGTCGTCTTATATTCAGGGTCATCTTATATTCGAGTGGAGGAATCGATTGATAGCCTTTTTCTCCCGCGCCGTCGACTGACGAGAGCGCCGATGATCTCGATGCGGCGTGGACGCGCTTGGAAAAAACGAGCGCGTCGCTTTCATTATGAGCGCGCGCCTACATTTGAAATAACGAACTTGAGCGCGCAAAAGACGCGATATGTGAACAGGGGGGGTGAGCGGGTCTCTGCTCGCAATTGGGTTTATGCACAGCTTCACTACTTCCTGAACTTCAGCCAGCTCTTTGTTTCCTGTCTGCCATTATTGGACAAACTGATTGATCCAGGTGTGCCTGGCCTCAGTAACAATAATCAGGCACACCTGGATTAATCAGTTTGTCCAATAATGGCAGACAGGAAAGAAAGGGCTGGCTGAAGTTCAGGAAGCAGTGAAGCTGTGCATAAAGCCTATTGTCTCCGTCCGCTCTGGCATCCTCTGTGAACGGCGCTTTTTCTTGCGCGGCTCGAGCAGAGAGAGAGAGAGAGAGAGCGGGAGCCGGATCGTCGTCGAAAACGGCCAGACGATCCCGCAGGGTGGACCAATCCATGGTCGCACTCAGCCGCAGTCATGGCCAATCAGGAAGCGCATATGTGCCGGTCTCTGCCGACGAGCGGGCCTCCACGAGGCACAGGTGATGCGAGGCATTTGGAACAACGCCTCAGAAATTTGCTCTTAAAATTATTTTCTGTTGAAAACCAGATTTTTTCCACAAAAATCTATTTTCCCCCAAAAATAAGTCTGGAAAATGGGGGGTCGTCTTATATTCAGGGTCGTCTTATATTCGGGTATACGGTATATTGTTGTCAAATGACCTCAGTTATCTGATGAAATGTAGAGTAAAAATGTCTTCGCTTTTATAATGAGATGCTAAAATGTGCAATCGTCACTTCTGCTTCATTTGTCACACAGGAAATGGAAGGTCAAGCTCAGTGCATTGCATTATGGGACACAGTTTTCCATCTGGATATTTCATGCATACAGAAATGTGCATATGGCACACATTATTGTGAGCATATGCAACCAAATGAAATGCACTCAACTTGAACTCAATATCAGTCACAATTTGATCAGAATTTTTACATGAATATCTAAATTATAGGATAATGGATAGCACTTGCTGCATGAATACAAAATGCACATCTTTTATTGTTACATGAATATGGTTTAAAATTATATTTTTTATAAAATAGTACAGTGCTGCATACAGTATATACTGAGCAATATGCAGCTTAACAACTATATGTCTTTACAGTATATGATTGATTCTGATCAAATCTTAGTTTCAAAGATTTCAAACATAATTTATTTTTAAAGGTTTGCATCAACAAACTTTATTTATAGGCATTAAGAGCAGGGTCTGAAGTGTTTGTGAGCATTCATTTTAAAAGTTTTACTGACAATTTAACAGCTTTTTGAACATATTTTCCAAAACGAGCCCTTAAAAATCATTAAAAAAGTAAATTCCAGAAAGATAACACATTTTAAAAAATTGATAAACAGTCATGCACAGTTACTTGAAATTCTGAGATATTATATATTTTTAAATTGACATTTTATTTGATTTTGACTGCTTTCTCTCATTACCGCAACACTTTCCACAATTTGCAACCTAATATTTTTTTATTAAAAATGATGTGGCAAACCTGAAAGAGCATAATTTATAGATTCTGCTCATGCAATTAAAAGCAAACTACTATTTTTTTATTTATTAAATAAACATTAAATAAACACCAGTTGCAGTAATGATACACAGGTTAGGGAAATGAGGTTGATGATTTCGGTAATGATAATAATTATACCAAGAATGACGTATAGTTAAAAAAAAAGAATATAAAATTGAATGTTGAAAATAAATCTGTCTGACCCAGTCTGACCCATTTTAAAGCAGACAGGAAGAATTACATAAGATAAATGACAGATTGTATAAAGCCAGAGAAGAATCTCGCTTGGCGTCTCGCTCCAGCATTCCTGCCAAATCCTTTGCATTTTTCACAATGAATGTCCCTGTGATGGAAGCTTGTGTTTGGGAGAAGGGAACGGGTCTTCCGCTCCCCTACATGGACACACATGAGGCCCGCACGGAGAACTGAGAGATGCTGACATACATATCGACTCTTGCTTTTTTTTACTGCAAATGTAAACAAGTTAAACTAATAATCGGAGGTACAGACAGCTAGATGATCGGTATAACATGACAGAGATGCTCATGGCAGAAACTCCATTGGATGAAATGTCCTCTATTCCAGATTCATCATTGACCTCGGATGGATATTCATAATTCATGGAGGTTCAGGGATCTGGAGGAGGTTAATATAGTGACTGTTCAAGCAAGCAAGTTCTCTTGCGTTCGGATGCTGGTGTTTGGGAACACAATCGTGTGAGACGCTTCTGGAGGGAATTAAACCAAATCATTCTGATGATGACAGTTTGACTTTCAGAACCACCAAACCAACATTAGAGACGCTGCGATGCCATTGGCCCGCTGGTTAGTCCAGTTGTCCAATCACAGCTTCTGCTGAGGTAAAGTCTCGTGAGTTTATATTGCGCATCGAGGGATATATTCAGCAAATGTGTTTTCATCAGTTTATGCTCATGTAAAAAAAATGTATCCGCCCTAATTGAGTGCAGAAGTTTTTGGGGAATTTATTCGCATCTTGGTGCTTTCATCCGCCGTTTTTTTTCTTCTTCATGCAATATCCCCAAATGAGCATAACAATAGGTTGATGGAACAAGCTATTTTTTATAAATTAAACTATTGAGAGATTAAAAGAGGTATAAATTAAGAACTATTGTTCAGTGTTCACCGAAAAATAACTTCTCAAGAAAAAAAAAAGTTTTTCATTGACTACTAAACAGCATTAATATATGTATTATAATTTATATATACATACAATATACATAAATAATACCGTAATAAAAAAAAATTCATGAAAGATTAATTTTTATTTAAAGCTGCAGTCCGCAGTTTTTCCTCTTTGTCGCCATCTCTGTTCGAAATCTGCAATTGCAGTCATTCGCTGAATTATCAACTTTACGTGAGTTGTGCCTCGGCACCCTCGGCACGGCACAGCGCGGATGAACACAATGTTTGAGGAGACTGAGGCTGTCAGTCGCCGCGCCGGTGTCGATACTGGCGTTCAGAATCAGATTATTCTTTTTGGAAGTATGACCAACATAAGAATTTTCACCAGAAAATGTCCTCTGAACTAGTAAGAAACATCCACTTTTGTTTTGGTTCTGACATTGCAGTAAATCGCGCTGATTAAATCTAACAATCGCTTATAAGTCATATCACGCAAAACCTTGCAAATTATACTTTGTTCTCAAATTGTTAATGTTAGCATTGCGTGACTACATGTAATGTCCTTCTGATATGTATCCTTGTTTTCGCATGGGTCCGGTTGCAGTCTCTTTTTTTCTGTACCCACTCCAAAGTCTTTTGCATTTTACAGCGGGTGAATCTCTAGTTGTCACTGGTGATCGTCGTTTGAACCTTTCTGGATCCGCCATCAAATTAATAAGTTTAATTATATCAAGTGCTGTGAGAAAAGGCTATAAATCTCCACCTCCAGCATCCTCACACGCAATATAGACTAGCTGAGACGACTCCTTTATGTGTACAGATGTGTGTGTACAGATGTGTGTGTAGTGACGTAATGACGCAAAGACATGCTCGAATCTCCCGCGGAAATCCACCAGTACCACTGGAATTAAAAACATTATTACAAGCTTACCGCTTTGAATCGAGCTACGGCAAGCAGAGAGTTTTGAACACCGGCTGGTTATGTATTTTCTCAAATATGTATTTTGGATAATTTTTAACCCCAAAAAAGCTACGGACTGCAGCTTTAAAAAAAACTATGTATGCATATTATGTTAATTTTAAAAAGTTACAAAATATTAGCATAAAACAATAAACACACTAACAATTATTAACATATTCAAATAAAACAAAATGATAAAAACAAAATAATATTAATATATTCAAATCAAAAAACAAACTAAATTAGTAAGAGAAAACAGTGGCTGATTCATTACAATTAGCAAAGATTGAGTCCTTAAATGTCAGTAACACCAGCAGCTTTACGGTGTCCCGTCCGACATATGGCCATGGCTTTTATGGCTCATTAGCGTACCTGATTTCAAAGCCACGAACAGCTCCACCTGAGAGAACGAGAGCCCTCCGGGAACAACGCTCACTAAAACCACCCAGACACCGCCTCCCAGACATGTGCCCTACACGTGAATATTAATAACCCTCCCTGCTGGGCCATACGCACAGGTAGCCGAGCACACCGCATAAATCTGTGCTTTCGCCAATAATAACTCGCACAGAGGACAGGAAAAATCTCTTCAGTTTCCATAGGAACTGTGTGTGTGTGCAGATGGTGAGCGGAGCTGGACCACTGCACTGATACAGTGAGACTGGCAAAACGTGAACACCTTTTGCTTTAAGAACATGAAATTAATATCCGGCATGGTTTTGTCAGTTCATTCATGAACCGATTACTTTCTCAATGCATGTTCCTGTCCAAAAAAAAAAAAAGGGTTGTGTGATCTTCCATCACAATACAGAAGTAAAATGAGTTGCAAATGTCATTTCACGTTGATTGGGGTTGAGCCATTTAGTTTCATAACTTACATAAGAATGTTAATGTACAGTTAATGCCAGTTAAATACATGTATTTCATATATATATAAAATTAATATCATATTTAGAAATATATTGTATTAAAAAATTTAAAAAATAAATGCTTTTACAAAAAAATTAAATGATATATACTGTATATAATAACATCATATTATTATTATTATATTGTTTCAATAATTATTTATAACATATTATATCAATAAATAATTGTAAAAAATATAATTAGATTAAAATAAATTATATTAATATATAATAATCTTTTTTAATATATTTATCGCCCCACTCAAGTCCAGGACAGGAGAAGTCATCATAGACCAAGGCAAGCTGTGTGCAACTCAGAACATCGTCACTGACACCGTCTTGGACGCCATCCCAGATCTACCAGTCATGGAAGCACTGGACTCGCTTGTGGGAAGGCCCTCAGGATATGCCTGATGCCAACATCGTCCCGGTGTACAAGAACAAAGGAGACCGCAGCGATTGCAACAACTACCGGGTTAATAATAATTAAAATGTTATTATATTAAAATAAATTATATTCATTACCGGGTTAATAATAATTAAAATGTAATTATATTAAAATAAATTATATTCATACATAATAATACTATGAGATATAGTAGCTAAACATGAAACAACCGTTGCAACATTCAATTTTCCCCAAGATTGTGACCTCTTAGGTATTTCCAACCAACTTGATTCACATTTCACTGAAGGCCTCTGTAAAGAAATTGTAGTCTGCCTCGACCCAGATTCCACTCCAAAATATATTTTAGAATGAGCTCATCCCCAAAATGGCTTAATTATCATAGAGATGAAGGAAGTGAAGTTATATTGTTTCTTTACCATTTGGGGTGATCACATCCTGAACAAATGGTAGTCAATTGAAGAATGGGAATGGGTGTGGGACACCGAGAACCTTCTCATGCGATGGGGCGTCTCAACTTCATTAACATACAGAACAAGAGCAACGTCATTTACATTAAGAGTGGTGAACTGTAACAGGATAAAAGGTTTAAGATTTGGCTTTGGTTCATTCTGACGCTGGTGAACCCAAGGTGCTTCGTGTACCTTGCCAATTCTATGCTGTAAATAACTTCATTTTTGAGATCTTCGACGTCCACATCATTTTTTCTTACACCTCTGTGATTGTGGATGTTTATGTGTCTCTTGTGACTCCTCGAAACACACTGCCGGTGGACTTTTACAGTCACTCTTTAACCTTTACAGACTCACAGGAATGAGCTGCAATGAATCTACGGCTGCGTGTACAACACACAAATGATCTACATAAACATTTTAACTCAATGAAGTGTGACTGCAGCACACGGAGAAAAAAAAAGAGAGCATTTGGTTCACTTCAGGAACACAACGCCAAACGCCTGAAGATATAAAAACATATCACATATTAAAGAGAACTGCTCTGGCAGAAGCATACGCAAAAATAAATCCAGGAAACCGGATATTAAGTTTCAAAATGAGGCATTTAAAAGTTCAATACTTTAGGAAAACAGAACTTTTGTGGCATTTTGAGCTCATCTAAAACCGATCGTACTACTAAAAGTTTGGATGTACACGAACACAAACATCATGAAAAAATGTGCACTTATGAAACGCTCACAATAAGACCAGTAACGTGTTTTAAGAAAGGAAAAAAAAAAAAACATTTAATATTGCATTAAACATAATTCAAAAAAGCTACCGTGTTTCATTAGAATGATACGTGTATCCGAAAGCTTCGGCTCTCTTTTCTAAGAGGAAAGAATGACAAAGACATGAAGTCTAAGCAGCACTCAAACACATTCATGCATATTAATGACGCCGATAACACGAATCCAGCAGGGAAGCAATTTCCTGCTCACAAATAAAAGCAGTGAACATGACTTCAGCGAGGGCTTGAATGAACCAGTGTATTCAGAGGCATGAGATGACCAGCCCTGACCAGTTAAAGACACGTTTCATTGGGTGGGAACAGATTTTTGTGGCCAGAAATTTTCCTTGAGGTCACATTTTCCAAAATGAAGTTCCTCTGCTATGAAGGACACTTTCAGGCCTATATCCAGAGAGATTGGATTATCCCACAGACTTACGTTGAAGGATGGACTCCATATATAGAGACCAGGAGCCCGAAACATTATTCACCGGATTCACCTATTATGCTTTTTCACATGTTCATCTGTCTTTATTGTGTAATGTTGCTGAAAGAGTCCCTCCAGCAGTGTCAGTGTCAGTGTATATCAGTGTCAGTGTTTCTGAACTCCTGAAACGCCTCCATTATAGTCTTGAGTTTTATCCGGGAACGAACACGTCACAATATTCCTCATTATAATAATTCATGCGCAGATTAAAGGGGCGGGGCCTGGTTGAGTTAGTTAGTAGTGTGTTGAAACTGGCGGTGTTATGGAAAGGGGAGGGACATTTCTCAAACACGCTCGAAGCACTCGACCAATCACAACACACTGATCCAGCCGACCAATCAGAGCACAGTGTGCTTTTCAGAAGGAGGGGCTTCACAGAGACAGGAAGTAAACAGAGCGTTACTGACAGACTGGGAAGAGAGGAGCCGCAACAATGGGGAATATGAGGAAAATAATCAAGCATGAAAACCTTTTCTAGTAGAGGCTAAAAACAAATCAAGACTGAAAAAGCTACAGAAACCTCCTATCAAAGCACATGTTCAGAAATAAAGGGGTTCAGGAACTGGGCCGGTCTGGTAGCAGTGTTTAATAGGTCGGTTGATGTTTCCTGTGGCGTTAAATCAAAGATGAAAGAAGTGAGGAGGAGTGTGAGCGAGTGCCAGCCGCTGCGGTCAGTCTGTGATGATCACTGCAGGAAAACACCAATTACCAGCATGATGTCAGAATCACCACAGGCCCACATACACTGCTGTTTACTATACAAGAAAGAAACATTCAGGACACATCGACATGCCACGAGTGAGGCTGCGAAATTGTTAATAAGGTCCACATAAACACTGACTTCAAATACCTGCATTGTTCTACTCTAAAACTGATGTTTTGCACACATGATCATTTGCTTCTGCCGTTATGTATGCATGTATGTGTGTGTATATGTATGTATGTATGTATGTATGTATGTATGTGTGTTTATATATGTATGTATGTAGGTATGTATGTATGTAGGTATGTGTGTATGTATGTGTGTGTGTATATGTATGCATGTATGTATGTGTGTGTGTGTGTGTGTGTATATGTCTGTATGTATGTGTGTGTATATGTATAAGTGTATGTATGTGTGTGTGTATATATGTATGTATGTGTGTGTGTATATATGTATGTATGTATGCATGTATGTGTGTGTGTATATGTATGCATGTGTGTATGTGTGTGTATATGTGTATGTATGCATGCATGTATGTGTGTGTGTGTATATGTATGCATGTGTGTATATGTATGTATGTGTGTATGTATGTATGTGTGTATGTATGTATGTGTGTATGTATGTATGTGTGTATGTATGTATGTGTGTATGTATGTATGTGTGTATGTATGTATGTGTGTATGTGTGTATGTGTGTATGTGTGTATGTGTGTATATGTATGCATGCATGTATGTGTGTATGTATGTATGTGTGTGTGTGCGCGCGCTGGATGGATGCAAATAAAGTTGGATATACTTATTTATATACAGAGCTGTGTGATAACATAGTTTACACTGTGCAACAATATAAACAATAAATCAGTTGAGCTTTATAAGAAAGTTACGTTTTTTTCTAGTAGCAACCTGCATCATCATAGCGTAAAAACATCAGATAAGCATTTGTTATGCGAATGCAGAAGATTCTAGCTATGCAATTACACCATTTTTTCATCGAAATGTGTCAAAACAATTGCTAACACAGCACAAGTGCTTTGCATTCTCAGTATCGCTTTAAGCTGTAAGTTGGTTGTTGACGTTTATAACTATATCTACCTGAACAAAACACACCAAATCCCCTGTGCTATTCACAACACTGAAACAATCCTGACCCTTCATGAGTTTTTCATGCCATCATAAAAACATGAGCAGGATTTAAGCACATTCCATCCAGTGTCAACACTGGGCCTTTGCGCCATGATCCCGTTAGCTGGAGTACCGGCGGATTGGCGGGGCAGGAAGCAGACGGGATTGTGGGATTGTTGAGAGGATTATCCCGTGGCGGCTGAGGCCTCGGGCTTCCCTTCTCTTCCAGAGATGATTAGTGCATTCATGAGACCGCGCTGCTGCATTATTCATCAAAGATTCACCCCAAAACAAGCTTTTCCATCATTAGCCACATGCATTATGCTAGCTTTAGCGTAATGAGGTAGCAAGGTTTGGCATTGCTAAGCGTTCGTCAGTGGGATATTACCGTGAATGTGTGCCATAATAGCGGTACCTGGCTATTACAATGATCCATGAGCGACAAAAACTACTTCAACAAGAACATTTCATATTTTTTAAACTAACAGATGTGGCCTAGCTGTTAAAACACACGCACCACCATTCATTACTCGTTAATCCTCTAGATAAAATATTAGCATAATACATAAACTATTTTCAGTATTATATAGGTTACAATGCAAAATATGAACATATTTCATGTTTGCACGGGAAAAAAACAATACTACATTTGCCAAAATTTTACACACAAAATCATGCATTTCCAGTGTGACAAATGAGCCAGAAGTAATATCAACTTCTTGACTCTTTGATATTTGACCTATATTTATTTTAAAGTAGTGTTCACATCTAAAATCAGGCAAGTGCTCGATCAAAAACGTCAATATTTGACCCTACAGAGAGAAGGAAAAAATGGATTTAAAAAGAAATTCAAATTAGAAAACTGGATGCCTCTTGCTAAATCGAAAATACACATGACGTAATGAGATAATGTGATCTTTAAAGCATTGCCATTGCATATTGCATAATAGAGAATAAAGTGTGCAGTGTGTAGTGCACAAGGCCTCATTCATGAAACACAGGCAGAACAAATGTATGTGCAAAACATTTAAAAAAGCAAATTGTTGCATTCATTTGTAAAGCTATTCTTTACGAAAATAGTAAAAAATAAATAAATAAATAAATAAATAAAAATTCAGCAACACTGCAATAATGTTCAATTAGTTCATGCTTTGGGTATCAAGAATTAACAATGAACAGCATTTATTCATGTGTCTTTATTTCTACATATACCAATACATTTTTAACATTTGATATTTTTGAATGTACACTACTGTTTAAAAGTCAGTATTTTTTTGTTTTTGTTTTTGAAAGAAACTAATCCTTTTAAACAGCAATGATGCATTAAATTGATCAAAAGTGACAGAAAAAAAGATGTTACAGAATGTTACAAAAGATTATATTTATATCAATAATACAAAAATATTGATAATATTGATGATGAACATCGATCATGTTAAATTGTAATAACTTCACAATACTATTGTTTTTACTGTATCTTTGATCAAATTAATGCAGCCTAAAGAGATTTTCAAAGACATTAAAAAACTTTTGAACGGCAGTGTATTATAAATTAACAATACTATATTTACCCTACATTAATAAATGCTTTGTTAATTAAAAGATCATGATACTTAAAGCATTAACTAACTAAAAACCTTGCCAACTATTCTGTCAATTGTCACATTGAACTAACAAAAAAAAAAATATGTAAGAATCTTTGGTAACACTTTATTTTTTAGTATCCTCGTTACATGTAGTTACGGTAGTAATAACTATAACCCAAAACCACACCAAACCCCATAGTAAGTACATGTAGTTAGTTAATATTTCCCAGTACTCAAATGCATAATTACACTGCAACACTGACACTTTCAAATAAAGTGGAACCGGATGTTTTCAATGACAAATTTCCACCAAAATGTTTGAAAAGTCCCTTCATTATATAATACGAGACAAGTAATTACATACAAGTTGACACTTTATTCCTAGATACATCCTTCAACATGCTGAGGTCAGAAGTGAAGGATGAACTGTGACAAACAGATGAGAGATTACCCATCTGCCGAGAGCCATCTTTACCTCGCCACGACTAGCCGGCTTAACGCACACTAGCGACCCACAGCTGAGGATCTATTTCCAGATCTCTTCAGGAGAGGATTCAGCAGGACACACACACACACACACACACACACACACACACGGCAAACCCGGTCTGCTCACTCCTGAGGGGGTCGATTCATTCAGAGAGGGAGACGGGAACCTCACACACTGGGTAACAATGAAATCTGGAGTACGTCATCAGATTCAAACATACTTGTAATTTGATTATATAGGATCATGTGACACTGAAGACTGGAGTAATGATGCTGAAAATTCAGCATTTGATCACAGAAATAAATTACATTTCACTATATATTCACATAGAAAACTGCTATTTTAAATTGGAATAATATTTTCACCTTTTTTACTGAATTTTTGAAGACATTAAAGAAACGTCTAAAAAAATCGTGCCGACCACAAACTTTTGAACAGTAGTGTAAATCTGATTCAGTTACTGTGCAACAAAAGATTTGCATTAGCTAGAACACTAATCAAACGTAATGCATCTTTAGATTCTCTGTTGCTATTGAATCACAGATATTTTGAGCTTGTTGTGAGTGTGTAGCGACGCTCGACGCCTCTGCGATTCAGTGTATCCAGTAAATGTCCCTGTCCTACAGGATGTGTCCGTGTAACACCAGATGTACCTTTGCTCATGTGAATTATTCAGACCGCGAGATGCTGCGAATACACTGGTTTTCTGTCTCAGACGACTTGCCGTCTACCTAACCACTCACACACACACACACACACACGACTGACAGACGCCATTACACAATCGATTTAAAGGCGTAGCTCACCCAAAAAGAAGTTTAGCCCATGATTTGCTCACCCTGAAGTCATCCTAGGTGTGTATGACATTCTTCTTTCAGACGAACACAATCAGAGTTAAATTAAAAAACGGCCTGGCTCTTCCAAGCTTTATAATGTTTATATAACTCTGATTGTATTCGTCTGAAAGAATAATGTCATATACACCTAGGAAGGACTGAGAATGAGTAAATCATCGGCCAATTTCGTTATTTTTGGCTGAACTAACCCTTTAACGCTGCTGGGGCATTTTATATATATATATATATATTTATTATATTAGATATATTTATTAATATAACCCTCAAAAATGTCAATTTAAGGGAATGAAATAAGAGTGATCAGACCATGAAATTCTTTCAGCTGTACTGAGAACAACACATTCTTGAATATGAAATAAACGTTGACAAAAGTGAAGCTTCAGAGCTTCTGAATGGACGTTCGCTCCAAAAAATTCAAATTGAAAGTCAGTGAAGTAAAACATCAGCTACGCTCGGTGGACGTAAATAATGTCTGCTCTAAAACACGTTCAGATAGCACCACAATCTGGATATGCAAATGGTGAAGAACTCATTTGGGTCACACAACGTGAACCCGTGTGAGTGTGTGTGTGTGTGTGTGTGTGTTTCCTCTAAGGGGCCGCGGCTCTTCCTGTTGGACCGTCACAATCTGGGAGAACAGAGACGAAGTTTCCACTGTGAATCTTCACACAAAACTGCTGCTTATAGGAGCAGAAACCCTTCTTTACTTCTTTACTTTGTTGGAATACTCAGAATGTTGGTTCTAGATTGTTACGCTTAACATGGGAGTCTCTCAATGAAATTTATTTATTAAATTTTAAATTTATTTATTACCGAATTTGTCATCCCTAAATAAAATAAAAAATATTTTTAAACAAATGATTTAAAAAATATATGGGAGAGTCTCTGTACAAAATTTAATTATGTCATCCCTAAATAAAATATATAAAACATTATTTTAAAAAATACATAGGAAATTCTCTCAACGAAATTTAGTTATTTGTCGTCCCTAAATAAAAAAAAAACATATACATATACATATATATATATATATATATATATACACATATATATAATATAAATATATAATATAAATATATATATATATATAATAGAAATATTTTAAAAATATATGGGAGAATCTCTCAATTAAATTTAGTTATTTGTCGTCCCTAAATAAAAAAGAAAACAAATACAAATTATTTCAAATATATGAGAGAATCTCTTTACGAAATGTAGTTATTTGTCATCCATAAATAAAAACAATATATATAAAACATTATTTAAAAAAATATATACATTTTTTATTAAAAATATATGGGATAATCTCTCTAGTGTTTTTTTTCCATTATAATAATAAAATTAAAAGCATAAATCAAACAAAATATGTGCAAAATCAATTTGCACATTTCCAGATAATACTATAAGAATAACATAAGAATTTAGGGATCCTCAAGAAAGTCACAATGTAAAAATGTGCAAAAAAGGCTTTGCTTTCAAAAAATAAATCGTCTTATTTTTGATTGTATATTTTGGGGTTAAACATGACATGAACATGTTCGTGAGATTCGTCCATACATGTAAAAATATCTGAGGCCGATGTGTTTGCCCTAAAATGTTGTGTTAAAATACAGTCTGTATACCATACCTCTTTTTTTCTCAATTCTAAATGACAGTCTTGCATGAAGAAGGAAACCACAGACTCCAAGCATCCAATAACTTCGCGACACACCCTCCATTATAGGAATACTTGGCATTTTCTCTTTTTTTCAACAAACCAGAGCATTAGCTAGAAAGCATAACTACACACAACTGAACCTGTGCCGTGTGTAACTGGTAAAAGCCAGCTGTATGAACTCTGACCAAGACAAAGTCTAGCATGGTTAACTTTAAACCAACTCAAAACTAGCTGTGCAAGTCGACTGAACGCTTATATCTCTGAATCAACAGTTGCTGGAAAACTGCAGTTTCGTCAAACACCCTCATTAAGCCAATTAAGACAATGAGCCGTTGCCGTACTGTGGGCTTGTAATTGCAGACTAACACAAAAATAGAGAGTAATTCCATAACCGTATGGCTTAAAATATTATGCATGCAGAATTATTATGTAGATGAAAATAGCCTGGGGACACTTTTTACCACTTAAAGGAACACGCCGACTTTTTGGGACTTTAGCTTTTTCACCGTATCCCCCAGAGTTAGATAAGTCCATACATATACCTTTTTCATCTCCGTGCGTGCTGTAAAGCGTGTCCACCGCTAGCCTAGCTTAGCACAAAGCCTGGATGTAAATGGCTCCAGCTAGCATACTAATCCCAATAAGTGACAAAATAACGCAAACATTTTCTGCTCCTCACCACGGTGCGTCTCGGGTGCTGCGGTAATCACTCCGCCCAAGTAGCAGTGCTTCGCCTTCTGAGAATATAGTTCCCAATATTTATACGGTTAAATGATGGCTGTGTCTCATATGATCTTGTTATTTGAACACTCTGTGACTATACAAACCACAACATGTAAATAGGAAAATATTTGCGTTATTTTGTCACTTACTGGGATTAGTATGCTAGCTGGAGCCATTTACATCCAGTCTTTGTGCTAAGCTAGGCTAGCGGTGGGTGCGTCAGACAGTTACAGCATGGTATGTATGGACTTATCTAACTCTGGGGGATTTGTAGCCTGGGAAAACCCATACAACTTCCGGCAAATTTAGATTTGCTCCGCAAGTTAGTCTGGCAAAGAGCTCATTCAAACCATAGACAGTAAAAGAAATGGACACAGCGACCCCATTGATTTCAACGGAGAAGACTGAAGCCCGATTATTGCACTTCCTGATGTCTGAGCGACTGCGCAGGCTCAAACTGAGCGTGACCACAGTCTGATTGTTGTAAATCTTCTAGTAGCTGTGCCAAGACAAATCTGAATCACCTCATTCCTCAAAAACGTTGTTGAAATATTTTGTCCCGTTGCTTTTATGGACTCTCTATTTATGGGCTTCTCCCTTGACTTTGTGCCTTCATGTCCCCCCGATTGCCTCATAGACAGTAAAAGATTGACGCGAGCTTCTCCTCCTGTCTATACGGTAATGTCTCTATTGTGCGACAGAAAGTCCCGTGGTTATAGGGCTGTCACTTTACGTTCGAAAATCGATTGCACAATCGATCGGACCAACCAACACAAGTATCGAAAACGAAAATAGGTAATCGATTTTAACGGCCCTTTTTTTTTTTTTTTTTTTTACCAAAAATGTGTTTATGTGGACAGATCAATACAGTACACAGAACATGTAGGATGTTGGAAAATAACAATGTCTTTTCTGTTCACCAAATGCTTTTTAATATTCGCTATTACTTCAATGCAAGTGAACAAGCGCGCCGTTATTTGTTGCTTAGTGACGTGTGTATGTGTGTGTGTTCAAGGAAGCCAGAAATGCGCAGATTCTGCGCTATACGCTGTATTTAATATATCATGAGGACTCACGAGTTGCGTATTTGCGCTAAATCCGCGCAGATTTGGCTTACACGAACTTCCACAGCAAAGAAAGTGAGTAAACATAGAAACACGCCAGATCGGCTCGTGATTTGACAGCGTTTCCCGCCAAAGTTCATTTATACCCGCATTTGGCGAGTCGGATGGTGTTAATCTCAATCCCTGAATGTTGCGCTCCTGTTTGTCATTGTGCTGAAACTTCACGGCAATAAATCATCAGAAATATTGCTGACTTGTGCGTCTCAAGCGCCCTCTTTACGCTCGTCCTAACGCCTGTTAGGTGTCCGTGGATTTGCCTATATTTGGTGATGAAAATGGAAACGTCTTTAGACATGGAAAATCGATTTTACAATCGATTCAATGAACACTTACGTCTCAAAAATCTAACAGGATTTTTTCACAAAAGTGACAGCCCTACGTGGGTGGTTATGACGCAATCGTTAGCCTATTTTTACAAAAACGGCTTCTACGGGGTCATAACGTAAGAAACAAAGTAATGGAGCATTTTATACATTGTCGTGTTTCTTTAGAAATAAATAATCGACAAATTGAGTCTTTGGACGCCTCAGATGTAAAGTTATTCGCTGTCAAAGTGACGCCAAAATGAATGGGAGTCAATGGGATGCTAACAGCAGGTGAAGTTCTGCTACAATGGCGGCTCCCGCGAGGCTTCAACTTCCGGCTGATGGATTACCCCCTTGATTCAAACCCATTTCTAATCCGTCGAAATCGCGGCACCAATCAGAAACGTTGGGGCGGGCTTTACACGATGACGACAGTACAGCGACGGTACAGCAGATTTTGTACATTTACAAAGATAGATGCCGCCGTCGAACTAGGGGTGTGACGGTTATAGTTGAACACCGTCATTAGAACTCTTTAATAGCCAAAACCATGTTATTAAAATGTTTTATCATAGAGAATATTTAAACACTAATATCAGCTTACGAGGGAAACGGAGGCGGAGTAGTGGTGGTTCGGAGGCTGAGTGCTGGAGATGATTCGGGAGAGGTCTGTGCACCTTTACCGATCAGAGCGCGCGCTGACACGGAGTAAAGCCTTGATTATACCAGACGCGTCCGACCGATCGCGACGGTGCGCACGGCAAAAATGGTGCGTTCGGTGCGCAAGACCGGCAAGACCCCATTTCTTGGCTGTGTGCACGTTTTTTTTGTAACAGCGAGCGCGACGCCGCATCCGAGGATGAACGACTTCAAGCCGAAACTGCCCGAGCCGTACGTCTCACCGCACCGGCACCCACTTTGCGTGTCTAAATTGCAAAGTTTTTTTGTTAAGGTTTTGTTTACTGTGTGAGATTTATTTAATGGAAAGCACATTCACTTAGTTGTCTTGCTGTTAATTTTAAATAAACGTAGAGCAAGTAGCTAATCAGTGTCTGCTCGTTTATTCCATAGACAGTAAAAGGTTTATTCAAACCAGAGAATGTCTAATATGGGTTCAAACTAAGTTGTTCTATAACAGACGAACGTCGCTCTGCATACGTCATCTCCTTCATCGCTCTGATTGGTTTTAGGTTTATCCAATTGCGCCCAGAGGCATTTGAGCTACGTCCGTTGGTGACGCCCCTTTATAAATGATTTGTCTATGAAGCTTTGCCAGACCATAACGCAGTTACAACTGAGAATGGTCTGGTTTTAACCAGGCTAGGGGATATGGTGAATAAGCTAAAGTCCCAAAAAGTCGGCGTGATCCTTTAACACTTTTAGCATTTTATATACCATGTTGAAACTTCAGGTACTGAATAAAAAAACACAGCCAATCCGATACTAAAATAGCAGCATGTCCCAAAATACTCAAAAATACTCAAATTCTATTGATTCATGAAAAGGTTTGATACAAAACTAATATCAAAACCAGTCGACAACATGTGAATTCTGTGATCTGATGTGAACTCGGAAACAGGAACTGTGGCAAGACTACTGTGGGATTTCCTTACTGAGATCCCATCAAAAAGGATATCCTGAACGCTGCAACAGGGCAATATGATGATGACAAGCGTTCGCTCGACGACCACGCGTTACATTAGACTCACGACTCCAAAATAAGACTTCTATTCAGCCAGGATGATCAAATTAAATTGATCAAAAAGTGAAAGTAAAGACAATGTTATATTGAAATTTCTATTACTCAAGGAAGGGGGGGGGGGGGGGGGGGGGGGGATGGGGGGATCATGGTAACAGCAGAACAGTTCACAACATTGATATTAATAATCATAAATGTTTCTTGAGCATCAAATCATCATATTAGAGTGATTTCTGAAGGATCATGTGACACTGAAGACTGGAGTAATGATGCTGAAAATTCAGCTTTGATCACAGGATATAAATTACTTTTTAACATATATTCACATAGAAAACAGCTGTTTTAAATTGTAATAATATTTCACATTTTTACTGTATTTTTGATCAAAAAAATGCAGTCTTGGTGAGCAGAAGAGACTCTTTCAAACTCTCCCAACCTCAAACTTTGTGTAGATCGCAAAGATGTAACTTTGGTGAAACTTTATAAAACAAAAGTGTTCCTCTAAACCAGTCAGCACTGGCTAATCTAGTCGAGACCAGTATGAAATCAGACATGCATTCTCAATTCAAGCCCTCAGAGAAGCTCTGGGTCCCACAGGAAATCAGCCCTTTTCAATCCCAGCATGCTCCAGTCCTGCTAACAACAATCTCCCATCACAGGTCAAACTGCGAGCATCAGGCCGTCTCGTCTCAATGACTGCGGGAGCTCGCTTTGCTCCTGTTTCTGAGCTCGGTTCACTCCAGCATCACATCAGATCAATTTCACACACCCAAAAACAATCATGGCACAGTTTAAGTATTTGTATCTTTTTGGTTTTATTTAAATAATCAGATTTTCAACAAGATTTTATTCAAATGGATTAAAATCAGCATTAATCTGTTCAATCTAACCAGTGTGAACATGGTTTAAATATGGCTGATTGGAACAAGCAAGATTCGATTAGTTAAACATGTATGATTGAAAAAAAAATAGGATTTATTGATGATTAATATACTGCATGAACCAGGTTATTGTGTATCTAAAAAACATTCTGTTTATTAGTTATATTACATAAATCTCATTCTTACTTGACTTCTTTTATTTATGTATGACTGAAACATATGCATCACATTCATTTTATAAGTGTTTGTTAAAACAAAAATATTACATGCAATTAAAATACATAAATCTTAAATGTTTTTTGGTTTTAGGCTATTGTTGTAGGTGACGCAGCCTTATATAAATATAAAATGATATGGTTATTTATACAGTATGTATGTGTGTGTGTCTATCTCTCTCTCTGTGTGTGTGCGTGTGTGTGTGTGTGTGTGTGTCAAACATTAATATAATAAATGTCTGTAATAATATAAAAAGTTTTTTTCTCAGTTAATATCTGGATTCACTCACAAATGTGTGACACTACAAAAGTACGATGGGTTGTTTTAATGTTTCATGTTAACTTAAAAATACTTGAATATATTCTCCATAAAAAGCAACCTCAACGTGTATGAAATACAAAACCCTCCACAACACACACACACACACACACACACACACACACACACACACACACACACAGTCTGTTTCCACAAAGTCACAAGCATATGATACATATTTATGATTTTATACCTCTGGCCTTTGGGGACCAGATAAAGTCTTTCATCCATTTTTTATCCATTTCATTATTAATTCTTGCCCAAAGAGGGTGTGCAGTGTAGCAGGTGCGTGTGTGAGGTGTGTGTGAGATGACGTGTGGCTCAGACTGTCAGATTGACTTCAGAGATCTGGAGAAGTGCAGTGGCTTCACTACGGCTCAGTCTGAACACACGATAGCGACCCGATCGAATGGGTTTTCAATGGCCATTATAATAATAGACACATACTGAACTATATTTATTTGATGCTAGAGCGTTCTTGATGCCTTTCCTAGATGTTTGGGGAGGTTTAAGACTGTGACAAAATGTTTTAGGTTATAATAACACTGGACATGGTTAGGAGGTTTATTGACTGATGTAGATCTAAAAAAAAAAATCACAAATTCTGCTTTCAAATATAATATAATCATGAATTAGAGATAATAATCTGCAATAAATTGATTAATGGAAATAAATCAATTAAGATCGAACACCGAGCTAAAGCATTAAGCCAGGTAAACCAGACTAAAGCAACAAAAGCTGCAGGTGATCTGGTGTCACGTCTGGATGTAGGGCTGTCGCGATAACCGCAATACTGTAGTACCGCGCTTCTGACAAGTCAACCGCAGAGGATTGCACGTAACCGCAACAACCGCGATATTCACGTTTTTTATAAGGCTATACCCTTCTTGTTTTGAACTTCATGCATGTGTATTGAATGTTGAACAAGTTCATAATGATAAAAAGACTGTTTATCTTGGTGATGTGTAGACTACAGAGGCTTCCCACAGACAGTGAATGAGAGAGATCGGCAGAGCGCGTGCGATCATAGACATCATATAGAGACTAGATTCCCTATTGGCCGCTGTGGCGCAAGAAATGCGGCCGCCATCTTAAACCGGTCATACTCCTATTTGCGTTGCATAGCAGCAGAAGATGCCAGAGCACTGTGCAGCATATTCCTGCTCAAATCGGCGGACCATCACTCGGGGATTACTTTTCACAAGTAAGATTTAACATTTAACATTACCGTACTATTGTTTGTATTTTGTGAGTAAAATATTCAATGTGTCCTGTATCGTAGCTACGTGTATGACCTTTGCAGCAAAAAACCCCGCGTGAAAATCAGTTCGGTATTCAGTGAGATATGATTAATTAAATGCGCTGACAGCTCATTGCACCTGCCAAACAGATTACACTGAGCGGAGCGGGTGACCGGTTTAAGATGGCGGCCCCACGGCTCGTCCGCGCCAATAGAGGGAATGCATTAACGTCACTTCCCCGCCGGAACACGCCCCCCTCAGCCGGACTGAGTGGCAGAAGAGCGGCTGCGTGACTGGAGTTAATAGGGGAAACTGCGTTAACGCGAGTAAAACAAACTATTATCAGTTTAAACTAAAAGTTGGACTCGATATAGTGTTCCTTACAACTTATCAAAGATCCAGTGATCCATGGATACTGACATGCAGCCAGGAATCATGTTTCCTGACATTTATATGTGCCTGATTTCGACGCCCGGGAAATAAATGAAGAAAATTTGCCTGTAAACGTTTTATATAAACACAATATAGATAGGTCTAAATCCGAGTGATCACTTACATTAATGTTATACTGTATATCATCATATCGTCCAGCCCTAAAACTTGTATAGTTTTTTGTCAGTGTTTATTTAAAAACATCCAATTATGCAGAATATAGTCTGTTCTGTAGCTTTTTGCAGTCTGTAAAAATATACAGTACCTCAGATTTCTGGTCAAATCTAGTTGTACAGTCAATCGCAAAGCTCTTTCCAGTTTTAAATGTTTTTTGTGTGATTTTCACGGCATTCACGCTGGAAACAAATGCTGCCGCTCAGTCTTTTTGCCACTTGTGGGCGTGACCGCATTCACTCCGGCCGACGGTGACGTCATGCGCATACCCTCTATAGGCAGTAGCGGCCGATAGGGCGTCTATCTATATGATGTCTATGCGTGCGATTACCTGCGTCTGTCTTTGAAGTCGTGAAAAGGTTGCCGTGTCACAGGAAAGCGAAATATCATCCTTTTAACGTTCACGTCACGGGTATTTCCCATAAATGCGCGACAGCAGCAGCGCGATGAAGCCGAGGGGAAATAAAATCAGCAAGTCACGAATAGAGGGTATGCGCATGACGTCACCGTCGGCCGGAGTGAATGCGGTCACGCCCACAAGTGGCAAAAAGACTGAGCGGCAGCATTTGTTTTCTGCGTGAATGCCGTGAAAAACACACAAAACACATCTAAAACTGGAAAGAGCTTTGCGATTGACTGTACAACTAGATTTGACCAGAAATCTGAGGTACTGTATATTTTTACAGACTGCAAAAAGCTACAGAACAGACTATATTCTGCATAATTGGATGTTTTTAAATAAACACTGACAAAAAACTATACAAGTTTTAGGGCTGGACGATATGATGATATACAGTATAACATTAATGTAAGTGATCACTCGGATTTAGACCTATCTATATTGTATTTATATAAAACGTTTACAGGCAAATTCTCTTAATTTATTTCCCGGGCGTCGAAATCAGGCACATATAAATGTCAGGAAACACGATTCCTGGCTGCATGTCAATATCCATGGATCACTGGATCTTTGATAAGTTGTAAGGAACACTATATCGAGTCCAACTTTTAGTTTAAACTGATAATAGTTTGTTTTACTCGCGTTTTCGCAGTTTCCCCTATTAACTCCAGCCACGCAGCAGCTCTTCTGCCACTCAGTCCCGCTGAGGGGGGCGTGTTCCGGCGGGAAACTGACGTTAATGCATTCCCTCTATTGAATCAATGCCATATTGGTCTCTAATTTAAGTGAAGCATCAGCTTCAGCGTTACCCATGCGACGCATTGCTGCTCAGCTGAGCCTTGAAAAGTGGAACTCAAAGTTAAAAATAATTAACACCTTGTTTCATTACATCTCTTTTAATGAATCAGCTTTTTTGAATGTGTTCGTTGAATGAACGGTTTAATGACTCACTGTGACTCACTCAAAGTCCGTTGTCATAACAATATGCACGCTGAGTGAAAGGCTCTCAATGCGCATATACGTAGACGCTGTTTAGTTTCGGTTACATTGGTAACTGAAAATGTCCTCGTTTTTGTCCACATCGTAAACTTTATTTATATAGCAACAAATACATATAAATGAAATAAATGGCGGTAATACCGCATATCGCGCTATTGAGCCACTCAACATTACCGCAAGGGAAATTCCATAACCGCGACAGCCCTATCTGGATGGAGACTGATCTCGATCGCCTCAGGAAACCAACAATCAATTTAAGCGAGACTGACAGTGTTCACTGAAGCACCTCGAGGCGTTTCTCAACACACACAGCACGCGCTTTTATAGGCCTTATCTCACTATTAAAACTGCCGTCAACAACCGGCCCTCGGGGCATCAGCGGAGCACAGGGTGTGTGTGTATCCAACGGCCCCTACACACACACATCACAAACCTGACGAAGAATAGAGTTTGTTCGGTGCTTTTACTTCAGCTCAAGTTAATATTTTCCTGTCGAGATCTCAGTCAGGAATTCTGATGAATACTTCTCTTTTCTCCAACCAAACATGCATGAGGAGCTTACGGCTCCCTTGGTAGCGATCAATGAGGGCATTTTCTCATTAGTGAACAAGACTGAGCTTTTCAACATCATTACCATTCCCAAGGGGGCTTAAGTGACGAAACGGGAGAGCAAGTGAACACAAAAGAGTCTAAACTAGAGGAGGAAAGCAGCAGACGCTTTAGTGTGTACTTGCTGGCCTGCTGGGATACACAACACATCAAAACACTTATGAAACGCAGGGGGTTTTCCATGCAGTTAAACCTGTGCTGTGTTCAAAAATGGAAAATTAGCTTACTGCCTACTATTTATTTTAAATAATATGAATTAGTATGCATTACGCGATAGGCAATTCAAACAATAGTATGCTACACTGTTGCATGACCTCACTACATTCATTGTCCACTGCTGTCCAGTTATTGTCTTGGAATCAAAAAAATGTTTTTTTTATAAAATGCAATGTAATGCAATGTAAAATAAATAAAAAAATGTTTAAAAAAATTAAAATAGTTAAATAAAGTAAATAAATAAATAAAAAAAAATGCAACAAGGTAAATATCAGTCAGTGCAGTAAAATAAAATAAAGTGCAATGCAATGCAATAAAATAAAGCAAAATGCAATGTAAAAACAAAGCAAATTGATATGCAATAAAATAAAGCAAGAGAAAAAGAAATGCTTTAATGTAAAATAAATAAGTGCAATAAAACGCAATGCAATAACATGAAACAAAATACAATGCAATAAAATAGAAAGCAAACAGTGCCTTACCAAGACCTCAAAGACTTCCTGAGTGTCGTCCAGCATCTGGACCCGGATGGAGATCTGTCTGCCCGGAGGCATGGAGGGGGGGCGCTGGCCCGGCTCCAGTGTGCTGATGCCCAGGCTCTCAGGGGCCCCAAGCCTCTGCCCCGCCCCCGAGGGCCGCTCCTCTGGCTCCACCATCCTGCTGCAAACCCACCTGACAACAGACAACATTTCAACACTTAAATGAGGGCCAAAACTCTGCACCATGGTTTGGTGATCACACATAGCTTTCCTTGTTTTATAGCTGGAATTTCAACCTCGTGCTGCCTTGGAAAATACCAAGCATGATTTATGATTCCTGAAATGTATATTTCTGCTGTAAGTGTAAACTACTTGTGCTGCTATGGCAATTACTCACGCAAGTCTTGATGTTAACTCTCGTTCAGTTTGGCTGCTAGTTATCCACATAAACACAGCTGTTAGTTATAACCCGCTCAACAACCACCACCACCACCGGTAAAGAGCTGAACCTTACAAATGAACCTGACGGAAACAGGTCGGGCATATTTGTAAATGCAAAGGTAAATGCAATGCAACAATGCAATGCAATAAAAAAATGCATTTAAATAAAAAAACATTTTGTTTCACGGACCTACTTTGTGGTTATGATCCCTGAATCTGGTTCAACTTTTGTAAAAATAAATAAATAAATAAAATGGAGCACATTACAGTTTTTCAACAAATTCCGTCCGGATATAAATGTGATTGCACAATATTAGACTTGCACGAACCCCAAACCCCCCCCCCACACCCCTTCTTATATGTTCGCTACAGTAATGCAATAATGATGAATTTCTATCTTGTTACAGAATATAACAACAAGTTAAATATTTTACATTATGGACATATAAATACAATGAAAAGGACACCGATTCCAGTGGGGACATCCCATAGGAAACACGTGGATTCATTCAAACCCGACAAATCCTTATCACTGTTGTGACGGCTTAAATTCAAACAATAGGTCCACCGTCGTCTCTCACCATTCAAAAACACTGAGTTTATGGGTTTAGGAAATCATTAGGAAGGGCTTAGAGGCATTAAAACCAGGGATTTCTAACCCCAAACAACCAGATCGCGCACTGAGACTCCAACATGATGGATTATAAGCTTGTGCGCTTCAATAGAACACCAGTTTAACCAACAAAATGGGAAGATATGTATTGAAGCACCTTAAAAAGCTAACATTTTCATTAAAGATGCTAAATTCTTTCAACCAAGGTAAAAACAGCTTTAGTTCTGTCCTCATGCTAACCCATCTTTCTAAGGAACTGAGAACTTCATGAAATGCAAATTTGTCCACTTACATCTAAACCCTCTTACGGAGATCCTCTGAAATATTCAAAGCCTTTGAGGGGAATTCAGTGCAGGAGAAATGCATAATGGCTATGAACGAGTACATTTGAAGGGACTCAATTATACAGAACTCAGCAGAATTAAAGTAAACGCCACAAAATAAGTCCCACTCTATGTCCAGTAATCAGAGCGCTGCCTCCTCGATCAGGAACCCATCCAGAGCTTCATTAAAACGCTTATTCCAAACATTTCTAATTGAGCATTTCTGTGGTCAGTACTCATAAACTGAAGATTTATAGTCTCTCCATCTCGGCAATTTGGCAAATGTTCTGACACTGATGTTGTGGAGTTGCTTTCTGAATACAAAAATGACTATATAAACTATGATAATAAATGAGAAGATAACATTGTGATGAGTGTATGACGTACGCACGGCACGCACACACATACACGCATACATACACACACACACACACACATATACACACACACACATAGTCTGTTCACTCCTTTTAGCTTCTATCTTCATTGGCAAGACATGCAAAGAAAGAAAACAGCTGGCCATATTGTGACTAAAATATCACTTACATAATATTAACATCTTGTTTATTGACCTATTGTATAAAGCAATATCACTGTGTATTCAGTGCAACAACCCTCTAGCTTGTGATCATTAACAGTCAGCTCTCAGATGTCCACCGATGGAAAACACAGATCGCTCCAACACAAGAGAAAAGAAAAAGTTACTCCAAGAATCACAGATGGAAAATGGGCCAAACTGCAGCATTGAGGCTGACGACAGATGTGTGTGTGTGTATCAAAAAGAGATGAGAGAACAATGATCCTCGTGTGGCACTAAACAGCTTCTCCTGACAATGTAAAGTGTTTTTCACAGATACGACACTTTCAATTATTCGACACAGACATCAGAAGTACAGCACAAACGAACACGTACAGTAGCGTATTCCTGTGTTCACTCGACACAGGGGATTTACATACGGGAAACAAACATGACAAGTGAAGAACGGCACTGTTACATGACAAAGCAAAGGATCGTGATTCAAAGAGCATGTAAAAGACACGGATCTGGATTCAAACACACACACGATCTCATTTCTAAATGACAACCGTTCGGTTATGTCTGTTAAAGCTTTGACAAATATGATCACAGCGAACATTAAATATATAAAAGGTTTACAGTAAAAGTTTATCAAACATAGTTCAAGTTCAGATATAAACACTGATGTCTATGGTAGTGATCAAAATGAAGTAAATCACCATTTAAAAGTAACTTGACGCTTCAAATTAACATTGTATCAATTACATCATTACACCAGTAGGTGGCGACAAGTGACGGTTAAAAATGTGTTTGTCATTTCATCATTTATTCAAGAGATTAGTTAAAGAAACGCTGATTCATCCTGTAATGAAACAAGTGTAGTCTTTATGAGTGAGTCACTGAATCATTCAAGAGATTCGTTCAAAAACACTGATTCATCCAGTAATGAAACAAGTGCAGTCTTTATGAGTGAGTCACTGAATCATTCAAGAGATTTGTGCAAAATACTGATTCATCCAGCAATGAAACAAGTGAAGTCTTTATTAATGAGTCATTGAATCATTTATTCAAGAGATTCGTCCAGTAATGAAACAAGTCAAGTCTTTATTAATGAGTCATTAAATAATTTATTCAAGAGATTCATCCAGTAATGAAACAAGTGAAGTCTTTATGAGTGAGTCATTGAATCATTCAAGAGATTTGTGCAAAATACTGATTCATCCAGCAATAAAACAAGTCTTTATTAATAAGTCATTGAATCATTTATTCAAGAGATTCGTTCAAAAACACTGATTCATCCAGTAATGAAACAAGTGCAGTCTTTATGAGTGAGTCATTTAATCATTCAAGAGATTTGTGCAAAATACTGATTCATTCTAGCCTGGGAAAACCCAGACAACTTCCGGCAAATTTAGATTTGCTCTGAAAGTTAGTCTGGCAAAGAGCTCATTCAAGCTCATTTCCAATCAGAAACGTTGGGGCGGGCTTTACACGATGACGACAGCGCTGGGATTGTGAAGCCTACATTACAGAGATGGATGCCGCCCTCGAACATCACTCGTTCGAATCAGCTATCGCGTCTGTTTTAAGCGATTTGAACCTTTCCTTTTTGTTAAAAACCGAGCAAAGAACAACACTCGGAGATGTTTCACCGCCGCTCTGCATACGTCATCTCCTTCATCGCTCTGATTGGGTTTAGGTCTATCCGCGACGTCCGTTGGTGACGCCCCTCTGGAAATGATTTGTCTATGACGCTTTGCCAGACCATAACTCAGTTACAACTGAGAATGGTCTGGTTTTAACCAGGCTAGATTCATCCAGCAATGAAACAAGTCTTTATTAATGAGTCATTGAATCATTTATTCAAGAGATTTGTTCAAAAACACTGATTCATCCAGTAATGAAACAAGTGAAGTCTTTATGAACGAGTCATTGAATCATTCAAGAGATTTGTGCAAAATACTGATTCATCCAGCAATGAAACAAGTGAAGTCTTTATTAATGAGTCATTGAATCATTTATTCAAGAGATTCGTCCAGTAATGAAACAAGTCAAGTCTTTATTAATGAGTCATTAAATAATTTATTCAAGAGATTCATCCAGTAATGAAACAAGTAAAGTCTTTATGAGTGAGTCATTGAATCATTCAAGAGATTTGTGCAAAATACTGATTCATCCAGCAATGAAACAAGTCTTTATTAATAAGTCATTGAATCAATTATTCAAGAGATTCGTTCAAAAACACTGATTCATCTAGTAATGAAACAAGTCAATACATTTTAAAAAGAAAAAATGATCCAAATTAAATAAATATATTTTAAATAGACTGCAGCAATCAATATTTTGTCAGAACCTCTAGTAAATGACATTATTTTGTCTATTCAGAACCGCGGGAGAATCGTGATCTCTATTTTAAATTGTGATTCTCAGTTTATCCAGAATATCGTGCAGCTGGACAAATGGTGTAATGGTGGAAACAATTCTCACTTATAAATTATTATAAAGTAAATTCCACAAATGATTACAAAGAAACAGCAAGTAACAGATTGAATTCACCTGTAATATTAAAAAAAAACTTTTGTTTTTGTTTTTTATAAAACAGTGTAACTGAGCCACTATAAAAAAAATGGACAGGGCGACGCAAAGAGGACTAAACTTCAATACTCAGTGGTTTGTTCACGAACACTAACAGGAGCAGTAATGAACAAACACATTCCAGCACTGATTGAATCTCAGATCCAGACGCTGAACTCTGAAATCTGATTCTGCGCTCAGATGTGAGCTAGAGACGAGTCACGGCAGGTTAACAAGCATCACACACACAGTCAGAAACCCCCCGACAGCACTGGAAGCTCCTCAACACACACACATCTGAGTGTATCCTGCGCTGTCATGACACTGTACATCCAGTGGACGTGATGATAATGAGGAGAGAGATGATCAATAGAGCTTATCAGACGTCCACAAGGCTTTATTCATCAATGGAACGAGGGAGTGTGAGATGTTGTTCACTGTAACAAACACTTCCTGTGATGGAAGATGATCATGAAAATGCCATTTTAATATGGATTTCCATCTGCAGTTTGACATTTAGTTTCACAGAAAGGAGAGTGATATAGATGATGAAAGGAGATTATGCGTCTAATATTTTAAAATATTTTGTAGGGGTAATATTATAACATTACGTAACTAACATAAACTTGTCTAAAATATAAAAAATAACTTTACACAATTTACCTAAAACTAATAAAAAATTACTTTTACTCAATTTACTTGTTACAAAACTAACAAGTAGATATTAATTTTTTTATCTAAATAATAAGTAAATAGATCATTATATATCTAAGTAAAATAAATAAAAAGCATGTTTATTTATTTATTTAGTTATTAAATAGATGAATACATATAAATAAATAAAACATAAAAACAAGATTTATAAACTTATTTTACAAAATTTACTTTTATAAAAATATGTTTATTAAAAAAATTACGTAATAATAATAAATACAACTTATTTTCACAACTTTCTGTACACAGAATTTATTTAAAAAGAGTAATTATCCACTGACAAGTTAGTCAGTAGATTATTAAACTCACACATTGGTAAGTTGGTTATACAAATACTGTAATTGGCCAAATATTGTCTGATTACCGTAATCTGATATATCACTAACAACTACTGTTCCTCAACCAAACAGGGGTAGTAGTTAGCAGACAATAATCTCAAAAAGTGCCTTATTTACTGTTCATTTACCAGTAACACGACCACCTGGGCGCGGTTATCAACCAACAATAACAATGGCTGACAAAAGCAAAAGAAAGGAAAGAAATGGAGCAAGAATAATAGACACTAGAAGCATGGAAAAGAGGATGAACGGGATAGAAACCAACAGGCTCCCATGAAGTCTTCAGGGGCCGTCCACAATCACAAACACTACAATAAAGCGCCCATTCTTTCCTGTCCCGGGCCGAAGTTACTGGTTACACACATTTAAACTGAATGAGTAATTGAGAAGCGGCTCCTCTGGGGCCTTTAATGCCCCTCGGCTAGCAGTTTCATTACCCGCCGAAACCCTAATTTATGCCTTGACCACTGAACGTCTGCAGCTCTGTTAGTGTTAGCAAACCCTCACTAGAACAACGCAAACACAAACGGCACTGACAAACTCGTACAAAGAGCTGGATTTCCATTCCAACGAAAGCTATTAAAACCCACTTACAGAAACATGATGACAAATGCACGGCCATTATATTTAATCTCCCTTGTGCTATCTTTAGTTCACCCATTTTTAACAGCTCATCTTGGAAATGTGACCATGCACTAATCTGGGTTATGGTTTTGAAACGCACATGACATGAACTGCACTGCTACTGGTTCAACAGGTTGACCTTCTTTTGCAGGAAGAATCAACATGACTTTCTCACACTTCGTTCATGTTTTCTCGTGTCTCAGAACACATAATCTTTCCCAAAGGAGATCGTACAAACATAAAGACAAGGGATCACGTTCCCATAACTGTGTTCAGATCAGCTGTATAATCAGTGAAGCGCAATCTATTCGAGAGGATCAAGAAACAATGCTACAAATTACAGTGAGATTTTCACATGTTTGCTAGGAGGTTGCAAAGGCATCTGCGTTTTGAATTAAGGATTGTTGCTAGGCAGTTTGGACGCCTGCCAGGACATTTTGGTGGTCGCCGGGGCGTTGCTATGCAGCTGTTATGGTGTTTTAAGTGGTTGCTAAGTTTTTGTGCCATTAAGCATATTGCTATGTAGTTGCTAGGGTGTTGCTCTGTAGCTGCTAAGGCATTCTGAGATGTTTTAAGCATATTGCTATGTAGTTGCTAGTCACGAAGGCATTCTGAGTGGTTTAAACATGTTGCTATGTAGTATTCTGAGATGATATGATGTTGCCAAGGCATTTAGAATGGTTAAAGCACATTGCTAAGTTGTTGCTAGGGTGTTCTGGGATGTTATGTGGTTGCTAAGGCATTCTGAGTGGGTTAAGCACACTGCTTTGTAGTTGATATGTTATGGAATGTTGCTAGGGTGTTTCCAGGGTTTTCTGGGGTGTTATGTGGTTGCTATGGTATTCTAAGTGGTTTAAGCTCATTGCTATGTAGTAGCTAGGGTGTTCTGTGATGTTGCTAGAGTGTTGCCAGGGTTTTCTGGGATGTTATGTGGTTGCTAATGCATTCTAAGAGGTTTAAGCTCATTGCTATGTAGTTGCTAGGGTGTTCTGGGATGTTGCTAGGGTGTTGCCAGGGTTTTCTGGGATGTTATGTGGTTGCTAAGGCATTCTAAGAGGTTTAAGCTCATTGCTATGTAGTTGCTAGGGTGTTCTTTGATGTTGCTAGAGTGTTGCCAGGGTTTTCTGGGATGTTATGTGGTTGCTAAGGCATTCTAAGAGGTTTAAGCTCATTGCTATGTAGTTGCTAGGGTGTCCTGGGATGTTGCCAGGGTTTTCTGGGATGTTATGTGGCCGTTAACGCATTCTAAGTGGTTTAAGCTCATTGGTATGTAGTAGCTAGGGTGTTCTGTGATGTTGCTAGGGTGTTGCCAGGGTTTTCTGGGATGTTATGTTGCCGTCAACGCATTCTAAGTGTTTTAAATTCATTGCTATGTAGTAGCTAGGGTGTTCTGGGATGTTGCTAGAGTGTTGCCAGGGTTTTCTGGGATGTTATGTGGATGCGAAGGCATTCTAAGTGGTTTAAGTTCATTGCTATGTAGTAGCTAGGGTGTTCTGGGATGTTGCTAGGGTGTTGCCAGTGTGTTCTGGAATGGTATGTGATTGCTAAGGCATTATGAGTGGTTTAAGCCCGTTGCTATGTAGTTGCTAGGGTGTTGCCATGGCATTCTGAGTGGGTTTTAAGCATGTTTTAAAACCTGTCCTGATACAGTGCTATGATTTGTGACTGCTTGTTTTTCTATAATTGACCATTAGCAGTTTCTCATGCAAAACGCTCACACCGAATGCTGATAAACAACGAGTGAAAGGGAAACATCTGCAAAAAGGCCACAGACTGGAAACTTGTACTCTAAAGGAAGCACAATGTAGGAAGCTGGCAAAGCAAAGAAGGATCGTCACAAATGCAGAAATAAACACGAGGAAACAGGAAGTACTTCTGAATCTGAAGCAAATTAGGTCTCATTAAAACCAAAGTGCAAACCAACACATTTCATTGCATGACTACAAACTCAACCTGACAGAGTGAATGATTAAGGAGAAGGCCCACTTCAAAGCACATGCCTGGTTTAAAAAAAAAAAAAAAAAAAAAGGTATTTTATGCCTTCCCAAACAGTTACTTTATTTAAACACGCTCATACAAAAATCGTTCTTTTTCCATCCTATACAAACACACACACACCCTTCGTAGAGAACAGAGACAGAAAAGTGAACTAGAAACAAGGGTTCGTTCCCAGACTCACGCTCGCTGAACTAGTTAACCTGCCTTTAAACTTGTTTGCCTGAAAGTTCCCAGAGATGTGTTCAGCGAGGCGGACACGTGAAACAGAGGGTTCACTGAGACAGACTCAACACACACACATCTGACGGCACGGATACACACCGCTGGCCCAGACTCTACAAAACGCATTTTGAGGACTCTCCTTCACTAAACAATAAGTATGGCACTCTCATCATATCAGCTAAGTACAAACAAAAAACTAAGTACAAATGCTAAAACTAAGGGTGCGTCTCAATCAGCTCCCTAGTGCAGTTGTCAGGACACTGATCAGTAGGGTTGGGTATTGTTCGAATTTTAGATATTTCGATTCCACTTCTGATTCTGCTAATCATTTCTGATTCTTATCGATTCCCAGTTTCGATTCCAATATGGTTAAAAAAAAGTCAACCAATTAGATCAGCAGCTTAGAGAACAACTAAGTAATAAACTAGACTAACTAATATACATTTCAAACATTATTAAAGACAAGTATACAGTCAGTAATACAATACGCAAATTATCAATAGCACAAATAAATAGAACTAAACAAAGTTCAGAAATTGTAATCAAAATCAAAATAATACTGCATAGTTACAAATAAAATAGATTAATCCTTATTAAAGTTGCAAAAGTTATTCAGTCAAGATCAGTGAGTGATTTTCTTTTTCTCTTGTTCTTTGATTAACATTAATGACACAGACACAGGAATATTAGGCTGCTGTCCCTTTAAAAGCGAATGCACTGATCCAATATACTGTTACACACGAGTTTTCTTTCAAAACTGTTTACGTTCACTTTAGACATAACCCACCCTGTTTGCAAGGATATTTTGACATAATTGATGGTGCATTTGTCCGTTCAAGCCCAAGACGACGTGAAAGAGAACTCAGTTCAGTTTTCGAGCTCTAAATGAGAGGCGTTCTGGATGTTCCCAGCACAGAAAACAGCGCACAAGTGCCGGATTTAGTTCTCGTTGTACAATGAAGATGTTGTCATGTCACCATCAGTGTCCCAATGTGTAGTGAGCAAGGGTCCTTAACAGTGACACGACATACTGACTCAGGGAGCTGATTGAGACGCACCCTAAGTAGTAATGCACAGTACATTGTGTGTGTGTGTCTGTGTGTGTGTTGTTGAATGATTCCTCAAATGAGAAGAGGTGTTATATTACTCTAAGTGTTGGTAAAAACCACTCAGAACATCTAAACTACCATAATGTGCTAGTCAATGTGTTTACTTATCAAGATCACTGAAGATAACTAGAGTTTCCGCCAACATATCTACCACCATATTTACATTTATTGTTACTATTTGGTACAAGTCACCACTCAAACATTAAATAATATTTAATATATTAATATAATAAATAATAATTAACATGGTCAATTTGCTAAAAGGATTTCAAAATCTGTGCTGAGTTGTGTGCTCGCATTCGGCCGATGTAGGTTAGTCGAGTAATCCTTGAGGTTCAGATGTTAGTAGGTTAAACTGCTTGGACTGTGTGTGTGTGTGTGTGTGTGTGTGTGTGTGTGTGTGTGTGTGTGTGTGTGTGTGTGTGTGTGTGTGTGTGTGTGTGTGTTAGCCAGCCACATCAAGAATTCATGTGACAGGGAAATCCCATAATGTCCAACTGACTACCTGCACACCAACTTAAAACACATCACTGCAGCTCTTATGAATATATAGTATAAAAATAAAGCAAATAAGAAAAAGAAAACTGTAAATACTGATGTTTCACCTGGTTCTGGGATATTTATGATCATCCCATACATTAATAACCCCATGCTGTGTTGCAAAAAGGCTGAGGGGAAATATGTGACCCTAACAAAACTGTATTGTGGTAATACCATAGTGATGCTATCAAATAATTCCAAGGTATTTGAGATAATACAAGTCCAAAACCCCTGTCACAATTACAAAAGGGTACTACTGTGTTTTGGACATGGACCAATGCATTCTTGTAAGTGCTTTGAAATGCCATTTAAATAATCTAGAGAGTGGTGATATTATCACTATACCATCGTACCGGTACAGCACTTTTTAAAAAGATCCAACAAAACATGGTATTACCATAGTATTTTTGTTGAACGTAAAAGTACAGTAGAGCACTACAGTAAATCTTTGATTTAGAAACGTACGATATGACGCGTGGCAGCAGCGGAGGCTCGTGAGATTTAATCGTGTAACCATGGAAACCGCTACAATATATCAGCGTGTCCAGATCGTAAGATTAATAGTAACTCATATTCGCTCGCTGCCGGTTTATAGCGAGCCAATAAAATTTCACAGAATCTTACCTTTACTGCTGAAATAATACTCCTCGTGACTGGATATATGCGTAACTACGTTGTTAAACGATGTTCCGCGAAAATAACACGCAGAGCAGCGGCTAGAGTCGCGAAGAATCAGTTTCTCGGCGGTTATTCGCGGGAAGCGCTGAAATCCACCGTCTTCCCGGACGCCATGACTGAACGACTGATCCCGAACTGAACTGATACAATAAAACACCGCCTCCAGCCTCCAACACCCGTACTACAGCCTCACACAGCGCTGAGGGGAACAGCGACACCTGGCGGACGACTCAAACTGTGTTGCCAAGTCCGCGGTTTCCCCGGACGCTATTGGGCGAAATTGGCTCATTTTACACTGTAGCCGCGGGTTTTATATAGTAGTTAATATTTGAAGTGGATCAAACCCTTTCATCAAAGTTATATAAATTTTGAACAATACCCGTTTTTGTCTTAGGACAACTTTGATTAACTTTTGAAACCACTTCAAATGTTGACTACTGTAGTCTTATCTTCTGATACCATCACTGTACTGCCATAGTATTTTTTTTGCAAGGGATGGTTAATAACCATCTAACAGGGATCATAGAACGTTCTGGTAACGTTCTCTTAAAGTAAAGAACAAACGTTCTTCCCGAAACAGTAATATAATGTTTGTTCAAAGTTATCCGGTCTTTAGTAATGTTCTCAAAACGTTAACGGAACCTTTTTCTATTAGGATTTTTAGTTGAACGTGCGTCAGACATAAAAAAAAAAATTACTTGTTTCAGAACGTTCAGAAGTGACGTAACACGTTTTTAGAACATTTTAAAAATGGTAGGAAATCAAAAAACTCAAATCGTTCAGTAACATAAAATCCTATTTATACAGTTTTAGTACTGTTTAAAGTACTGTGACGAGCCACAGCGCCACCAATCTGAGGCAGCAACACTTAGTCTAAAAATGTATTACCATTGCTATTTTTGGTAACGCTTTATTTTAGTGTCAGTTTCATGTAGTTACTATAATAACTATAAATCATGCTTACATGCAACTAACCCTAAACCAAACCTAATCTTAATCCCCTAGTAAGTACATTACTTAATATTTTTCAGTACTTGTATGCAGCGGCGGCGCCAGGGGGGGTCTTGGGGGGTCTCAAGACCCTCCCAAAAAATGCTTTGACCCCCCATTTGACCCCACCACCCCCTTCCTGATTAAAAAACATATATCCGGGATAAATATTTAAAAATGTTTATCTTCAAACTACGCAGAACAATAATAATTAATAATTTATTCGACATACAAAATATGTTTATAAACATATAAGAATCACGTTCCCTCTAAGCTGCGCGCGTGCGCGGTCGTGCACTTCTGATGCCGCCGCCGCGCAGAAAAGAATAATATGCCACGCAGAGGACTGACGCGAAATGTGTGGGGAAATCCATTTGATTGTATGTGAGAAATAATTGCAGTGCTCAAACTGGTGAGTGCAGTTTACAGGTCTCATAGAAAGAGAACGATGTGAGCGCGTGTGATTGGCAGTGAGTCGTGTGTGCGGACCAAATAGCTCAATACGAGAGGCGACGAGAAACGCAAAGACATGTGAAATAAAATCATAATATCATGTTTTAAATTAGAGTGGTTTGATTAAAGTGGTGGAAATAACGGATGATGGACACAGAACGGTAACAATTACACACACACACACACACACACGCGTGCAAAGTCAAAATACATCATTAGTTTACATAGATTTAAATAGTTTCAGGCATGGTTAGATTAGGCTACTATAAAAGTTCACATATTCACTTTTCTTGAAAATATTTAGCTATTAGATCTAGCTATTTACAGTAAATGCTTCAGTTTTGTTTTCATATTATAATAATATAATATGAAAACAAATTGAAGCATTTAAACTGATATATTATATCACTTCAAATACTTCAATTCATTTTTTTATATTATATTAGGCCTATATTTTATTATATTATAAGCCTAAATAAAGAATCTCACAAGGGTATTGTTTAGGGCTCATTGCCATTAAAAAGTTTGAAACCCCCTGCTAAAGAAAATATAGGCTAGGAAATTCATAAGCTATAAACAATCATTTAACTTTGATGGTTTAATGCTGCCTGTACAATTAATTGACTGTACAAAAAACTTTATGGTTTTCCTAAACCATCTCAGTGTAACAGCTTAATTTTCTTTCATAATATATTATATTATTGTAAAGAATTGAACTGTCCTGCAGAAGATTTTGTAAATAATTTTTCATAGGATTTCTTAGTAAAGACTGGAAACAGAGGACACCGAGGAATTGGAGGATGAGGAGGATACTATTTTGTAAATATGTTTTCTGTCATGGGTGTGGCTATGGCAATTAAAGTTCGAGCATATTGTTTGCAAACTGCAATCGATTAATTAATTAAAAACAAAGTAGTTGATATGCTGTGTTGTTTTTGTTGTTAAGTAGCAGCAATATGCAGTTATTAGCCGTGTCCACTGTATTTTTTGTTGGTTTTCATGAGACCCCCCATTGCCCCCCCAATCAAAATTGTCTGGAGCCGCCACTGCTTCTATGTATAATTACGCTGTAACAAACACATTAAAATAAAGTGTAACCAGATTGGATATAACACACTGAGATTTTGTAATAAGAACTAAAGGGATTGGGATTTATTCAAAAAGGACCCAACATAAACTAGATATTTTAGTTCCCTATGAATGCATAAATTCCCAACACTGCTCCAAGAGGACCAATACACTTTCAATTGCTGTCAAAAATACTAATCAATGGTACTGTAATTATGAAATAGTTTAGAACCAGATACTATCTACTACTATCAGAATACAATAAACTTGTATGACAATAAAAAGATCTTTAAGGACTTAAGACATTATTCCAACAGGATTGATCTTTATTTGATCCCATTAATTTTCCAATTAAAACCCTCTGGTGTCCTTCATTTCAGTCACACTCAGTACCTTCGGGTCCAAATGGGCCGGAAGGGTGGGATTCAGATTTATTAAAAGAATTTTTTTTTTTTTTACTTGTTTTTCATAGTATTTTTTCTCTTTTTTGGAGCTTTGAGATAATTTTATGATTTATAATTATGCAATAATCATGACCCATCACCCCTTCACTGTTGTGTGCTTTTTTTCTGGATCGTGGCTGATTTGGAGATTGTACACACACAAAAAACTCAGGATTTTAAAAATTGCCAATTTGCCATTCATTTTCTATGCAGGTCCATTTGGACCCGAAGGTCCTGAGTGTGACTTTTTTTTTACAACCACTTAGATTATTCAAATCCTGTCCCCAATTTTTTTGGGTGTTCATATACCAAGCACCAACAAAGTCACCAAATTTCAGACCATTCCGATGAAGCATTGATTTTTTTATTTTTTTTATTTAAATGCTTCAGGTCCATTTGGTCAAAACCCAGTATTGGACAAAAGCGGCACAAGTTTTACATTCACTTTTGAAAACTACATACACACTGATATTAGACTGATGGGGCAAACTTATCTTTTCCCATTCACCCGTAATCTATATCTCTAGTTACCGCTGTAAAACAATAAAAGACGAATGTGAACAACTTCTAGTTTACAAAGATGTAATGCTTTAAAGTATTACATCTTGTAAACTAGGGTTAAAAACAACTATTCAAGTGAGAAAACTCCTGCTAACTATCAATGTTCGGTTCAGTAGGATTAATGTAACGTTTAAATTCACATTGTATATGAATTGAAGGCATTTTCATTCCTGGATTCCTTTGCATATTGACAGAGCAAATGAAACAGACACAGGGTTCATCATGTCTTGCAGCTTTAATACTGAAAGTGTTGTAAAATGATGAACCAGGATAGATTGAATATCATACAAATGTTCCATGGACATGTGACCACCAATAAGCCAACTGGCTTCAGACTTGTGCATTTCCTTCATTCCCCCTGAACCCAGAGTCCCGGTTTTCCTATGTTGTTTATTTCATTGCATGGATTTAAGAGAGCCAATGACAGCCATGTGACACAGACATCATCAGCGAAGGAGGAGCAAACCGCTGCCCATCTCCCCAAACACCACCACCGGCCCTCGGGACCGGCTTCGAAGAGAACAAAAAAACCTGAAAGAAAACAACAAAAAAGTCGACGATATGACCGCTGAATCATCGCTCTATTGCATTCGAGCTCAACCAACACGAGTCCATTTCAGACGGATCCGTCTCAGAGTCGGAGAAAACAGCTTCGGCTAGGATCGACAGACACACGAGTTGTGACAAAACAACTATAACTGATCTCGTAAGGGAGAAAAGCACAATTTCTACACCAGAAATTCTTAAAGAACTACGATGGATGACGGTTAGTTTCATTTCATACCCCTAATCCCCCCCACATCCGCTCAAGATGAGGGTTTGAGAAGCCGTTGGCCCGTTTTGAGGTGTGAGACACGCTGGAGCATCGGCCCGGTTGTTGGAGACTTTGAGATATTAGGTCCAGACGGCTCAGAGGCCCAACACAGACTCAAGTCACATGACCATTCATTGTTCGAAAAAGGGAAAGGGCCAAAAATCTAGATGTGGAATTCCAGGTGCAAAGTTTTTTTTTTTTTATCCTCAGTAGATGGGCTGTTTTACAGGGTTAAGGCTTCGCTCGTTCACTCAGGCCGAGTTCAGGAGGTCCTGGATGGCCTTCTGCTGAGTCTCATTGAGTGCTGATACACACTGCGTCCAGAGGCCTCCAGAAACCTGAAAACATCAAGCACAGTCACGTATTTGACTCTGAAATGTCATGCAAATTCTGCTTGGGACGACCTAGAGCCAAGAAAAGTAGAGTTTGACTAGGATACGCATGTGTGTTTGCTCAGAAATGGTCTGAAAAGGGTGACTAACCATCATTACAGACTGAAAATGCATAAATACATTTCACAATATGTACGTCTAAATTTGATTGTTAACTTGTATTATAATACAGATTGATAGATTTGAAAGATAATGTTATTTAAATGCATCAATACAGCAAATTTAAACTTATCTACATGACAAGGGTGACTAAAATCAGATATTAAAGCATAAATTGTATACATTTTACAATATTTCCATATATAAATTTCAATATAAAATTAAAATGCATACATTTTCAAATCAGCCCTTTGATGCACTTTCATTAAGATAAATTTAACTTTTTAAAAGAGTGGCTTTCCGATTAGAGAAACCATCAGTTTGAACAGTCATTGCTTTAATTATTTTAAATATTTAATGCATGAAAACGGTAAAAATCCTGTTTGAAGTCATCTTTAAGCACGAATATAACGACGCATAATGTCTATTCTGCGCTGAAAGCATTATTTTTTTTAATTTTGCAAATCTGCATCAATCTGAGGTTGTGCCTGTAATAAAGCAGTTTGTTCATATTAAGCAACAAGGAACTCACTTGTACTTGACGAATAACATTGGCCAACCGTTTGCTGCAGTCGCCATCACCTTTAATCGATTCATTGGCAACGCCGTCAGCGATTATGGTGAAGATCTTGGGAAGGTTTGTATTATCAGGTCCGAGAACAATGGGATTGTTACTGCGGGAGGAAAACAACATTTAACTCAAACCTGCATCCAAATCTCCCAGAGTTCACGTCAGGCAACAGACACTCACCTTTCAATGAGGTCACAGAGATAGTTAAACGTGTGGACCGCCTCCTCTTTATCCTCGTTGAGTGGCAGCCAGGACAGCCAATGAGGGAGGACTTCAGTGACGTTGACACACTCTGGGCGGTACTTCATGACTTTGGCCACAGCAGAGATGCAGTTCTCGGTGGCGTTGACGTTTTCTTTAACTCTGGAGTCTGCAGACTGGATCACACCCACAAGCAGCGGGACGGCCTCTGAAACAATGACAACATGCTTCATTATGCATCATAACACTCAAATGAGGCCCCATGATGTCCACGACGCAGAAAACACGGACAGAAATATGTCACAAATGAAACTTGCGCTTTCGTTTTAACAGAGGTTTGCTTTTTTTGCAGTAAAAGACCGCTATTTAAATCTGGAGTCTGTTCTCTCTGTGTGAATGAATTCTCCAGATATAAACAAGTTAAATTAAAGACTTTTTAATGCCACTTTGAATGAAATTTGAGACCAAACCTGTGATGGAAATACACTAAATATTACATATACGGATGTAATATTAACATGTTTAACCCAAGTCATTGAAGTAATTTAATATTAACTACTTGTTTATTAAATTAAAATCAAATGTTACATTTGCAATCAATGTAATTTGTACTGAAATATATGACCCCTTTAAGTTAATCAACTTGTAAAAGTGCATGTACCATTATGTGTTGGCAGTGCCTGTACACAACCATCATAAAATGATAAAAATCCATCCAGTGTTTTTGTTTTAATCTCCTTATGTTTTCCCATCTCAAATCGAGCCGTTCGACCGTGTGACGTCCCACGGTCGGACGTCCCTCCCACGATTGTTGATTGACAGCAGCGTTTCAACACAGACCCTCCCTCGCTCGTGAGCGAGCTGTCAATCATAGTCCGCGCGGACCGGCGCGGTCATTGTTGATACGCTGGAGCTCTGTCTATGAGCAGAATGGTGTCTAAGCGATTGTGGTGTTCTGTTCTTGGGTGTAATAACGAAGTTATTTTGATGTTCCTAAATCCGAACCGCTGAAGACGCAGTGGCGGAGTTTGTTTTCGAAGGGAATATTCCCCACGAGCAACGTCAATGCTCTCATGTTTGCGCAAATCATTTCTCACCAGACTGCTTTATAAAGGAGGATCAGTATAAAGCTGGTTTTGCTAAGAAGCTGCTCCTGAATAAAGGATCAGTACCAACTATTCGTGTTCCGGCTGAACCTCCAGAAGAACTGAAGTGAGTAACGTTTTATTAACCTTTATTTTAATATTTATATTAATCTTTGCAAATCGCTTGCACGCTTCACGAATGCGTCTAAGGTTTACACTCAGGGTACATTACGGCATGTTTTCTATGTACGACGTTCTCAATATAATTCATAATCCCACGTTTATAATGAACAACGCGTTACGGTTATTGTGTTCAAACGGTGTACGCACAGAACAGAGGCGGGGCGAGCAAAGCTCATTATCATTTAAAGGCATATGCACTGAAACCGCGTGCTGAAAACAGCTGTTTTTGACCAGGTAAACGTGTTTTCTTCCAATACTAATGAGAATTTAAGTATATTACAAACTTTTAATTTAGACCCTAAAGAATCATTTTAGCTTGTACAAAAATGGCATTATATGACCCCTTTAACAGATTTTAAACGGCCCTAAATGTGTCATTTTTGTTTCCTGTTTTGAGCTTGAAGTGCAGCCCACCTGTGAACGCAGGCCTGTAGTTCTCTCCTCCAAACTGAGCCATGACCCCGACACCGTAAGCGGCCGCCTGTCGGACCTCCGGGCTCGTGTCACACAGCGACTGCATCATGGGCCGCAGGAAGCACTCGGCGTATTTAAAGGAAGATGGACTGCAGTGTTCCACTATGTCATCGAATATGCACAGACCCCACTGTCTGTCGGCCCAGGGTCTGTGTGGACACTGTCAGGAACAACATGAGAACGTTAACAACAAGGTGAGTTTAACTGCCGCTCAGGGGTGCGTTTGCCAAAAGCATCTTTACATTTAGCAATTTAGCAGACGCTTTTATCCAAAGCGACTTACAACTGAGGACTAAACCAAGCGAGTCATCGAGAAGAGGCAAAAACAGCGCAAGTGCTCAAAATACAAAGTTCAGGCATTGCTCAGAGTAACATAAGCCAGACAAGCGAGGAATTAAAAGGAAAAAAGTTTTTTTTTGCCAGGCTATTTAAAGAGAACTGAACTCCTATAGGAATTTTGCTCATTTGATTCATATTAAACTTGTTAATTTTCCTAAAAGAAAAGGTTTTCAAAGCCTTTTTTAATCAGCCTATTGCAATCTTTAATACTCAAATTTGTGAGCTTTAATTGGTCGTTGCACACATACCTAGTGCTTTTACACTTTCATTAACGTTTAAACGGAAATTTTGCGACCAAATAGTCTTCAGTCGCCCATCAGCAGCGGTATCGTTTACTCAACTAGTGTCGCACATCCGTAAGCACGTCATATTTCTAAAAACAACCCGAAACTCATTTACATTGCTTGTATCTTTTCTCTGCAGCCAAACGACAGGATGACGATGACGAGCAGGTTAGCCAACTATGGTCGCAAGTTCAACAAGTCGGTGTATCCTTCCAACGAATATTCGCAAACAGCATCGCAAAGTTGTGTTTGCTTCCAGCCACAGGTCGAGATCTGTCGTTCCAGAGTTTCCAGTTTGCCTGACGTGTGAACTCAAATCCTTATCTTGAGCAAAATAAGCAAGCTGACATTCAGTACAACCTGTATCTTTTATTTCAGGGTTTCTGCAGGGTTTAGTCAGTCAAATTTAAGACTTTAAGACCTTTTTATGACCATTATGATTTAAATTTATGACCTACACGAATTACGAAAAATAACTTCCTTTCTAAAGTCTTTTTTTTTATTGACTTTCATTAAAAGTAATAAGTTTCATTATTTAAAGGTTCCATTTTCTTAAGAGTAACAAACTGAAGGCTACCTTTTCCTAAGTAGCCTATCAATAACACAGGAACAACACTTAACAATATCACGATAATATATCAGTCAATATCGATAATTATCACTATAAAATGTCAAATCTTTATTTCTTTCAAGTTTAAAGGCAGATTTTTGCTCCTGACTGAAAGTTGTAGAAACCAGAGCGTTAATTGTGGTTTTAAACTACTCTATTGTCAGAACATATCATGACAAACACGAGACTATTTCACAAATCTGAGGTAGAACATTCAAACACGTGTCATTTTTCCTTAACAAAATTAATCTTTATTGGAAAATTAATTTCTTAGTTTCTGCATGTGCTAATGGGGGATATTGTTTCGAGTCTTGAAACAGGTTTGTGTTGCCTGACTTTGATGGCACGTTTCTTCATGAAATGTATGAAAAACAGTCTAGCCTAAATACATTAAATACTGTAATTATATTCCATTAGTCTTAATACATTGTCTATATTAATAATATAATACACTTCAATATGTATATCCCACATTTCATGGTCCAGTTAATATACTAGGCTAACGTTTTAGTAAATCCATGGTAATTATGGGAATTTGTAGACGGAAAAGCTTTTTGAACGTATCGTTGCGCGCTGTTTCTACTGTTCGTCAGCGCTGTTTTATCTGCCTTTAATGTCTCAGTGATTTAAACCAGTTTAGTGTTCTTCGCTGAACTCAAGCGCTTCTCACTGGATCTCGTGAGCGAGGCCGATTAGAGTAAACGCGTCTGCTGCTGTAGTGAGCTCGCGCTGCCGTTTGGACTTTGAGCCGAGCGGATAAACAGTCCGGGAGGCGCTCGTTTTAAACGAGTTTCGTTCCGCTTTTGGCGCATAAACATTATCGAACTCTTGATATTGTTTTAGAGAAAAAAAATATATCGCGATAATGAATGAATGAGCATATCAATTTAAGACGTAGCTAAATGTATTTTATGACCTTGTATGGAAAATCGGGACGTTTTTATGGCCTGAAATTCTTATTAAAATTTAAGATATTTTATGACTTTTTATGACTCCGCGGAAACCCTGTTATTTAGAATAAAGATACAGGTTGTATTATTTAGAATACATACAAATGTCATTTACGTCTTTGAGTTTGTCAAGAGATTTAAAGCACCGTTTTTGAAGTGCGCGCGTGCTCTACTATGTGAGAACGAGCCTATGATTGAATCTGGAAATAAAGCAAAATAACTGAGAAAAATGAGAAATATTCCTCAGATGCCATGTCTGTAATTTATAGCAAAAACTCTAGCATTAATTTGATCTCAAACAGATTCACTAAAAGTAGTTATTACTCCACCAGCTGAGTGACATCATTAAACCAACGTGGTTGAAAGAACAAATTTGCGCCAATACGGTTTCGGGAAGCAGTCGTGACTAGCCAAGTTGATTTCTTCTAGAGGTCAACCGATTCATCGGTTTTGCCGATATATCGGTACCGATAGTTGATTGGTGGAACTATCGTTATCGGTAAAAATCCACACCGATAGTTTTTCCGGGTTGCGCCCGAGAAGTGCGCGCGGTCATTCCACAGCAGGAGAGCGCTGAAGAGACTGCCGGCATTATACAGAGCGAGAGCGGCCTCTAGAGGACAAATAAACTATCACTGGTTGAGTTGTTTACGTTAACACGCGAGGCAGCGCGGAGAGAACACGCTGCACAGAGAGCGCTCACACTTCAGATGTGCATTTAAAACAGACAGCGAAACAGTATGAATACAGAACACTAAAGTACATATTGCCATATCATAAAGTAATTAATTTATTGACTAGATGCTGCATTAGCAGAGAAATAACAGCAGTATGTTTGCTGTCGAGTCTGAGAGGAATAACATTAACGGCTACCTCAAGCGATTAAAGCAACGTGACAAAAACACAGGCAGACATGACCCAAATGTTATGTCGCAATTGTTAGCATCTATTTCCATTAGTTTATATCCGGCTGCTCAAATTTATGCATTCATTAGCCGGCAAAGTTGCATATTTAAAGCTAGTGACATGATTGCTTTCTCAACATTGTTTCTGTCGGCTGCATGAACATCAAATCAGAAACGCATTCGATTTCAGTTATTTTTTTATCACTTCAATATATATTGTTATTTTGATTAGATAAATCATCAAGTGTTCTAAAAGAGAAGCAAATACATGTAGACCTATATTACATGTATAGTCTCTCACTTTATGTAATTTTAATGCTATGGCCTTTGCAGATATTTAAATATGGCAATCTTTAACCATGACATGAAAAATATCGGTTGAATAATCGGTTATCGGCATGCATGGTCAAACCCAAATATCGGTATCGGTAAAATCCACTATCGGTCGACCTCTAATTTCTTCAATGAAATTTCTTCAGAGTGTAACACCGTTGCATGGGAAACACACCCCTTAAGACTGAACGAGTTCACTTACGATCAGATTGACGATGAGCTGCAGCAGCTGCTCGAACCACGGCAGAACCTTCTCTCTGTAACTGCTGAAGATCGAGTGCAGGATGTCCGACACCTTGGTCAGGATGTAAACGTCATTCTCATCCTGAAACACACGTGAGAAACATGGAGATCATGAGGAGCTTTTAAACGAGGGCAAACAAACACTCAGAACCTGTTAGAAGACCAGCTCACCTCATCTTGTAACGTCTCCTCAACCTGCTCGTCATAGTCTTCATCCTGTCGTTTGGCTGCAGAGAAAAGATACAAGCAGTGTAAATGAGTTTCGGGTTGTTTTTAGAAATATGACGTGCTAGACTGTGCGAGACTAGTTGAGTAAACGATACCGCTGCTGATGGGCGACGTTCTAAGACTAGTCGGTAGCAATTTCCGTTCAAACGTTAATGAAAGTTTGAAAGCACTAGGGATGTGTGCAGGGATGGAAATTAGCACCCGCCACCAGCCAAAAGCGGGTGATTGTGATGTGGCGGGTAAACTCACTTCACCTACCGGCCACCGTGTCGGGTAAATAAAAATAGCATACTGTTGGCGGACACTTTTAGAGGGTTTCAAATGAGTTTGTTCCGCTTTTGGCGCATAAACATTATCGAACTCTTGATATAGTTTCATAGAGAAAAAAAAAAATATCGCGATAATGAATGAGCATATCAATTTAAGACGTGGCTAAATGTAATTTATGACCTTGTATGGAAAATCCGGACGTTATGGCCTGAAATTCTTATTAAAATTTAAGACGTTTTATGACTTCTTATAACTCCGCGGAAACCCTGTTATTTAGAATAAAAGATACAGGTCGTTTTATTTAGAATACATACAAATGTCATTTACGTCTTTGAGTTTGTCAAGAGATTTAAAGCACCGTTTTTGACTTTACCTACCGGCCACCGTGTCGGGTAAATTAAGTGTCCGCCAACAGTATGCTATTTTTGAGGATGCACACCTTCAAAAAAAAAAAACGTGGCGTTACATCTCAGGCGTTAATGGTGCGTTCACACCAGACGCAAATAGAGCGTCTGGCGCGAGTGATTTCAATGTTAAGTCAATGCAAAGACGCGTTACGGGCATAAATTCCTGCGGCGCGAATGAGGCGTAGAGTGCGGCGCGGTAGACGCGAATACCCCTCACGAAAACATTTTGTTCCTGAGGGTGCGCACCATTGACATGCTCTCGCGCAGGCCGCGGTCAAAGTTCAAAATAGCTAAACTTTTGCCGCTGCGCTCTGTGACGAATCAAACTTCAAAAACATTTTCAAACTTTTGTTTTTTTACACGCATCAATTTCGCTCTTGACGCACGAATGGATTCAAAGCGGTAGGCGCGAATTTGACGCTCTATTCACGTCTGGTGTGAACAATGTTTATCAGTTCATGGTTTGTATGTGAGAAAATGTCAGTATTTCATTGAGACTTGAGATTAAATAAACTGCTTAAGTATTGTAGATCTTGTAGTATTAATTTTCACATTGTCGGTTAAAAACAAGAAAGTGGCTGGTAGATTTTGAAATCCACCAGCCAGTAGACAAAAAGTTCATTTCCATCCCTGGATGTGTGCAACGACCAATTAAAGCTCACAAATTTGAGCATTCAAGATTGCAATAGGCTGATTTAAAAAAAAAAAAAAAAAAAAAAGTGTTTGAAACCTTTTCTTTTAGTAAAATGTGAACAAAAACAAGTTAATCTGAACTCCTATAGGAAAGTTGCTCATTTGATTCATTTGTTTTTAAATAGCCTGGCAAAAAAAGCAGCAATTTTAAATGGATTAAACTACATTTTACAAAATATTAACTTAGAAAAGTCATTTATATTGATCAAATAACAGTACAAAATATTACAAATAAACAGCCTGGGTGAGTATAAGAGTAACTCCTGTGCAACTCACCTTGTCTGACCTCCTGGTTTTTAAAATGCTCCTCTAGTTTGCCTTTCAAAATGCCTCCCAGCTCCTCAAAGTGTTCATTGTTCAGGCACCCGTCTCCCATCAGCTCGACACACTAAGAGTGATGACATTAATTAGAATAACGCACAATTAGCATTTTCTATTTTTATAGTAAAGAACCCAACTGAACAGTTCTGGAGGAGTCATGCAGAATAAACCCTGACCTAGATCGCAGCGTGAGTTACCTTAGCAAACGAGTGCATGATTTCCGACAGCACGTCCGAGTCGGGTTCGGTGCCGATGGCTTTGATGAGGGCGTCACACATGAAGTGCCACATCTGAGTGAGGTATTCTGGGCCTCGGACGCGAGCGCACTCCAGCAGAAGAGGCATGGACTCGGCGGCCGCCACTCGCACACGTCAGGACTGAGTTAAAGATGCTAACCGAGTCTCAACGTACTTCTGAAATAGTACAAGCAACTCCAGATCCAAAAACAAGATCTGCGTAAACCAGGAGCATCGCTTGCACACAATAAGACTAGCGTGATAAAACATTAAAAGGCATTTAAATAAAAATAAAAAAAATCGGCTGATGTTACACAATGAAATGTCGAGCATGTGAAGAGGAAACGACTGAAGCTTTGGGGGTGTTGGACTCAATCCATGTTTTGATCATCGTTCTGAATGAAATCGGGATGAAGTCTTTGACAAAAACATGAATTATTCAGGGAACCATGAAAGTAGAGAATGATAATATGCGCTGGCAACTTTTATCACTGCCGGGAAAAGTTGAAACCAGAAAAACCTGGTACATTTACTGAAATTAAAACCAATTAATAAGCCGATTTGCGATTATCAGTTGTGAAACTTCAATTAATTAGATTTTTGGAAGTGAATCAGTGTAAAATTGTGCATTTTCTATTTGTGAATGTGAAACTGCATTTTATACCATCTAAAAGCATTGTAAAAATCTAGATATCAGCATTGGCTGACCATTAAACTGCTAAAGGTACTGAAGACAAGTCATTAGTCTCGTGAAGGATATCATCATGAAAGTAGAACTTGAGCAGAGGGACCATCAGCTTGACGACTTGCTCCGTATATTCGACGAAACCTTCCTTCAGCTCTTTAGCGTAACACACCTGAGGAAGAACAGACACAAGAAATTACATTTTCAAGTAAATCAAAAGGAACATTTTCATTATAAGAGGCCAGTAATCTGGTTAGTTGCGATGCGCAAAATTGTAGGGCTGGGAACCAATTCCAAAATAGATCAATTCCTCGAGTCTGATGCTCTGGGAATCAAAGAGTCGATTCTAAAGATTCAAATCAAGGGGAATCGACTCCTCTGTAAGAGCCTTTTATAAATCTCAGAGCTAATCATTCATTCTCCTCTCCCTCGCTATTAGTGATTGGAAGCCCGATTCATTTCCACTAACGGTTTAGTTCGTTTCAATTAACTGGGGCCTCATTTATAAAACTTTACGTAGGATTTGCCTCAGAAGTGGCGTACGGATGAAACATAGGACGTGCGTACGCACAGAAATATTCAGATTTATAAAACCGTGCGCATGCTCATCCTACACAGTTTTCCCTAAATAAAACAATCAATTATAAATGTAGCGCAGCTTTTGCGGCTTCATGTCACGCCCATAGTTGCCCATAAATAGTCAGTGAAACGCCCACAAGTTAATATTCATGAAGTAGGAACCGGCTCATAAGCCACTCGTCCTCGTTTGTCAGAATCCTCGAGCGCATGATCAGCCATTGTTCGTCATTACGCATTATGGGGCATTTTATTTCCATCCATTTAATTGCATCTGACAAGCTACAGATGTCGGTAATAATCGACGTGGAAATGGGAAATAGTTCAGCGCAAATGTAATTTCTTGCAGCTTTCTGAATGGTTGAGACATACGTCATACGTTATTTTATCAACAATAAAACAAACTAAAGGCATATGCATGAATACCATGATTCCGTAGCTGAAGAAGAAATGTTTTACTATGAAAACAACTTTCCCCAGTGGAAAATTAATACATCCATCTATCTATATATCTCCCTAATTATCTATCTATATATCTCCCTAATTATCTATCTATCTCGATCTATATCGGCTCCGCCAGACGGACACATTGACGAGAATATAAGTTTTGTACATTATTTCGTTCTGTTTACTATATTATTATGAGGATGAATTGCATAACATGCCAATATTATTGCAGGTTATTATTATTATAACATTTCACTTTTCTTTTTGCAAATATGTGTTCATTTGCATTTCTGTTGCAATTTTCGTTTGATTTTGTTTGTTATTCACTGTAGATCGATCAAACGGGTGTTCGTGTAGGCTGTTAATAGACTTGCTTTGTAAAGTCTTCATGTTATTGAGGCAGTTGTCATTTTTTACACAACGGTCTAAAGTTTCACACACTTTCACGTATTTCTTCCGTCTGACGGTGTCGCCATTTCTCATTTCACCCGTTTGTGCGTACGCCTGGGTCAGAGCTTGCATGAAGAACCACACATTTTCCCGTCAAGTTTGCGTTTTATAAATACCAATTATTGCATAGAGCGGCGTATGCCTTTTGTGCGTACGCAACGTTTATAAATGAGGCCCCTGGTTTTAAAATAAAATTCAGCAGGTCTTTTACTCCATTGTGTAATGCTTCACCTAGAATGATTTCTAGCTTTGTTCTGTCACGCTGAAACATTCAATTATTAACACATGGGAACGCATATAGCTAATTACTACCTTTCAATGGTGTTTGTCGTCAGTTTCATTCTGTCGTCCTGCATGTCGAACTTGTCCAAAAATGTAAACTACTGACAAATACTGAGTAGCCTATAGTGGACAAGTTTCCTACATTAAAGGTTTGCACCGAAGTAACTTCCCCCAAAAAAAGGCATTCTTCTTGCATTAAGACCAGGACAATCTAATAAAATATGTTTAACAGTTAGGGGAATCTTATAAAACATCCATATAGTTGGGTCTTCAACTATCATTATTTATTAGGGGTGGGAATCTCTAGGCACCCCACGATTCGATTCGATTCCGATTCAGAGGGCTGCGATTCGATGCTAAATCGATTATCTGAATCTTTTTGTGTGAATATAAATACTTTGCTTTAAAAGTAAGTAATGACCCATAAAGAATTAACGTACAATAGATTTTATTAACATTGCAAAGAACCAACAGGAAAATAAATGTGTGCCTGAACTAGCAGCATACTTGTAGTAAATTAATAGTAGAACAACGACCGGTACAGCCGAGTGTTTTTCCTCCTCTGGGTGGAAACGCGTCATATGGCTTCTCATATTTGTATTGTTTCCGAAATATTTTAGTTTTATTCTACAAAGCTTACAACTAGTGTGACTCTTGACTGTCCAGCTCCTTTCCCCCTTCAACTTCAGAAGCCAAAATATTTCCACACGTCAGCTTTTAACGAGTGTGTTTGGATCTCGCGCGCCATCGCGTCTCTGTTATGTGCACGCCACAGACGGTCCGGGCGGGCACTGCACTTCCGCGCTTCAGAGTTCCGTCTTTTGCGTTCCGTCAATATTAAGTTATGTCAAATCGATTTAAAAAAAAAAAAATTTAAGATATATATTTATAATTTGTGAATCGATTCAGAATCGTCCACGTCCGCATCGCGATGCATCTAAGAATCGTTTTTTTCCCCCACCCCTATTATTTATGAGCTTTGCAACACTGTTTTTGAACTGACTTAAGTTGAACAATGACACTATCTTCTGTAGAAAAGCTACTTTATAGTTGAGTTTGCTTTATAACTATTGATCTTTGCAACATTCACACTGTTACTGAATTGAAATTAAAACAGAATTAAACTGAAAAAGAGTTAATCTTTTTAGAGCGGATTCACAGTTGAAATATCAATTTGATAATTGAACTGAAACATTAGTGTTATTTTCTTTATTACCATGAAGCTGCTTGGAAACAATCTGTATTGTATAAACCGCAAAAAAAAAATAAAAGCGACTTGCCAAAAATATTAACCACCACGTTTTTTGTTTCTCAAACGCCAAAGCATCTTAAAGTTCAACTATAAGAGTTTGTTTTTGTTGGTTAAACTGCATGTCTGGGTGGTTTCCCCATCTCACCAGCATCTGGCACGCCGTGGCCTTCTCCTCCAGTCCTGCGGTCTTGATGCCAAAACTCTGCTGGTCTCCAAGATTCACAAACTCCCACCCATCATCTTCAGACATGTTCTCCATGTCCTGAGCTGAGAGAGCCAGAGGAAAAGGGAGTCACTAACACCCAGTTCAATCCATGTTAAATTCCTAAGCTAACACTATTACGAGTCTGAATATGCACTAGGAACAGAACTCTTACTATCAAGGAGAGCCACTTCAGGTTTGATGGAGGCCGTCTTCATCAGCGGACCCATCACCACAGGCAGGTACTGCTGAAACTCCTTCCCCAGGATCTTACACATGCGCGCCCATGCCGAGATCATGTAGGAGATCTGGAAGCGCAAGAGGAGCTCAATAACACAATAACTCTAGTTTTGGAGTCAGGATCCATGATTGGCTTGGTTGGTTTTTGCTGACCTGTGGGTCATCATCCTCTAGGTCGTTGAAGTCAGTTTGTGTCTTCAGGAGGAGCTGCATCACAGCTGAAGCATCCGGCATGAACTACAGGAGCAAACAAAAAAACAAAAGGGTTGCAAGGACACAAATCAAACACTGTTCAGAAGCAACAGCACCGGCAAATGTCTTCCATTCAAAAGTAGTGGCAGGCATAAGCGACTGACAAGTGAATACATCTCATTTAATCCCAAAGTTACAATAAAAGTCAAATTAAACCATTTTTGCAAAAGAAGATTAAGATAGACTACTTAAACTACCTAGCCTGATAATACCAAACTCTGCTACGTAGACAGAGTCTGGCATGGCATAATTGAAAAGTGTTTTCTTTCTCGCGGGGGGACGCTTGCCTGGAGTATAAATCATTGGTTACCCGTAAGCCAATCACATAACGTTTGGTTATGACGTGTGCTATTCGCCAGCTCAGCCGCATCGAATTTCCACTGTAAACGCATGTAAGATGCGAAAACGAAACAGAGCGAAATACCGGAGTAAACATGGCTGACCGAGTTTTGCTGCCTTTACCTGATCTTCCATGAGTGCAACCAAGGGGGACACAATATATCGCCTTGCCGGCCTTTGGCCTCCCCAGTTTCTCGCTAACGATCGGTAATATTTGATAAATTAAACTTTTCCCAAAACCTGTCGGGAGTAGGGCCACGACATCACCTCCATTCAAAATGTTTAAAAAACACTTCTTGTTCAAGCTTCAGTTTGGAAATGCCGGGAATATTCTCCACAACAGAGCGAATTGCATCCCGTGTCTCCATATCCGCGGTCACAATCTTAAACTCGGTGCTCAGCGTCTACGTCACAGCTCTCAGCCCGCCCTCTGTTCGTTGATTGGCCGGCTGTTTTCAGGCCGGAGGAAAACTGAGAGACATGTCGATGTCTCAGACTGAGTACAGAAGCGAACTGAAACAGAGCGGAAGTACGAAGTCCGACACAGTCAGGCTATAAACTACCACCAAAAGTAAAAATAAAGAAAAAGAAAAAAATTCAATTTCAAAAAACAAAATAAAGTTATTAATATTTTACTTTAGGGCTGCAACTAACGATTATTTTGATAATCGATTAATCGGACGATTATTTTTTTGATTAATCGATTAATCGGATAAAAAGTTTCAATTCGATTTTTTGTTTATTATAACTAAATAAAACCCTAAATCAGGGTTGTGGCGAGCAGGACGAGGCCGAAGGCCGTGAGAGATGCGAGACCAGTGCGTCTCACAGGCCTCGTCCTGCTCGCCACAAGGGTGTTTATGTGTAAAAGTCAAGTGTACTTTAAAAAGTGCAAAAGCCACACATTGAGTTTTACTAATATCAATATTTGTTTGTTTTTAATGATAATTGCTGATGGCAAGTTGACAACCATGATTAATGTAAAATTTACAAATTTACACAGACATGTTGTTCAGATGTGAAGATATAAACTAAAAACATCTCAAATATATAATTCATTTAATTTTTATTTAAGATTAATTGAATTATAAGAATAGTTGATAAAATAAATATAGAAAGACTGTAAACAAGCGTGTGAACGTAGAGCCGCAGTAGATCGCGTTTGAAAAACAATTAAAACTTAATAGTAGGGCTGCATGATTTGGGCAAAATGTCATATTGCGATTATTGAGGTCAATATTGCGATATGCGATATAATAAACAAATGGTTTCATGAGTCAACTTGCTTGGTTAAGCAAAATGCACACACAGACTAGTGATAATTCTGAAATGTCTATTTCTCAACTCAAACTAGCAACAACAACTAAATGATTGATAACACCTGATCAATAAGCCATTGATGTCTGGATAAAAATTCTTTTAATTTTAATTTAAGTGAACTTCAAACAATCCTCACATAAACCCATAATAAATGTCATATTTACCTGTGCTCTTCCTGTCTACAGGTAGGACATATGCAGAAATTGAATTAAGTTATCAAACAGTCTGCGCTGCATAAATTATAAATTATATGGACTAAAATCCTATTTAAAGATACACAAGTTCTTTGGTCAAGAACAGTGAGTGTTTTTCTCTGTTCCCTTTGTTCTTTGATTAACTTTACTGACAGAAAGCATTATTGGATGCTGGCCCTTTAAGAGTTGCTGAGACGCGGATCTCACACGCGCCTTATTCTCTCACAACTCTTTACGACCATCATAAAACTGCTCTTATGTTATGAAGACACTCGACAAATGATATTTTGGCATAATTGTGTGTGTTATTGTTCGTTCACTTCAAGGGGAAAGAGACTGTATTCTGGCGCGCGGTCTGTGCATGCTCATGATACTGGCGCGCGTCCGTCTTTCAGTCAGGACATTCACAGGCAGCGCGCTCTCTTTTGACTTGTCTCGTTGAATGGTTTAAAGCATTCGCATGAATAAGAGCGGGATCATGTAACACTAGCCAAAGGATGACAAAAAATAACAGATGCTGCGATATAACAGCCCTAATTTGCTTATTTCATATAAAAACGCAGTATTTTGCGTCATATAATCGCATAGGCTTGACATCGCGATTGGGATATAATTAATCGTGCAGCACTACTTAATAGTAATACTATAAAATGCTATAAAAAGAGAACGGAATGGTACGCAGCAAACTAACAGGCCTGATTAAAAGGACAGGAAAAAATTATGCATTAGTGCAAGCATTCGCTGAAAACCACTGAGTACAGTGACTAAAAAACAATCTTTTACTGCTGCTGTTATTAACTGCCTTTAATTTAGTGCTTCACTTTGTAAACACCGTTTTAATTTAACCTATTTCTGCGGTAGCGCTATTTTAATTCATCACTTATGTTGCGAGCGAACTGATTGCGCAACCTGATGCTCGAGACAAAATACAGACAGTCTCGCGGAAGATCCGGAAGTCATCCGCAGATTGATATCTTCCTGATGCCCGCAAATTAGTTCAAACTCCCGGAATCTAGAGCGCGCAAGCAAGAGCGCGCATGCGAGACAGAAGAGACTGTGCTCCAAACATAGACTGTAAAAAAGATCTCGGTCTCTGCGCGCACGGCAGATCGGCGAAGGGAGAGAGACCTTGCGTGTGTCTCATGAAGCGCAGCGCATGTAAGACAGAGAGCATCATGATTGGCCTGTTTCAACCAATCACCAGTAAACGCACCCCGTGACGTAAGCAGACCAACTAATCGATAATGACATTCGTTGTCAACTATTTTAATAATCGATTTAAATCGATTAAATCGATTAGTTGTTTCAGCCCTATTTTACTTTCATTTTATTTTCCTTGTGATGTCAATTTCATTTATTTAAAATAAATTGAGATCACAATAGATTGAGAAATCAAAATTCCATTGACCTCTTATGTTAAATTTTTTTTTCTGTACAATTTTTTTAAAATCAATATTTAAACATGAAATGATTTCTAATTTTAACGTTTTAATTAAAGGGTACTTTAAATATGAAACTAAAACCGCCGATTTGTTCAAACGGCTGATTCATTTGGGAAAGAAACAAGTGATTGTTCATTGAATCGTTAAAATGACTCGTTCAAAACGTGGATTTCAGTCAAGAAATCATCGCTGTCTGTTGCATTAAGACTCTGCTACGGTTTCATTTTGAAATTCTAGTCGGCGAAATAAAGGGAAAACAAACAATATTGACAATATGGTGTCTAAAAAGTAACTCATCTTTATTTTTAATTTAACTATTGTATAACAAATATATCACACTTGTGCACGGGAAAACGGCACTCTTACTGATGTGATATTCTAATATAAGAACAGAATATGATATAAATATAAGACAAAAACTAATTTGGGGACATAGGCCTACAACTGCACTGACACATCACTCAGTGAAAGCACGAGAGACAAATGCGATGTCAGCTCACAGTGCCTCATACATCGTTAAAACAATGATTACAATATCATTATAGACAATACACATCGCACACCCCTAAGGACATAAAGAATGAACTTACGACTGAACTGACATTGCCAACTTTCTTCTTCTCTCCTCTCTCGCGTGCAGGAGAAAGACGTTATTCTGCCGCGAATGTGATGTGAATTGTCACGTGAACAAGCAAATCCACAAAGATAGAATAAAAAATAATACTACGCTAATTAGATAGTTTTAATTTGGAAAACATTTAGATATGTCTAAGTCGAAGTGTCATCTAAAATTTAAGACCTTTCATAAGTAAAAATAAGACTTTAAGACTTTTTATGGCCTTATATTTTAAAAATCTAATTTAAGACTTTAAGACTTTTTAAGGATCCGCGGGAACCCTGGAAAGAGCACGGTGGGCAATATGTAAATATAGGAGGACTATTTTTAAGTAATTTGTATTTGCCACACTTTCTATTACTATAACAAACTACTCCTACAGTTGATTAAGTTGAAGTACAAGTTCTGGAAATGGAATAAAATCTGTTGTGTTTAGGGCTACGCTCCAAGAGACTTTTTTTGTAGGTATTGGGTCACTACATGTATGTACCGAGTTTAATACCTGTAAGTGAAATGTAGAGCCGGGGCAATAATGTAGGGGGGGCTATTAACCCATTTTGCCCTTCCCAATTCTGAAACCCATTTCACATGCAAGTTTAACACTTCTGAAGCGTGTGCAAAGTTTCATGAGTTTGAGCATGTTTAGGCCCTCAAAAAAGCAATTCACTTTGGAGAATAATAATAATAATAATGCAAAAACAATAGGGTCCTCTCACCATCGGTGCACAGGCCCTAATAAACTAGACCTTTAGGAAGTTTAAATAAATAGTTTTTCCTGATCCGTGCCCCTAAAGCCACACACACACACCTTGTCTTTGCCCACAGCCAGGCCGATCAGGCTGATACACTCGATGGTCTTTCCCCGGAGCAGCCGGAGCTCCTTCTGGACGGCGTTCTCCACGATGTGTTTGAGGGAGGGCATGAACAGGTCGTAGTAGGGCACAAACTTCTCCTCTGCGGTATCAGCCACTGACGCGATGGACGTCACAACCTGCTCCAGAACCAGTTTAGTGCCTTTCTGGATCAGCTGGAAGAAGAAAAACCAACATCACGGTATGAAGTCACCAACATAAACCTGATTCAAGTGTGAATCCGCATCAAACTGCATGCAGGAGAAGTCCTCACACTGTCAAACCATTTGTGATCACACAACATCTGAAATGAGGTTCAGCTGAATTTCAATTCAAAAAACTTAAACTGAAATGAATTCATTTTTGAATTGAAGTTTAACTGAGCTCAACCCAGATCAAACTAAATCTCACCATGTTAGCTTTGTGCACCTAACAGAAGGGAAAACAGATGTGACTGTGACGCTGCAGTTTCCACAAGGCAATAGGAGAGTTACTCATTAAAGGAGCAGCTTGGGATTCAAACTCCCGTTAACCAATCCAATAAGTGAACTGAAAGGGATAAGAGCACCTCCTGGAGTTTGCCGACCATGATGACGTGGAGGTGTTGGACGAGGCTGTCCAGATAGGGGATGAGGAGGGTTTTGGGACAGTCCTCTGTGAAGTTGATGAGGGCGGCCGCTGCGTGGGCCTGGACCCGAGGGTTCGACTGATCCTCCATGGTCTGCAGGAGCGCTGAGATCACCTGACCCGGGGAGAAATGAGAAACGTGACTGGAGGAGAACGCAACGAGAAAGCCAAATCCTTTAAAAGGGGACATTGGATGCAAAATTCACTTTTATATGGTGTTTGCATATAAATATGTCTTTGCAGTGTGTGGACAACCACCATACAACGAAAAAACAATCCATCCACTCTTTTCTTAATCCTCAAAAAGTCTGAACACTAAATCAAGCCGTTTAAATTTTCTGAGCAATATGTCCTATTGCTCCTGCTCCGCCCACGACGGACTGTACCGCATTAGCATATTTCCACCCTCAACCATTTGTATACTGTCCACCAATGCAGCACTTTACATGTCTTGTGTCGACACGGCACACGGGGGAGAGAGGGGTGAGCAGTTGCTCATCATTTAAAGAGGCATGAACCTCATTTAAAGAGGCATGCACTGAAATGGGTCGCTGTGAACAGCTGTTTTTGAGGTGGTAAAAAGGGTGGTTACACAACCATTAAGGAATTTTAACCAAAGTGTGTTACAAACTTTACATGAAGACCCTAAAGAATCACACCAACTTGTGGAAAATGGGCATCCGATGACCCCTTTAAAGGGATAGTCCTCTCAAACAGGGCTGTCGTCAATTAATTCAGTATAGTCACTGAAAGGAACAAGTTCAGTACCACCTTTCATAAATAAAATGATTAAAATATTTAATACTATTTTATAACCAATAATAAAAAACTACTATTGTGTTTATAGTAGTAAAAAGTGCTTATAAATTCCAACATGTTTTATTAATTAAAAAAAACAAACAATATTTTAACAACCAATAATAATAAAACATGATCAGGGCCTAAAATGTACACTCGCAAAGTGTAAAAACCGGTGTTGGCTAATTATATAGTTATTGGTTGGCATATATATATATATATATATATATATATATATATATATATATATATATATATATATATATATATATATATATATATATATATATATATATATATATGTCAATGGCCAGTTGCCTGGTAATGTTTTTATTAGAGTTGTTCCGATTCCGATACTAGTATCGGAAATGCCTCCGATACCCAAAAAAATTCTGGCATCAGTATCGGCGAGTACTTCTACCCATGTACAGATCCGATACCCTTTTCTTAAACAATATGCACACTAGCTTTGCTTAACGCTGCAAATCGGAGATCAATTCTTCTTCGCTGCTCTAAACAGTGGTTGCTTGTGGCGACACAGGAAGTCGCGCTGTTGCCGCAAGTAACCACTGTGTAAAGCAGCGAAGAAGAAAGCGCGCGCTAGCCGTATATATCCGCTGTTTGGCAGTATTTAAGACTGGACCAACCAGCCAGTAAAACGGCAACATGTCTCATTTGCTATACTGCAATTTCGAGGGGTGGCACAAGATTAGCAGCTTCAAGACTTAAAGCATTTGAAGACGCGTCACTGCAAGGGCAAGAGAAGGACGAACCGCACCAGAATCAACAATCTCTGGAAGCTTCATTCAAACGAAAAGTTTTCAAAAGACGAGCCAACGAGCAATTATTATAACCGACAAAATTATCGAGTTTATTGTTCTGGATGACCAGCCGCGGTCAAAACTGAAATGCGTGTATTTAACAAAATTGTTTCTGAACTTTAAGTTATAAAGAGGTTGTTTTCTTATATTATTCATATATCATTTTTTAGATTCCTAGATTTGTTTTATACAGTTATATTGTAAATCTAAAATACCTTTTTCAGTTTAAATAATTAGATGTGTGGCCGCATTTTAAGTTCTTTTTCACTTAAGAAAAATATATTGCTGTGAAATGTCAGATAATAAAAATACTCTAGTTCACTGTATGTATTTGTTCATGTTTTATTAAGGGATAAGTCTGAAGCACACCATAAAATAATTCTATCAATTCATACAGGGCTAGTATGAATTACAGCTGTACAGATACACACCCAGGTATTGGATCAGTACTCGGTATCGGCCGATACCATGAGTCCAGGTATCGGGAAGGGAAAAAGGGTATCGGAACATCTCTAGTTTTTATGAATTGTAACGGTGCATTGTTGTGAACGTGAACTAACCTGAACGATGCTCGGGACGGTTAACGGGACAGTGCTGCATCACGAAAGTTCAAGCCTTGCAAATTTAACACAATTGCTTTATATGATGAACATATGATGATTTAATTTAGGCTTTTATTCACAAACATTGATCAGCGAACAAACAGAAGCTCAACCGATTCTGTTCGACACGCAAGAACAAACCTCCTGCAAAAGCTCAAACGTGCTGCGCAACAAAAATGAATCTCATTGGTTCTCACAATGAATTCAAGCGAACATGCTTGAGCTTCTGTTTACCACAACTGATGCGAGTTGAAGGTTTATGTGAATGAAAGCCTAAATTCAATCTTTTCATCATAAAGCGATCAAGTTTCTTCAGAAAATGTAAACTAAACCAATTCATGTGGATTAGCTTTACATACATTTTTTTTTTTTTTTTAAACCTCTTTAAAACAAAAGTCTTACAGGTTTGGAACAATATGAGGCTGAGAAATTAGACAGAATTTAAATTTGTGGGTTAACTATCCATTTAAAGCGATCAAACTGCTTTGGAAGAGTTGGAACAGTGCACAGATCCACTTTAACAATGTTCATGTACTTTTCCATATAATGAATATGGAAAGGGATAAAGAAATGCCGTGTGTTCACTTCGAAGAACAAAACATTTGAAATCCAAGAACATAAAAAATTTTTTTATTAAAAAAGCAATACCTTGTCGTGGAATTTCTTCTGGAAGGTGGGGGCGAAGTCTGTGGCCATCTGTCCAATAGCGTTGCAGGCAGCGTAGCGGACCCTGGGGTGCTGAGGGGTTTGGAATGAGGCTACGTTTAGCGTCTTTACTTGCTTGTTCATATGCAAATGAAGTGGTGATTTATGGGCCATAAAATAATTCTTACAGGATCCTGACAGAAGAGCAAAACGAAGCTGACGATCTCACTCAGAATGGCCTCCATCTGTTGGTGACATCCCTCGCCGATAGCAGACAGCGCCATCAGACCAGCGTGCCTGTACTTCCAATCCGCTGCGAGAGAACCAGACCGTTTACATGAGTGCATTTATAGAAATATTAACAGTTTTGTTCAATCAAAGGCATCTACTCACGGTTCTGCAACATCTGCATGATGTGCTGTTTGATCATGGGAAGGACGATCTTTCCTCCGAGTCCACAGGCAATCCTGTCCAAAGCGCTCTCACCCGCCACGGCATTACTGAACACCACAAATTACATTTATAAAGACATTGAAATGCCTGTCAATGCTTATTTGTTAGTGATTCTAAGCAATAACGCCACACTCAGAGATCAAATCCTACCAAGCTTCACATGTAATGGGAAATTACTAGTATGCTAATTTTTACCAGTGGTCAACTGTGGTGTACAGTGTTAAATATAAAACTGACTTTTGATGCAAACATTATTCTCACCTGTCAAAATCATCATCTTCTAGTTCATCAGCCATGGCCCAATCCTCATCCTCCTCCAGATCCACCATCATACTCAACATCTGAGGTACTGAAACATTCACAAGCAAAAGTTGAACGTCACAGCAGACGACGTGCTAGTGGCACTCGATGTCAAGCGTCACACGACGTGCTAATGGCACTCAATGTCAAGCGTCGCACGACGTGCTAGTGGCACTCAATGTCAAGCGTCGCACGACGTGCTAGTGGCACTCAATGTCAAGCGTCACACGACGTGCTAGTGGCACTCAATGCCAAGCGTCACACGACATGCTAGTGGCACTCAATGTCAAGCGTCGCACGACGTGCTAGTGGCACTCAATGTCAAGCGTTACACGACGTGCTAATGGCACTCAATGTCAAGCGTCGCACGACGTGCTAGTGGCACTCAATGTCAAGCGTCGCACAACGTGCTAGTGGCACTCAATGTCAAGCGTCACACGACATGCTAGTGGCACTCAATGTCAAGCGTCACACGACGTGCTAATGGCACTCAATGTCAAGCGTTACACGACATGCTAGTGGCACTCAATGTCAAGCGTTACACGACATGCTAGTGGCACTCAATGTCAAGCGTCACACGACATGCTAGTGGCACTCAATGTCAAGCGTCACACGACATGCTAGTGGCACTCAATGTCAAGCGTCGCACGACGTGCTAGTGGCACTCAATGTCAAGCGTCACACGACGTGCTAGTGGCACTCAATGTCAAGCGTCACACAACGTGCTAGTGGCACTCGATGTCAAGCGTCACACGACGTGCTAGTGGCACTCGATGTCAAGCGTCACACGACGTGCTAGTGGCACTCGATGTCAAGCGTCACACGACGTGCTAGTGGCACTCAATGTCAAGCGTCACACGACGTGCTAGTGGCACTCGATGTCAAGCGTCACACGACGTGCTAGTGGCACTCGATGTCAAGCGTCACACGACGTGCTAGTGGCACTCGATGTCAAGCGTCACACGACGTGCTAGTGGCACTCAATGTCAAGCGTCACACGACGTGCTAGTGGCACTCAATGTCAAGCGTCACACGACGTGCTAGTGGCACTCGATGTCAAGCGTCACACGACGTGCTAGTGGCACTCAATGTCAAGCGTCACACGACGTGCTAGTGGCACTCGATGTCAAGCGTCACACGACGTGCTAGTGGCACTCAATGTCAAGCGTCACACGACGTGCTAGTGGCACTCAATGTCAAGCGTCACACGACGTGCTAGTGGCACTCAATGTCAAGCGTCACACGACGTGCTAGTGGCACTCAATGTCAAGCGTCACACGACGTGCTAGTGGCACTCAATGTCAAGCGTCACACGACATGCTAGTGGCACTCAATGTCAAGCGTCACACGACGTGCTAGTGGCACTCAATGTCAAGCGTCACACGACGTGCTAGTGGCACTCAATGTCAAGCGTCACACGACGTGCTAGTGGCACTCAATGTCAAGCGTCACACGACGTGCTAGTGGCACTCAATGTCAAGCGTCACACGACGTGCTAGTGGCACTCAATGTCAAGCGTCACACGACGTGCTAGTGGCACTCAATGTCAAGCGTCACACGACGTGCTAGTGGCACTCAATGTCAAGCGTCACACGACGTGCTAGTGGCACTCGATGTCAAGCGTCACACGACGTGCTAGTGGCACTCAATGTCAAGCGTCACACGACGTGCTAGTGGCACTCGATGTCAAGCGTCACACGACGTGCTAGTGGCACTCAATGTCAAGCGTCACACGACGTGCTAGTGGCACTCAATGTCAAGCGTCACACGACGTGCTAGTGGCACTCGATGTCAAGCGTCACACGACGTGCTAGTGGCACTCAATGTCAAGCGTCACACGACGTGCTAGTGGCACTCAATGTCAAGCGTCACACGACGTGCTAGTGGCACTCAATGTCAAGCGTCACACGACATGCTAGTGGCACTCAATGTCAAGCGTTACACGACGTGCTAGTGGCACTCGATGTCAAGCGTCACACGACGTGCTAGTGGCACTCAATGTCAAGCGTTACACGACGCAGGCAATTAGCAGTGTTAGGTTGTCACTAATTTGCATTGCTACGAACGTGACTTCATTCGTCTGAAGTCGCAACAGCTCTGCAGTTTTTGAAATTTTTACTAATCAACTAATCATTAAATTGTTAGCATTATTGTACTACATTTGTAAATCAAATCAATATATTTATACAATAGTCATCATTTACATTTATACTACTACAATCGTTAAATACTATAGTTGTAAATCAACATTTACACATTTTTATAACCATTAATAAAAATACTAATGTATTTGTAATAATTTACATTTTTACTTAAATTATTAATACTACAGTAGTTGTAAATCAAATCAATATATTTATACATTTTATAACCATAACAAATAAATAACATTTTATTTACCATAACCATTAACAGTAATTTAAATATAGCAACAAAAAAAACCATCTATATTTCTATCATTTACTCACCCTTCTGCGAGTAATTAATGACAATTTCTTCATTTTTTAATAACTGACACGTTAACAAAAAGCACTGAAACATGCAAAATTACTACAAATGCAATACACGAGTTTAGCCGGACTTGCGGAAAAACTTAATTCATTGTTAAACCTATCAAACTACTAACATAAGTTAGGCAAAATAAGTACTTGTGTGTTCAGTGTGAGGAAGTGAAAGTGCTACAAGTTAATTTGCATGGAACAGCACACGGACTGTAGCTTGGCAAGTTTCATTAGCTTCGACGAAGGCATTTAGCACTGTAACATAGGAAGTGTTAAACGTCTCTTACCGCTCTGAGCAACAATGTTGGTGTGTTTTCTCAGCATGGCAGCAGCAGTTTCAGAGAGTGTGACAATGACTTCCAGAGCCAGCTGACGCTGCATGTTTGTGAGGTTGGTGTCCGCACACAGCTGGTAAGCGAAGACAATCAACATACTGCATTTCAATCTACATCAGTGGTTCTCAAAGACTGGAGCGCCCCAAAAAAAGGTAAGTCTGGTCTATTATTCTCTTACTGTTATCCGATTCAATGGCATGAGAGTGAAACCATTCCTGTTTTTCATTGCACGTTTTTCAATGAAAAAAAAAAATCTCTCCTAATATATATTTTTTTAATGGTTTAAAGAGCGCGACAAAATAAGTTTGAGAACCACTGATCTACATCAAGGCATTGAGACAGTTTTGAGTGAATATTTGCACGGTTTTAGCCTTAAGCTAATGAAAACTTGTTTCTGCAACCGGGCTATGGAAGATGCATGAAACTGGCAACTTCCAAGCATTAAATCGCAGAGATAAATATGTGCCTGTCAAATAAAACCTCAAGAATCAGCACAGACAAGCCGTCTCAAGGAACCACCAGGCACATTAGGATAGAGATATAGATATACACATAGTTGATGCATTCATAAAAGAATTCCTACTGGTCAAGATAAAATAAGCATTTACCTTTAGGCTCAGTTGGAGAGTGGCTTCCAGGTTTGGTCTCAAGTATTTGGGGGCCGTGTCTGCAATTTCCACCAATGACTTCAGCACGGAGTCATCACCAGCATAACAGGATTCATTCACCGCCTGATTAGGGAAAGAGATTCTTTTAGTGCACTTTATCAACACTAGGGATTCTAGTGGTTTAGATAACTGGCCCTGCAAAAATTAGCAGCCCCACTATTTAATAAAAAAAATAAAAATAAAAGAATAAAAAGTGTCATTTCCACCCATATAATATTGTGCTCTTATAAATAAGATTGTTACGACACTTCAGATCTAATGCACGGATCCAATACATTGATACACATCTGATTTTCTCCCATCGGTTTACATTCACTGAAGACAGCGTTTACAAGCATAAATACCAAAATTGCATTCTGACAATTGTCAGATGATACGGAAGAACTCAATTCGGGTGTTTTAAATTCATGTCTTGCCAGTTTAAACATTCAAGTGATTTTTAAACCATTCAAGCGCAAGCCCTAACCATGGGAAAATTATAAACTCCATCAAATGTCCTGAGCATCTTTTCACATATCAGGCTGTTCTTGTTTTTTTGCTCTGATTTAATGGAAAGCATCAACACAAACAATAAAGCTCAATAAAAGGGTGCATTAAATTAAGCATTGGTGACTAGACAAGCGTTCATATTTTGCCCTCTAGTTTAAACTTGGCAAAATGACGCAATCAAAAGCACTACGCAGGAACTACCAAGCAATCAAACATCAAATGTGACACAGCCCATATTCTGCAGTATATGAAGTGCAGAAGTCCGAGTGGTTAAGAGCTCGTCACCTGTAGGATGCCGGGAAGAAGGTCTGAAAAATGTTTCAACAAAGCTGTGTTTCCCTCATTGGACAGGATGAAGGACGCAGCGGCACGTGCAGCCAGGGTTCGAATCTGAAAGAACAAAGTTTAAGATCACAGGGCTTTTAAAAATCAAATTTAAGACTCAAGACCTTTAAAGTCAGCACAAAATTAATACCTTATTCAAAACAAGACCAAAAAAGTCAAAATAAATCATGTTTTCGGATTATTTAACTGCAAATTAGGTTTAACCATGTTTTACTCAATATATACATACTGAAAGTTGCACGTGTATATTATTGGAATGATTGTGCGAAGCCACAAGAGTTTGCTGAATTTATCAGATAACAAAAAAAAAAAAAGAAAAAAAAGTGATGTATAATGCGGGTCTTTAAATAAACAAGCCTAAAACACAGGGACTCTTATTTTGAAATGTCTATGCTTTACTATTGCTGGCTGCTCGTTCAAAAAGATGAGGGAGATACAATATCCACTCTTACAGTCATCCAAATCATTACAATATAAAGTAATGATTGTTTATTTCTCTACAAATAAACTAGATCATAAGCAATCGCAAGACTGTAGAACACGCAACGGTTTTGACTGTGCAGCGCTCAATGTTTAATTCAATCATCAGCTTTTGAAGTTTAATGATCACAGACTTGTTCTAAAATGTAAGACTTGATTTAAAAGGTCAATTAGGGTCATTAGTATGACCTTAAATTTGATCAAACTGAATCCAAGCGCCAGTGGGAATCCTGAATTAGTCACTTATCGTGAACAAACGTGTAAAAAAGGCAGATACTGAACAAGACACTGACCTGTGGGTTTTCCTGATCCTGCATACACTGAACCAACATGCGCTTGATCACTTCCATGTAATGCTGCTGCTGATTGCCAAAGATTCCTGGGAAGTTCCTGTACGAGGAGCAAAGAAATGATTCAGAAAGATAAATGCAACCGTACTTTTACAGCATAGTTTGAATCAGTTGCTATAGTTGATTAGATTAAAAATTCACGCACCAGAAGATATGCAGCGCTGCTTCTCTGAGGCCCACGTCCTGAGAGTTGACCGAATCGAACAGGAACTTGAGGATCTCTGGCCACTGATTGTTGCCATCATCATCTTGAGATAAAAACAGAAAGTATTAGATCGCCTCTACACTAGAGGGTGACACGGGAGTGGATTTTCAAAACTCCCGTCCCACAAATAAATAAATCCCTTCCAATCCCACAAAAAAAAACAGGGGAAAATCCCATCCAAAACCCAGAAGAAAGACTCCCATTCCCATGTTGTGTTTTTTTGGCCGAAATCTGTCAGTAAAAAAAAAAAAAATATATACAGATCATACTGAAAGCCAGCTGAAACCATCCGCACACTAAATTTCATGTAAATCATCCATGCAAATACACACACACACAACACCGTCTCTCAACTCGTAAAAATGTTGGTTACTTCATACCGCCCAGAAATGTCTGAGCACAACTGAGATGTCATTTTCCGACAGTAGTTGTTGCAGCGTGGCTTTCATGTCTGGAGCCACAAAAATCAATCAAAATGGAGTCAAAGTGCATTGGGAAGCCTTCTCTTATATTATTGGTGGTTGGCATTGGCAATTTGGTGCATTAACGCCACCAACCGTTACGGGTGGAGCACGTCATTCACTTAACCAGCCACACTAAAGCCAACAGGAGAGCATAAAGAGACAGCGCAACTAGAATAGAGTTTATATAAATGGTGTATTTGTGTATAGAGTGGGGTATCAGTGTTATTACGATTCCCAGTCCCGCTGACTTTTTTCCCGTCCCAATCACGTGATTAATAGTGATTTTGTTCCCATCCCGAGGGATTCCCGAAAAAATGTCAACCTCTACAAGACTCCAAGAAACCAAGCTACGGGTCAACCAAAAGCAAACTGACCGATGAGATTTCGGGAGAGCTCCGCGGCGATGTCGCAGACCTTCTTGCGGATGTTGGAGCAACCGTCGGACTGGATCCCAGTGAGCAGCTCAGTCTTGATGGCCGTCTGCATGTCGATGGTCAGACTGGGATAGACCTCCTCGAAAGACGAGGACAGCAGACGCCGCAGCAGAACAGCTGCCATTTGTTTAACCTGTGGAGACGCAGTCACAGCTTTAGACCGCTTCTGTAACTGATCAATCCGCACTAGGAGCGACATGCTGTGCAAATAAAGCCAGTTTCCCATCCGGGTGGAGATTCAGTCTATAAGAAGCCTCTAAAGAGCATTTTGATGTAAAAACTGTGCAATAATGGTGCATGAAGAATTAGCATTATGGGAACACAATTGGCCAATTAGCATTCAGGATCAAAACTGTTTAAAGTGGCTATAGTAGTCATCACAATAAACGATCAAGAAATCACAATAAACGCTTAAATTACCTACTTAAAACACAGAACAAGAGGACTTTTGCAAGTAGACCGATGCACTCTAGTTTCACAGACCTATAAATATCAGACGTCAGGAGAGCAAATGAGACCGTAGGTGAAGAGGACATAAAGAGGACAATTAAAAAACACATTAGATGACGACCGGTATGGGGTCTTTTGAGAAGGAGCATGAGATTGTCATCTTGACATTTGGGGGGTTAAAAATAGTTAAAGATGTTTATCTGTGGGCTTTACACAATTGAAACGTCACAACTCATTTTGCTTTAACTCAGGGTTATCCGTCCTGTTCCGTGTCTCACTGTTTGTGCTTACTTTGTTAAACATTCACATAAAATGTGTAATTCATTGTCTATAAATGATGAATCAGCACTAGTGTACACCTCTGAAACCACTACTTGGGGCTGCATGATTTAGGGAAAATGGTTGCGATTTTGTTATTAAAAAAAAAAAAAGCTATCAAAATTAGATGAAAAACAAACTAAACCAATGAAAAAGGTTGCTTTGGCAATTAACTGAAATAAGTTCAAGCACTAAAATTACCAACAGGAAACCATTGTAATTTCACTATGAAAAAAATGTAGCATTTAACAAAAACAAATCAATTTACCATTTAACTAAACTTACAATACTAATATTTATGCCAGTCTTAATATCTTTAGTGATGCATTCACACTGAAAAACACTCAATTAAATTAATTTAAACGAATAAATCATGCAGCACTAGAACTCAACCACAGATTGTGAAAAAATGCTGGGTTTAAAAGAGGTTTATACAGGGTTAGGTGTGCTGTGAACGCATATCTGCTCTTGTAAGGCCTCAACTATAACGCAAGCTTCGGACCGGTGCAGGTGAGTCTCATCTTGAGCAATCAGTCGTTCCAGGAATTGAATTCTACACTGGTGTAAACAAGGTCTAGTCTGAACAACACCAGAGTGTCCATTTAACCTCACCCACTCAGGGTCAGCACAATGCCGTTACTAAACTACTTACAACATCTGACTACAAGACAACGGCACACCGTCTGACCCTGAGAGAGCAGGTATGAGGAATAATGGACGGTGTAAACAAAGCACTTTCTGCCTCTTTAAAGACCCTGCAGTCTAATTGGATGACTGGAAAACCAAACACTCACGTACCTCCTCAGCAGCGGATGCATCACGGATGGCCTGCAGTAAAAATGTGATCTTCGTCTGACCGGGGATGGTGTCGTACGCTTCCTACGAGAGCAAAGAGGAACAGTTACTGGAGGGCTGCAGAGCATTAAATAAATAACTTCATTTACAAGACAGCCAAACTTCAAAAGGTTTAGTTCACTCAGAAAGCGTCACAGCTTTAAAAACACAGACAGTAACTTGGTACTTGTGTAAGTTGTTCATTTCGGCATGAGTTGAACAGATTCTTGGCATCAGTTTACAAGTGACAAATAGACATGGTTATGCTGGAATTAACAGTGCAATGGGAATTTGCACACAGATGTAATCAAGAGGAAATCACACACCGTTATACCTGCTGCTTACACTAGAGATTGTGCAATGTGGAAATGTTTGCAATTAACAATCTCATTGCACACACACAAGAGTGGCATCACAGCTGATTTCCATGGGCCAGTCAGGCCGTGTCATGCAGTGAGTCTGAGTCAGTTTCCGCTCAGCATTAGAGGCATGCTGGTCATGTATTGTCTGTGCTAAAGGAAAGTGCTGACCGATGGCAGAGATGAGATAAGACCCAATGACCCGTCCTGATCCACATGAGCTCGGTTTGAACTCCACACACCGGGGCTTTAGCACAGATAAAGAAGCTCCAAACAAAAGACCAGTGGAACGCGTGCCAATGAGGCCCGAGTTTTGGTGGGAAAATTCGAATTTGCCGAGAAATCTGGAACGCTGGTGAAATGTCCATGTTTCAAAAGTCGTTAGAAGTACGTATTTAAAATAACGAAAACCGTTACATCTAAACGGTTAAATACTCCTCCATGACCCAAATCCAAGGTGTTTCCATGACATGACAGTACGAATGGGAATCTTTTGTGATAAGCTCACCTCGTCGCGTGAAGATGAGTGTAAAGTTACTGTTTAATGACTGAAATACAAGACTCGCCACAATAGCGACGATTAACAGTTTTTAAATATTCATTATTCTACTGGGAAATGCTGTTTGATTATCAGGTAACGTTAGAGATAAACGAGTAGAATTTATGCAAATTACAAATAGACTGATCAGCTTTTGTTTCGGTGGTCTCTTAGTGTTCACTACTCTGACTGGCAGATTTCGAAATGTAGACGCTAATGCGACTCGTTTAGCTCTAAACCCCTCACAGGACTGACACACCGATTTAACGTCCCGTTGGAGCAACTCCAGCCGATCTGAGCGACACCTGCGCCCGGTTAACAGCGCCACAACAGCCGCTCGAATAATACCGCAAAAACAGTCAAGCGGACGTTGAAAGATTATACGTTGAAAGGGGGGAATCGACAATAAGGCGTTTTCAAAACCAAGACGGGGCACAAAACCGTATAAAATCAATGTTTGTAATGTTTGAATGCTAGATAGGCCACGTTGATACGCAACACACTGCCGTGCTGTCCCGATTCACAGACGAATCGTCCATTTGAATCGATTCATTTGAATAATTCGATCGAACCGATCCGCCAAAGGTCTGGCTGATTTCGAAATATCATACTTCTTGCATTATGTCTACAATACATTTAGATGACAAATAGTACGATTAATATATTATACGCCATTCCTTATTTAACCTTTGTAAAACATTTGAGGAGTGAAACATAAGTAGAACCAGTCTTATATCTTAATAAATTTAAGCATTAATATGAAAAACAATTGGATGATTTTTAACTTTCCAGTCAAAATATCACATGAAATTTAATGAACAACTTAATTTATACAATTATTTGATCCCACGCACACATACTCTGATTAAATAAAACTTGTTTCATTCAAAAAAAACAAAAAAAAACAAGATTTAAGTCGATCGAAATATTCATATATTATATACCCATAAAATAAAAAGCAACACATCGAAATATTAAGTGATGATGACTCAAAAGAACAGATTGGTTTGTTTCTAGAGTCGGCTCGTTGAAACGAATCGACTCTCTGAAAAGATTCGGAGCCGCATAGCAGCAGCGCGCGCTTCACACATGTGCTGGGCCAGAGCGAGGCTGAGGGGCCCGCGCTAAAACTGCGAGCCGAGCTCGAGACGAATACGTTACGTTTCCCTTCACACATCCACACAAAGCGGTCTCGAAACGACTCTCCTACCTCTGATTGCTTCCTGACGGTGTTGTCAGGGCTCATCAGGTTGCTCAGTAAGAGGTAGAACTGCTGCTGCTCCGCCATCGCTGCTGAATTCAGAAAGAGAGACGAGCGAATGAAAGCCGGCAGGGGAAGCGACCTCTGACACCGGACGGTATGAATGGAGGGACGCGATTGGCCAGTAATGCACTGTCTCCTCGCCGCTGATTGGCTCACGCTGTTGAATGAGATTAAATGATTGGCGTGTTTGGTGCGTTGGGAAGTCAGTCATCGTGACGCACATATAATTCAGCTGTGGTTCATCCAGAGCCGTGGTTCATCCATAGAGGGTTCATCCCGTTGGATGAGGAACGCGGGTAAAATAAAAATGGGTGGAGTCTAGATGAACGCAATGATGTCATTGCAAAATAATTGTGAGTGACCGTAAACGCGGGAATTTATCAGTCGTTATTCAAATGTACGTTTTGGGGTTTTTTTTGTGAGTTATCCTCTGTATAATTTTTTTATTTGATTTGTATTGTTTTTTTCTGTTTCCTTTGATGTTATTATGAATGCATTATGAATTATGTATTATGAATTGATGTATTATGAATGTTATAGTTGAATATATTGTAATCCTCTGTATGTGTATGTTGTTATTTTTCTGTTATGCAATAATTTTTACAAATATATATATATATATATATATATATATATATATATATATATATATATATATATATATATATATATATATTCAAATGTGCAGTAGTTAAAATAATATAGTAAGTAATAACAAAATAATTAGGTTTGTTTAATTTAACGTTGCATTATGCAAACGTACAGAACATCTATATCTTCAAATTTTAGTGAGTTGAAGAGTTGAATTTATCATAAATAATAGTAATTTATTATAAGTAGTTATAGTCTGTTTTCTCAAATTGTGGTTTTACAAATTGTTCAAATATGTGTGTAACCAAAATAGCCAAATGTTTTTTTATTTTGTATTTATTTTTTCTGCTGCTAAAATCCTGTTCAATAATTTTGATTTTGCCTGTTTTGTATTGTTCGAAATTAATTAAGGACACTGAATGATGCAGGATAGTTTACCTATGGTCACAAACGTGAAATGTAAATGCATGATTGTTGACATCTATTAATTTAAAAGGTCAGTAGAATATGTGTCATTTTGCATAATAAGAATATCAGCTATGTATATCTGGCATATTGGGTCAATGTTATGGATCTTTACGTTGTGCTTTAGATGTCAACAGGAGAAAAATATTGGTAAAATCATAACATTTCATAAATGCATGTGCTTCACCAACTGCTATTTGTATTTTAATAAAAGTAAAGGTAAGCATCTTGCTGAACAAATTATGGGCAGAATGAGGTTGCATGCATGTGCTTTGGCCTGTGATATTTTATCATATATTTTAATCATTTTAATCATTCTTCTAATAAACATACATTTTATGCATCCTTGTGCAATGCGACTGCAGTACAGACATTTCGATTTTGAAGCTGAGAATGACACTCTGCTGTAGAAATAAAAACGTTACCCTTATTTGTCCACAAGAGCGCGCGAGAGAAACTCTTCGACAATCTCCAGACTCGTGCAGTGACTTCAAAAATGATTTGTTCACTTCAGTCGCACGTAAATATTTCTGAATGCATTACATTAGAGGGGGAAAAAAGCCAAAGCAAGTATCATCTGTTCTCAAATGCTGTGCTTTGATATGACAATAGGGCTGCTTGTCTTAGCATTTCAAACCTCTTTTTGTCATACGGTTTTGCTCACAGTTACACAGTTTGATATTTAAACATATTCAGGGTTCATCACTCACAAGGACATCAGGCTCAGAAATTAATTTGACGTGTCAAAATGTTTGTTTACTCTTGAGCACAAGTAAATTAGACATACGCCATAAATGTTTATGTCCAATTATCCATACTTTTGTGGCTTCATTATGTTGTCGACAGCTTTTATTTGCATTGGACTGACATCTGGAAAGTGTCCAGTGTCTGTGTGTGTCCATAACGGCCACTTTGAGCCTTTACACACACTAGAACACAGGGCATGAAACTAACTTTCTGCCAAACAATGGCCAGAGACCACTTTCAGGTACAGAAATGTAAAGCAATCAAATGTAAAATAACACTGCAAAGTCTTCACTGTATAAATTAAACATAGAGTAATCCTTATTCAAGTTACAAAAGTTATTCAGTCAAGAGCATTGAGTGATTTTTTCTTTGTCTTTTGATGTTTGATTACATTAATGACACAGACAGCAGCAGGGATATTAGTCTGCCGTCACTTTAAGAGCTTATACACGGATATACTGACACACATCCGTTTTCTTTGGATGTTTAAACTTCCCACACAAGAGCGCGGGTAACGAATTGAGTTCACTTTTGCGTCTTCTTGCTCTTGAATATTTTATTGGTAAGGCTTAAACTTCACTGTCCCGAGCTTTGTTCATGTTTGTTCACGTTCATGTTCTCTCACAACATTGCATTGCTGGAATTTATAAAAAAAACTTTACCAGCCAACTGGCGATTGACACCATTTCATATACTCGCCAACACCGGTTTTTACTTGCATTTGGCACCTGGCTAGTGTTAATTAATTAACTAGATTTCATTTTCTGAAGTGAGTATAAGTAATGCTTTGATAACTCGCCATCACATGTTTCCATGCTGGGTAGTCACAAGCATGTCCCATGTAATTGATTGGCAGTTGCTAGGGTGTTCCAAGTGGTTGCTAGGGTGTTGTTAGGCAAGATGTTTGCTATATGCAAGAGTGTTGTGGGTTACATTTGAAAACATACGATTTGTTAAAATCATAGTGCATTCCATATTTATTCTCATTAAAAAAAACCTGCAATTTGAATCAAATTCGCAGATCATTTGCCACAGATATGTGTGTTTTAATTATTCTTATTTGTTTTGATTATTTTAATTTCATCTATGTAAAGCACTTTGAATTGCCATTGTGTATGAAATGTGCTATATAAATAAACTTGCCTTGCCTTGCCTTGATTGATATTAAATAGATAAACTCTCCGGAGGTAGCAGCTAAATGTGTGTAATGGCGAGTGAGATGTTTGTGAGCCAGGCCACATCAACTGACAGACTGGGGAAAGCGGGGTCTCCCACGACCCTTTGCGGTGTGGGATGGAGATGTGGAAATAGCACTCAGCGTTTTGGCAGCAGTCGAGTCCCTCTGGGGAAGTTTGGAGAGCAACCAAAGCGGAGTGGAAATAGAAGCACTGGAAAAGAAAAAGACATAAGTTCTTTAAAGTAAAACCACCCGTCACGAATCTGCAGTTGAATTTAGGTTAGTAATAAAAAAAAATCACTGTATGTACAGTTGACTTTATAAATCTAAACCGAAAATGTAGGTTTGTAACGCAGCTTAAAAAAAATTGCAAACATGCATGCTATGAACCATGCACAACTACTCATAATACTCAAGCCACATGCTAAATGTGCTAAAAACACTCAAAACTCATTTTGCCACCACTGGGAAGAATGTAGGACTTCAGAGTATTTTGGCAACCACAACGTGCTAACACCTACTCAGAACAACAATGCCACCACATAGCAACACTCTGGCAACTTTCCAAAACAGCCGAGTAACTGCTTAGCAACACCCTGGCAACCACATAGAAACACCCTGAAAACCATCCAAAACATAGAAATGCAATATAAGCTACTCAGTACATTTTAGCAACCCCCTAACAAACAAACATAACACCCTGGCAACAACCCAGTACATCCTAGTTGTTGCAACCCTCTGGCAAGCAACACCACACAACATCCTAGCAACCATATAGCAACTTCCTGGCAACTATTCAAAATATATTAGTAACTGCATAGCAACACCCTGACAACCATCCAAAACAGCTGAGTAACTGCATAGCAACACCCTGACAGCCACATAGAAACATGCTAACAACCACACAGAACACATAAGCAACTGCATAGTAACACCATGACACAACCATCCAAAGTACCCTAGTAACTGCTTAGCAACACCCTGGAAACCATCCAAAACATAGAAATGCAATAGCTACTCAGTACATTTTAGCAACCCCTTAACAAACAAACATAACACTCTGGCAACAACCCAGAACAACCTAGTTATCATTACAGCAACCTTCTGGCAAGCAACACCACAAAACATCCTAGCAACTACATAGCAACTTCCTGGCAACTATCCAAAACATATTAGTAACTCCATAGCAACACCCTGACAACCATCCAAAACAGCCGAGTAACTGTATACCAACACCCTGACAGCCACATAGAAACATGCTAACAACCACACAGAACACCTAAGCAACTGCATAGTAACACCATGACACAACCATCCAAAGTACCCTAGTAACTGCTTAGCAACACCCTGGCAACCACATAGAAACACCCTGGAAACAACCTAAACCACAGAAATGCAATATAAACTACTCAGTATGTTTTAGCAACCCCCTAACAAACCAAGATAACACCCTGACAACAACCCAGAACATCCTAGTTATCCTATAGCAACCCTCTGGCAAGCAACACCACGAAACATCCTAGCAACTACATACCAACTTCCTGGCAACCATCCAAAACATCTTAGTAACTGCATAGCAACACCCTGACAGCCACATAGAAACATGCTAACAACCACACAGCACACCTAAGCAACTGCATAGTAACACCATGACAACCATCCAAAGTGTCCTAGTAACTGCTTAGCAACACCCTGGCAACCACATAGAAACACCCTGGAAACAAGCCAAACCATAGAAATGCAATATAAACTACTCAGTACGTTTACATGTAACATGCTAACAACCACTCAGAACATCTAAGCAACCACATAGCAACACCATGGCAACAATCCAACACATCCTAATACAGTAAATGCATACACACCCTGGAAATAACTCAAAACATACTAGAAATGCACTATGAACTACTCGTATATTTTAGCAAACCCCTATAGCAAACAAAGATAACACCCTGGCAACAACCTAGAACACCATAGTTACCGTATAGCAACATTCTTGCAGGCAACAACCCAAAACATCCTAGCAACCTCATAGCAGCTTCCTGGCAACCATCCAAACATCCTAGTAACTGCATAGCAACATCCTGACAACCATCTGTAAGGGGTATACAGTCAAAGACCCAGAACCAGATATGAAGAATGAAGACCCGGAGTCAGAATTATAACAAATTAAAGAAAAGTTTTACTTAAGATAGTTTGCATTTTCATCAGCAGAAGTCAGCTTCAAGACTCACACAGGAGTTCGTAGGCCGCCTCGCTTACAGTTACAAAGATCACAGCAGATATACCATTTCCAAGGTCTAAGCTACGTCATTGCTTACAGGTTGAATGATTCTCATTGGCTAAGAAACATTAAGAGCCTAAACAATTTAACACATGTGAGGAGATAGGGGTGCCTATCGCCATTAGTAAAGATAGTTGTCGTCCACTCAATAGATTTAGGTCTGTGGTGGCCTCGCAGGTTAGAGAAGGGCGCCGGGTTGTCTGGTCCGAACGTCCAGAACCTACATAGAATGTCATACACACACACAAATAACAGACACTAGCAAATAACAGCTCCCATCAAGGCTGAAGAGAGTCTGAGCTCCTTATTATCAGTTAAGTATACCAAAACATAATGCTAAAACATTCACTCGTTTGGGAGAAAAACAGATAACTGGCATTTACTCCCAAGGAAGGAAATATACTGGAAAGAATACACTTTAATACAACAATTAAAGTTCAATAGTAACGCTCAATATAGCTTGACCATCTGTCCAGCGAAGGATCGTATGTGTCCATGCTGCCTTTAGGACCCTCTAACCTTTCTTCTGATACCAGAGAAAGAGACAAACGGCCTTGTGGGTTACATGGCCTTCGTGTCCTGCGTGTACTACGTGCAATCTCAAAGTAAGATTGGAATGCACCTAAAAGAAACTGGTTACTTCCATCACATGCATTTAAGAAAATATAATTTCACAAGCACAAAGAATATAAAAATGAGTATGTGATAATGAATATATTTGATTATTGATTTTTATAAAGGAAGTATATAAGCATTCAAAAGGATTTATGATTATAGATGTATTTGAAGAGGCAAGGGATTTTGACCAACCCTTCACATCCAAAATATCCTAGTAATTGAATTCAGTAGCAACAACCTGGCAACCACCTAAAACATCTTAGTAACTGCAAAGAAACACCCTGCCAACACCCAAGCCAACGCATAGCAACATTTTGACAACTTTCCAAAACAGCCGAGTAACAGCAACAACCTGGCAACCGCACAGAAACATGCTTAGAACAACTTAGAACACCTAACCAACCACATAGCAACACCCTGGCAACCATCCAAAACATCCTAGTAACTGCATAGCAACAGCCTGGCAACCACACAAAACATCCTAGTAACTGCATAGCAACAGCCTGGCAACCACACAAAACATCCTACAACACAGGAATACAATATGAACCAATATAACACACTCGCAACCATCCAAACATCCTAACAACTGCATAGCAACACCCTAGTAACAGCAGAGAAATGCACTAAGAACCACTCATATTTTTAACACCTAACAACCAATGATAACACCCTAGCAAGTTTTGTATAAAAACTTCTGATATTTTATTCATAAAATGTCAAGTTAATAATTTCCTATTTGTAATGTGTTCTGATGTCTAATGGTATGTGTGTCCTTCAGAGACGTCTTCAGCACTCGTCCTCCACAGATGCCCAGAACAGAGGGGCTCCTGTGTATTATGTAAAGTGTGTGTAACGTACGTGGGTGCATTTGGGAGAACAGGACTAACAGGAGGGGAAGTATTTATGGATGTATCCAGGGATTATAATAAAAATATTTTGTTGCATCATGTTCAGAGATGTGAGACTAAAGTGTGCTGCGTATTTACTTTTACTCTCATATACTGATCATTTCAGGTGTTTTCAGAGTATTATACTATAGACATTAACTACACTACTCAGAAGTCCGGAATCACACTCTCTTGAGTAGGTACTTACTTTGAAGAAGTAATTGCTTCACGGCCACTTATAAAGTGTTCAAGTATGAGTGTGTGTAGTATGAATACTATTAGTAAAATACTCCAAATATAGGGAATAATAAATATATATATATAATTTAAAACAAAGAAATAGGCCAGCCTCAATGATATAATATGCATGAGGACTTTGAGGTTTGAGGAAACACAAGGTGCACGGAAATATCTTATGTAGATTGTGTCTCCAGATGGTGCACACCCTATGGATGTTTGTTAGATGTGACAGATCAAAGTGTGTGTGTGATGGAAGAGACGATCCAGAGGAGAATGAGATGTGTAAACATCACTAGTCCTGATGCCGAGTTCATCGAGGGTGGTTGTGGCATTTTATTTTTCCACTTATAATGTTAGTCAAGGTTTCTGGAAGCAAATATAGTTTTTAACAACCATTTTCCACCTCCTTTCCCAAAACATCCTAGGAACAGCAGAAAAATGCAAAAGGCAAGTATAACACCATGGAAACCACCCAAAACATCCTGCGAACTGCATAGCAACACCCTGGCAACAACCCAAAACACCACACAGCAACACTCTGGCAACAATCCAAACCATCTTAGTAACTGTAGAAACACCCTGGCAACTGCTCAGAACATCTAGCGATCACATAACAACACCCTGTCCACCACCCTAAACACCCTGGTAACTGCATAGCAACACCCAGGCAAAAACCCAGAACACCCACAGCAACCCTCTGGCAACCAAAACATCCTAGTAACTGCATAGAAACACCCTGGCAACAGCTCAGAACATCTAGCGATCACATAACAACACCCTGTCCACCACCCTAAACACCCTGGTAACTGCATAGCAACACCCAGGCAAAAACCCAGAACACCCACAGCAACCCTCTGGCAACCAAAACATCCTAGTAACTGCATAGAAACACCCTGGCAACAGCTCAGAACATCTAGCGATCACATAACAACACCCTGTCCACCACCCTAAACACCCTGGTAACTGCATAGCAACACCCAGGCAAAAACCCAGAACACCCACAGCAACCCTCTGGCAACCAAAACATCCTAGTAACTGCATAGAAACACCCTGGCAACAGCTCAGAACATCTAGCGATCACATATCAACACCCTGGCAACCATCCAAGACATCCTCGATCTGGTCCTTAAACATGTTGTTGCACCATTAAAAGAAATAATTAATCTGTTTGCTGGCACAGTTTAAATGTTCTGAATAGATGTTGATAAATGTGGGCGGTCATATGATAATGATATATGGTATACTTCCGATATGAGCCTGCGACTTTCTAACCAATCATTTCGACTCTCAACAAAGAAGGGATTTTTTGAGCCAATGACCTGAGTATAACATTACTGCAACATAAAGTTTATTTCACCCTGAACTGTCCATGCAGAATTTATTTGGTCAGAATACACAACTACTTTTGATGTAGTTACAATAGAGTACATTAGTGCAAAACGTATGGTTCCAGAAGTTTTTTTGTTTTCATAATTTTTCCCATAGGGATTTTAAAATAGTCTTCATTAAAAGAGTTCAGTCATGAAGACAATCAGCTATGGTGAATCACTACAACACTACAAACTTTGATTTAAAAACAAAAAAAGTTGAAAATCGGACAAAAAGACAAGACTGTGTACTTGGAAAAAAACTACAATCCCATGAAGCATTGCGAATAGCATAATGCAATTAAAACGGTGGAGAAATATAAAACTACTCATTTACAAATGTTGATTACCGGTATATGTAAACAATATATTTTAAGTCTATTGCAAAATAGGCATATTTACAAACATTTAAGTATTTTGAGAGCGTAGAGAGATCGACTCGATTACGGTAATTTGCAGCGCTTCGTGGAAGTGGGCGGAGCTAAAGAGGGTTTAGCTATTATCGACTCTGATTGGTGTAGTTTTCTGTACAGCATTATGGGTAATGTAGTTTTTCATCAGGAATTCCGCTGTTAAACACGATTATTTTAAAAATAAGTTAAAAATATGCGGGCTGACAGATTCAAATACCATCGATAACAACCTCGTAGCTCACAGTACGTCTATCTTTAAAGGTTTACAGGTTCAAAATCAATTTCCTTATGGAGAAAATGTATGAAGTTTTTACTTCTGGAACCCAACTGTTGCACTTTCTATCTTTCAGCAGGAGACCAACTAATCTTAATTCATATTTGCTCTTTTCCAAAGAACTCCACTTCCTATCAAATACAGCTGAACCAGTTCACCAATGTCTTTGAGTTCACTTAAAAATCATAGACAGGTGTTTGAGCAGAACTGGAGGAGGATTGCAAGCTCTCATCCAAGAGCTTCCCGACAGTGTGACTCTCAGCATGGAGAGCCTTTGAAAGCCTTGACTTCACAGCTTTCTTCATCTCACACACACCATCAGCTTCAGACGGCTTTCCCAAATTATGATCCTAGATCAGCTTTCCCCAAATACTAAATCTCAACATGTGCACTTCATGAGGATTTGCTGTGTATACCCTTTCGCAGCTTTGAAGACATGATTGAATTATCAGTTTGACATATTGAACTTTGCCTCGGATATTTCTCATTAAATTCCTCATAATGAGATATCCCTCAGGAGAAACATGTTCTGAGCAGGGAGCATCTCCATTTGCTGTCATAGATGCCATTTCTGATCTTTATTTTTATTTGTATGGCCCTGCAATGTGATAGTGAGCATTGTACAAACCATTCACATTGTCTTCAGAAACGGGTATTTGTTTACTTGCAGTTGCACATAAAAAGTAACACCTCGTTTGTGATGTTTGCATGAACAAGGTTCTTTTCATAACAGCAAGTTAAAGGGCTTTAAAATACACCGATGGAAACTTTAAACTCCTCCAGCGTGTTTTGGAGGTAATGGCCATAATTAGCTTGACAACGTCCCAATAACTCTCAGCCTCTAATGAAGCATTAGAAAGTGATTCATATCTTGCCTCCGCTATAGCAGAATCAGCGGGATATTTTGGCCCTTGTCACTGCAAATAATGTCTTTTAAAGAGAATTCACTAGGGCTGAAATGATGACTCATGGGAAGGTGTTTCCAGATGTGGCTGCTTGTTTCTGAAAAACCACATCATTTTGAATCTAAAGCCACTTGTTTTGGAAACTTCTGAAGAGCTTTTTAGATCCCTTGCGTTCAGCTGTGCTTAACAAATAAAACATCTGTCAAGTTCTTCTAACTGTAGTTGTTGCTGTCATGTTTTTGAAAAACATATACACCTACCAAAATGTCAAGTGGTTTAACCATCAAGTAAAAAGTAATATAGCCTAATATATCATTTAAAAATCATTCGCATCTTAGAACATAAACTCTATTTGTCATATTTGCCACATTAATTCACCTCAAAACATTGCTATTATGATTTTTTTTATGTTTTTAAATAAGTATAAAAATACCCCTAAACCAAATAAGACATTATGAAATTCATATAAACAGCAAAGCTCAGAATACCACGGTCAGATACACTAACAGAGTTATCTGACAAATAAAGTAATGCATTACTTTTAAATTTACAAGAAAATATCTGAGTTACTTTAAATAAGTAACGCATGCTTTGTTTTCCCATTCATTTACCTCTACGCTATACAGCCGTGAATTTGCATTTCATTTAGCCAGAGGCTTATTTATTTCACTTTTGGTGTGAAATGGCCTTTACATTGAGCGGAAATATAGGCCTACAAGCCCAGCCCAGGTGAGAAAAAGTAACGCAAAAGTAAAGTAGGCCTAGCACATTACTTTAACCATAAAAAGTAACTAATGCAACAACAGCAAGCACGAATTCACTCACTCCTTCAAGTGAACTAGTGGAGTATTAATAGTGAATGAGCTTATAGACCTTATGTAGCCCCGCCCCTTTTCAGCGCTGCGCTCGTTGTCTTTTGTCTTCCGGTCTGTATTTTCACATCGATCTTGCCTTATGAATGGACGGCTCGTTTTAAAATCTTCCCGGTCTACTGACATTTGTTAAGACATTTGCTTTAAACATTACAATCCTCATGATAACTTTCGTTAACTTTACATTACATAAATCCACTTCAAAGGCTAATTACTCCTGGACAGATAGAGACAGAGCGACCGCAAAAACGGAAGTGCAAAGACAAGATTCTAAAGATGGCGACGCACTGTCTATGGCGACGCCCTTGTTTCTCTGGGGCCGTATTCACAACGAATTTTAGTGCTAAAAGTAGCTCCTAACTGGCGAATTTAGGAGCAACTCCTAAAAATAATGGGCGTGTCACTCGTAACTTAGGACTCCTAATTTTTTTGACTAAGAGTTATTCACGAAGCATTTTAGCCCTAAAAGTAGCACCTAAACCCGGGACAGCTTAAAAGAAGTCGAGAGGACTCCTAACTCACTAAGACCTATTCACAAACCGCTTTTTGTGGCATTTCGCGTTGCGATGTTTTGAAATGCGTATGCGGCGGCTAGGAGCTTCCAATCGCGAGGGAACAATGTTGCATTGTAGGCATAACAGGGATGCAACAACGCCACCAACAACAACCAAAACTACTCACTGCATGTAAACTAAATTGATGTTGAAAAGACATCAAATTGATGTCAAAATCAACGTCAAGGAACAGGTCAAATATGCAAATCAAATTGACGTCAAAACCCATCCTTGACATTGATTTGATGTAAACTGAATGTCAAACATATTGACCTGCATATACATAAACCAATTTCAGTGTGGGTATTAACTTTCTCTTTTCATCTAATTACCACTGGAAGACATTTTCTTTTCAAACTGACCTTAAAATTATATACAATATCTTGATCAAGTCTTGACCAACTTTTGACGTCAAATTGATATCATGGTGCCCGCTGGGAATTGTAACGTTTCATTGTGAATCAAATTAAAATGTTCTTCTCTTTGCAAACGTAGGCAGAGGCACATAGTGACAGATTCATTCAATAATGTGGCAAAGATATTGCATCAATCCATATGTTTCATTAGGCTACTAGGCTATTTGTTTTTCCTTACTCTTTATTCATTTAGGCTATTAATTCAGTTATTCATCATCTTCCGTCCTTCGCACTACTTGTGTAGCGTACGCATTCCCAGACCTGCCCCCTGTCACTCATCATCATAGGGGAGGTGTTTGGAATCATTCCTGTGTTACAATCATCAGCCAATCAAGGGTGTCACTTCAGTCAAGCTCGTGCATGAGTAATGACGTCATCCATAGCAACGAAGACTCACTCTTAGTTTAGGAGTTGTCATTTTTCTTTACTAAGAGTAGGTCTGAAAAGCGTTGTGAATAACTTTTAAGAGAAAACTCCTAGCTAAAATATTTTAGTGCGATTTAGGAGTACTCCTAGTGGTAAGATAAAATGCTTTGTGAATACGGCCCCTGGTGCGGCATAGGGGCGATTTCAAACTCAGATATGCATTTACAAGTATGAATTCCTTTTAATTCAACTTGATTTGTATCGCATTTGTTAGTGCAGACAATTGAAAGTTGTGGCGGTGCAAAGTTAATCATCAGTCTTCTGTGAACTTTATTCTGAGATTCTGAACCGAAAAATAGACGGCAGATTGTTTAGCGAATTAAACGAGGCTGCGAGGGATGGGTCTCTATTTAAAGTTTTCACAACACAGAGCTTTTTTATGACCAGAAAAAAGAGTTCATATTGCGGTCTCTGACTTGCATCGTTGTCAAGTGTGAGCAGTTTGATTCTTCTGAAACTCATGAGACTCCATTTAATGTCATTGCTGTGTGTGTGGGAGAAAACACTGAGACATTAAAGAGGGCTTGAGAGAATGTAAAGCCTCTGCACACCACATACAAAACCCACTTGAACATGAACAGAGAGACCGCCGTGATGTTATGTTATCGTCCTGTTGCCATGACACCCAGCACTGTGGCCTGAGGCGAATCCTGTCCTCCATAGACCTGTTCCTCACACACACTGATCCATCTTCCATCACTGCAGGATCTCAGAGGAGGATGAAAGCTGTACAGTGGGTGGTGTGTGAAATCTCCTGTCAAACGTCTCACTCATTCCACCAGATAACAGCGCATTCACTCCAAACGCTGCGAATGCAACATTAAAGTCAAGAAATTCATCATCTTAACTCTAATATGAGTGAAAAAATATGTGAAGTATATGTATTTATAACCACTGATCTATATAGATCAGTGTTTATAACACACAGAATTGCTATTGTTAATTAAAACATATCATTTTGGTATTTACAATATAAAAAAATAACAGTACAATATAAAATAATTATTAAATATATATTACATAAAAGTATAAATTATATATTATTTAAAAAATATATATAATAATTATTGTATATTATTATAATTGTATATATTGTGTGTGTGTATATATATATATAGCCTATATCGTGGCTTGTATGACATTTTTTATGTAATATATATATAGCCTATATAAAATATATATTACAGAATTATACTAATTATATTTCATTAAAAATGTATACATATAATAATTATTTTATAGTATTTTATATTGTATATATTATATATATATATAAAATAATTAACCTATTATTATATGTATTAATTACAATATATATATATAATTAATTTGTATTATTTTAAATTGTCTATATATACAGACAATATAAAATAATAAAATATAAAATAATTATTAAACATATATTACATAATGTTTTAATTACACATTATTAAAAAAAATATTGTATATACATATTTATATATCGTATATACATTTTTAATTATATATTATATACACATATGAATTAATTAATTAAAAATGTTAATTTGGCAACTAACTGAAATAAAATAAGCTAAAGTTGAAGAACTAAAATGTCTAAAACTGACATAAAAACTGAAGCTTAATAGAAATATTTTTAAAAATAAAATAACATAAAATAACTAAAACCCAAAACAAAATTTAAATGAAAAGTGAAAATATTAAAATAAAAGTACTATAATAGTATATAAATAATACTAAAATAACACATATATTTGATTCTTAATTCTGATTGGTTGACAGACACTTCAATGTAATTCATTAAAGGGTTAGTTCACCCCAAAATGAATATTCTGTCAGTAATTACTCTCCCTCATGTTGTTCCAACCCCGTAAGACTTTAATTCATCTTCGGAACACAAATTAAGATATTTTTGATTAAATCTGAGAGCTGATTCACTCCTCCATAGGCTCCTCCATTGAAACTCGTTAAAATAGTCCGAGTGACTACAGTGGCTCAACCTTAAGTTTATCAAGCGACGAGAATACTTTTTACGTGCAAAAAAAAAAAAAAAAAATTTTTATTCAACTATTCATGTTCTTCTGTGTGGGCCTCGAGTGAGTTAACGTAGTGTAACAGCGCAGCGCTTCTGGGTTGTACGTCTTACAGGGTTGAACAACATGAGGGAGAGTCATTACTGACAGAGTTTTCATTTTGGGGTGAACTAACCCTTTAACTGTTAGATTGGGTTACTGAAGGTTCACTGGTCACGTTCAAAGTCGTTCAGCTCCATCTTCTGGGAAAATCTCAGAAACATGCTATGTTTCTGAGATTTTCCCATTCAAGTAGATGGAGCTGAACGACTTTGAACGTGGTCAGTAAACTCAGGAATAAAATCTGACAACAATATAGACTAATATCGTGCATCTTTAGCTCAAATCACAGGCAGATAATGACTGGCTCTTGCAGACAAACTCAAACCTGCGTCCACTTCTGTGAATAACATGTTTTTATTGTCGTGTTGAATGAAACCGTATTCACAATCCATTTACCATGTGGGAGAGGGTAAATGCTCACTTAAAAAAATATAAGATCAATGATGAAAGTTAAAAAGGCAAACCCTTAGTTCACATGGCAAGGCAGAGTCACCCATAACTGATCGTCCAGGGCCGTTGAGTGTGTGTGTGTGTGTGTGTGTGCATCTATTCCGCTTGTTTAGTCTCATCTGCTGTAATATTCACAAATAATGATGTTTTAGCCATGCATATGACCGCTAAATCAACCGCTAAGTTTGGCATCTTTTTTATAAACTACACACAACCATCTTGAATTGTTTTCAATACATTTTTTTTTTTACACATTTTTACATTTCTGGATGACAGACGTGATGGTCTGAATAAGAATTGCTCTGTAATACCAAAAAAAGACCAAACGACAATATAGATTAAGAAAACATTATTATCTTATACTCTAATGATTAAATAAACAGAAATATAATGAAAAAAAAAACCCAACATATCCTCATAAATTTTAATAACAGATTTGGTAGCCTGTAACACTCCTGAGAAAGGTATGATAAAATGATTTTTCTATTATTATTGTTATTATTCCTGTCATATTTGCTCAAAGCAGATGAATCGAGGAACTGATAATGAAGTTAGCCACTATAATTGTTTTCCTCCTCGTGTTTCTGTACAACATTCATGAGGTTGACTGCAATATGATTATTCCTGTTCCACAATATCATTAAATTAACAATCACATCTAGTACAGGCTTCCAGATTAATGGCTACTTTCCACAAATAGGGTTTAAAACAGAGCTTGAAATCGTGTTCGTCCACCTCAGGAGGTCAAATATTACATATTTAAGAATACATTTAAAATTAATTTAATTAAATGTAAAATACATTTTAAATGTAGAAAAAATTACTTAAAATTGTGATCTACTTTTAAATAATATCCCCCTACATTTAGCCGAATATCATTATTTATCAATATGATTATTTGGTAACACTTTATTTGAAGGTGCTTGTAATAAGCAGTAATTAACAGTTAATTAGACACTTATAAGACCTTATAAGATGCATATAAGATGCATATAAGCATTAACTAATGATAATAAATAAATTCAATTAAATAAAACATTTCTCAAGTATCAATACATTGCACTTTTAGAACAGCCGAACAAACATAAATGGTAACACAAACTCCCAGTCACTTAAAAATTGACCCGAGGGAGTCGTTTCCCTGATCTCTTCAGGGCCTGGACCTTTAATTAACCCTTATATGAAGTAGTTAAGGCTTATATGCATCTTATAAGGTCTCATAAGTGTCTTATTAACTGTTAATTACTGCTTATTACAAGCACCTTAAAATAAAGTGTTACCGATTATTTTTAACTGCTGAATATGAAGATCTCTGAGGTGCAACAGGCCAAAATCACCATTTTAAAGGCTCTTTAAATTGAGTCACTTGATTTGTAAGTTACATAACTGTTTATCTAACATGTCAACTAGTTGTTTGTCTTTATTGCTTAAAAAACAAGTAACAGGACCCTTTTCATGGAAAGTGCCGATTGCGTTTCACGAAATACTGTTCCTGCCTGATTCAAAGCTTTACAGTCTAATCTAAAGCAAGTCCCATGATTGTTTTACTACATTATTACAAAATACATAATTCAGAATTTGCAACATTCTATATCGAGGTGCTAATTGAAAAACCACAACATAATCAGCTGAATATTCCCAGCAGTTTCGTAAATCAAAATGGACACGAAGGTACAAAAGAAAAGTGCTTCTCGGGATCCTATTTGGCTTCCTCAAAGAAAATGTCCCTCAAACACTCAAACTGCAACGGGACACACGTCGACATCTCGATATCTCAAACCCAGACGTCTGATAGTCCCTCGGAGGAAACGTCCCTTTCGCTGACGACTGTGGGCCGTTTGGAAGAACAAAACTAGCTCTTTCTGGCTCTTTATTAAAGTAATGGCAGTTTAAGACATCGGGTTCTCTATGTGCAAACGAAATGAGTCTCTTACGAACAGCGTCAAACTCTGAATGAACGTGTTGAAAACATGCGGAGAAAAGAAAGACTCAAGTGTGGTGCATTTTTATAACCCCTTTGATTTTTTTTTTTTGTAGTTTCTTGTCAATTAATTGATCATAATTAAGGCGTTTACACACTGAAGAAAGCTGCGTTTGCAGGAAACATGGGTTCATACGCGGGAAAACTGCACAACTGAACCAACACAGTCTCATGAAAGTGCGTATCTATACCACGAATTATATTTCTCGTGCCATTTATCCACCTTATTCCTGACGAGTTTACTGCGTTTTGAATTATGGGCGGCACTTCCGGTTTGGGGAACTTCCATTCAAAAAGGCTGAAACGAATCATTTCCAATCATAAGGTTGCCCTACAAATAAAGCTGATCCGTCAGTTTGACTGGATGAGCTGTCAATTTTCCTTCATGATTTATTTTCAGACATCATGAGAATAACGTTATACTTGGTATTTTAACGTGACATGTTATAACAAGAATATCTACGGCAAGAGCTCTTTTCAGTCGCTGCTTTCTTTTCCTCATGATGATTTTTATTTTTTCCTTTGCAATCCGCTGTAAAAGTATGAAAAAGGACAACATGTATGGCACATTTGTGGTCTGTTCTCCCGAATTTAATTTACGATATTCCATTAATAATTCACTGGAATGCATAAGAATCTCTCGTTATTCTCCTCAAATCCTCACGTCTCTTTCCAGGTTTGTTTTCACAGGTAAATGCAATCTATAATCTGTCAAAATGACGGAAATCACTTTGATGTAGCGTCACGTAATTCTGAAGTTAATGCACATTTTTGATTAAGGCTTGTTATACAATACAGATATATATTTGCCTACTACAGTGATATTTAACCAAAGACTCGCGCTTTTGGGGCTATTTTTGGTCTGTTGATTCTTTTAAACTTTTAAATTTCATTTTAATGCTCGATGATTGAAGGGTGAGTCGATTAATGTCATCTCATTGTGACACTTTTGTCATCGTATTGCGATCATAGAGCGAGCCTTTCACTGATTGTTTACAGCTTACCGGAAGTTACACCCATAATTCGCGCAAAGCGTCATGGGGTGCAGGAATAAGGTGGATACGCCAAAAATGTGTTGTTGTTTTTTTGCGTGCATATGCTACGCACTGAAAACCCCTTGGGTAGGATTGGGGAGGGGGAGGGGTTGAATAGTTTCAAAAACTATTTTTGCCATTCAAATGGCACGAGAAATAACATTCGTTGTATAGATACGCACTTTCACGAGATCGGGCTCACTGAACCCGCCTCACTTCCCAAGAGCTCGACGGATGCGGAAAAATGTGTTTTCTCAACTTGTATTTGCAGAGTTGTCGCAAACAAGGTTTGCATTTTTCATCTACGTCTTTGCAAAGCAGCATTAAAATCAACGGATCTGATGAAGCATTGCCTAAAAGTTACATTTCTCAATATTTGTTTGCACGGTTATCGTAAACCCTTGCGTTTTTCATCTACGTCATTACAAAGCATCATTCCAATTCAAATCAATGGATTTGCAGCTAAAATTCTCCCGTGTCTTTGCAAACCCTTGCGTCTTTTTTTGTGTAAATGCACCATTCCCATTGAAATCAATATCTGAAGCTTTGTCTAATAGTCCAATTTCTCAAGGTTTGTTTTCACAGCTTTCCCAAACCCTTATGTATTTCATCTACGTCTTCGCAAAGCATAATTCCAATTAAAATCAATGGATTTGCAGCGTTTCCCAAAAGTTACAATTCTCGACTTTTGTTTGCAAAGCTTTCGAAAAACTCTTGCGTATGTTATTTTTTTTGCAATGCACCATTCCCATTGAAATCAAAAGATCTGAATCTTTGCCTAAATGTTAAATTTATCTAAACTTTTGTTCAAACACCCCTACTTTACGTTTTTTCATCTACGTCAATGCAATGCACCATTCCTGTTGAAATCAATGTATTTATAGCATTGCTTAAGGTTGCATTTCTCAACTTTTGTTTGCACGCCGCAACATCACTTTTGCAAACTCCTGCGTCTTTGCGTCGCGCCGTTCCCATGTAAATCAACACAGATCGGCAGCGTTCTCGAGTGTGTAGACGGCCTTGATGTGCATGAGAACGGATGCACCAGTTTTCGATGATCTCCACGTGGATCCTGATTGCGAGGGTTATTGTATATTGCAGGAGGAACAGCACGGGTCTTCTTTATCCGGCTGCGAGGCGTAGTCCATCTGCCTCACGATCTCTGAGAAAAGTTCGTCCACCATGGTTTTGCTCTTGGCTGATGTCTCCATGAACGGACAGCCCCATTCCTCCGCCAGAGCCTGACCCTCGCTCGACGAAACCTCGCGCTCGTTGTCTAGGTCCACCTTGTTTCCCACGAGAATCACGGGCACTCGCTCATACCTGTGAATGCACATGACACGATAATGAGTGTGGCATTTCAGCACTAAGTGCAATAACAGTTCAAACAGGTTTCCCTGATAGCCCTACTGCACCTTTCGCTCTCGTCTGCCATTGGTCAGGCAAACGGATAGTCCCGCCCCCAATCTCATGTCATTGGTTGGAACAGTGTTGGAAAGAGTGACAACGTCTCATTCATTCATACTAATGACTGACTTATTGTAAACATTAAACTGGAATATGAAAAAAATATTTCAACTCTTTCCCTGCCGTTGACGCTATTTACCATCGATCAATGTTTCTCCTAATAACTTTAAGCAAACTTCACCAAAATGGCGTCAAATAATCTTCAGACCAAGAGCGACACCTACAGGTCAAAAGTTATAGTTATAACATTGAATTACTCATAGGCCTAATAATTGAACTAGAAATACAATGACCAAACAAATCTTCTCAACCTGTGCATGCAATTAATGTACTTGTAAACATAATGCTTGCAGCTACATTTTTTAAATAAATATTTACTCAGGGACTATGGTTGCTCTTAAACTGAGCTTTAAGCTAATGCAGTTACAGTATATTGTGAATTGTCCCTAAACACATACATAACACTTTCCAACAAGGTTTCTATCAAAAAATAGTAAATCAACAAACAAAAAAACAAAAATCTTCAACCACAATCATCAATGGTAAAATGCACCAATATCGAATGAATAATTTGCTCCAGGTGAAACTGTTCAATGTGTTTTCTTTCCCAAGATTGATGTGAGTTAATACGAGAGCGCTTCACTCCAGTTATTGAGCCATCCTATACCTGAGGTCAAAATCATTAAAGATGATGCTAATGTATTTGTCTTCTTTGCAAAGGCACACTAGCCGTGTGTGTGCGTGCGTGTGTGTGTGTGCGTGTGTGTGTGTGTGTGTGTGTGTGTATGTGTGCGTGCGTTGTGTGTGTGTGTGTGTGTGTGTGTGTGTGTGTGTGTGTGTGTGCGGCTGTGCGCGCGCGTGTGTGTGTGTGTGTGTCGCTGATCCTCGACTGACGCTGTGAATCATCCCCTCCACAGACTCTGAGTCAGAGCTATTGATCTGTCAGACCCTGCAGCTGAAAAAGGAGTGTCTTTAGAGAAGTGTGTGTCCAGGGGTGTGTTGGGCTCCTCAGACCAGCTGAGTCATGAAACACATTCCCAGTGTTTAACACAGTGTGGAGGAGTGTGTGCTTCAGATCAGCTCCAAATAAAGGAAGATCATAGTGACTGTAGAGAGTGATGATGAGTGAAGATCTCAGAACATCACTGCTCTTTCTCATCGAGCAGGACTCAGGACTCTTACATGGATAGTTTGATCTTCAGACTAAGTATAAAAAAAATTAAGTATATTTATCAAGTATTAAGTATATCGAGAGAAGACGAAATTTTGGCCGTACTGCTGCTCAAAAAGTTGGGCTCAGTAATAAATTGATCACATTAAAGACATTTATAATGTTGCAAAATATTCTATTTCAAATAAACTTTCTATTCATCAAAGAATCCTGAAAAAGTAAATGTATCACAGTTTCTATTAAAATATGAAGCAGCACAACTGTTTTCAACATTATAACAATCAGAAATGCAGCAAATCAGCATATTAGAATGATTTCTGAAGGATCATGTGAGTAATGATACTGAAAATTCAGCTTTTAAACAGGAATAAAAAAAATCAAATAGAAAGCAGTTAATCGAAATTGTAAAAACATTTCAACATTTTTACTGTATTTCTTTTATCAAATAAACGCAGCCTTGGTGAGCAGAAGAGAGTTCTTTCAAAAACATTTAAAAAAAACTACCGACCCCAAACTTTGAATGGTATTATGTGTATATATACACATACAGTATATGATTTTCTGTGCATTGATTGCACTATGTTAATACTTTGATTGCACTATGTTAATACACTATGAAAGCGCTATATAAATGCCTCATTCATTCATTCATTCATTCAATACTGTAAATGTCCGCAGTGATGTTGAACCGGAGCAGGAGTTCAGTGATGACAGCAGGGCTTCAGAAGCTCGCCGGTGTTTGATTGACACCGTTCAACATTATTTATGAAGCACCAGACAATCACTTCTCGTTCTGCACTGGCATTAAGCATCATTCACATCATTCACATCATGTTATTCCATCTAATGTTTCCCCAGCCTCAGCTAATGTTCCTCGACACACTAGCGGGACTGTGCAGCGAGTGTGAATGCTGAGTGGGAGGTAAGAGGCGCAGATGAAATGTCATCTATTGGTGGCGAGCAAAGAAACGCTATATATAGCCTGACTGACACGAGGGACGTCTGAAGTCTGAAGTCTGAGTTAGACGCATGTTTGAGCCGGTCTGGGAGAGTTTGTGTCATATTCATGGACATATGCTGTTTCAGCTCGTGTGTGTGATGCTGTTCACGAGATGAGCTCGCATGAGTACGATGTGGGAAGCCCAGACTTTTAAGTTGAAAGCTTGTCAATGAACCAATTATGGTGGAAATTAATTATGTTGAATGCTGTACATTCAGTTTGTACACATTTTAGGCACTGCTGATGAAGAATAGCAATGAAGCTGGCCGAGAAAAATACTGCACATTCAGCCAGTTTATAAAGAGACACGTTTTAACGAAACAAATTTCCCATCAGTCTCAGCGGCAGCACGACTCACTAGAAGGACAACATACAAATATAGAATTGATCACATAAGCGTCTAGGAAAGATTCCTGCATTATTTTAATTATAATTATTACAGCTATTAAAAAACAAATGATGTAACTGTTATATGTTTTTAAATATCTGTATATATATATATATATATATATATATATATATACACACACGAGTATTATTATTACAATTATTATACATACGTAATATAATACATACATAATATTATAATTTTAATTATTTGAAATGATTTTCTAATATTAAAATAATTTAAGATATAATATTCCATTAAAAATACAAATTAAATTAAAATGTATTTCAAATTATTAATATTTATTTAAAATATTTAATCAAATTATTTAAGAATATTATATATATGTAAATAATTTTTAAATTATTTTATGATTAGTGCTGTCAAATCGATTAATCGCGATTAATCACATCTAACAAAAGTTTGTGTATATATATGTGTGTGTGACTGTGTGTGTGTCTGTATACACACACACACACACACACACACACACATATTATATACACACACACACATACGTATATATATAAACACAAACTTTTATGTTAGATGCGACTAATCGCAATTAATCGATTTGACAGGCCTAACAAATATACTATTTTAATTTTATGATTTATAAGTAAATAAATATATATTAGCACAAGCAAACTGTTGTTGTTGTTGTTGTGATTTACCACAAACTAGTTCTCGTTCAGTTTCCTAATGCTGCTCGGCGACATTTTCCACAATGTAATGTCATGCATTATCATCTTAATGTCTAAGCGATTAAAATAATTTAATACAGTGACAAGATAACGAACACAGCAGCACTAGTTAAGTGAATGTAATTACCCTGGAGTTTAACGAAGCGCGAGCCTTTCATGACCCAAACATCTATTAGAGGATCATTGAAGCCTGAGCGTCAACTCTTAAAGACTGACCGCAGAGATGATGATGAATCCATGAGCTGCGCATGCAGATGACAAGGTGCATTTACCAGTTTAGTATCTGACAGCAGCTCAATAGCTAATTATTATTTCATGCTACTGCGCGCATGCATTGCTTATTGAATGAAACCACGCGTCACAGCACATGCATTAGCGTGAACCACACAGGAGTAATTTACAATCAAATAATGCAATGCATCAAATACATTTAATCATGCACTTTATTGATGCAAACGGTTAAAGTTTATTGGTGTTGTTTTAGCATGATTCGCTACAGGAATTAAGCAAGTCAAGTAAAAAAAATAAAAGTGCCCAATGCAATTTCTAGAGAGGAACTGTTCCGAGAGTGAAATGATTGTGATGAAGCACTGAGGGATTTAAAACACATGATTTCAGTGTCCGTCTGTCAGAAAGTGACGGCTGCAATGCTCTGTCCAAAGCATTGAAGTCCTCGCCGGCGCAGTTGCCCAGTAACAGTTCGACCCCCGGCGCTTAGAAACACAAAAACAGATGTGATGTCTCCAGAGACCCTGCTGGAAGCAATGCATGCTGGGATGCTTTTGGCCAGAAATGCTGGTCAGGCCACACGCTGATTCAGAGCGAAGCAAAGGAACCTAGTTGTTAATGAAAACAAAAAGGGGAACGTTTTTTTTCCAAAGATCCCAAAATAAAAATGTCTGTCAGAAATTAAAGGCTGAATAAAGTCCAAACTGACTGAACGAGACACAATGTTCAGAAACTAAACTGCTAGAGTAAGAGTATAGAACACAACAAAGGATAATACAACATCAAAGATTAAGAATAAAGTTATGAAAATCATTTTGTTCTGTTTCTGGTGTTTCACGTGTGTTTAGTTCCGTTTCCTGTGTTTCACGTGTGATTAGTTCCGTTTCCTGTGTTTCACGTGTGATTAGTTCCGTTTCCTGTGTTTCACGTGTGTTTAGGTCCGTTTCCTGTGTTTCACGTGTGTTTAGTTCCGTTCCCTGTGTTTCACGTGTGATTAGTTCCGTTTCCTGTGTTTCACGTGTGTTTAGTTCCGTTTCCTGTGTTTCACGTGTGTTTAGGTCCGTTTCCTGTGTTTCACGTGTGTTTAGTTCCGTTCCCTGTGTTTCACGTGTGTTTAGTTCCGTTCCCTGTGTTTCACGTGTGTTTAGTTCCGTTTCCTGTGTTTCACGTGTGTTTAGTTCCGTTTCCTGTGTTTCACGTGTGTTTAGTTCTGTTCCCTGTGTTTCACGTGTGTTTAGTTCCGTTTCCTGTGTTTCACATGTGTTTAGTTCCGTTTCCTGTGTTTCACGTGTGTTTAGTTCCGTTCCCTGTGTTTCACGTGTGTTTAGTTCCGTTTCCTGTGTTTCACGTGTGTTTAGTTCCGTTTCCTGTGTTTCACGTGTGTTTGGTTCCGTTTCCTGTGTTTCACGTGTGTTTAGTTCCGTTTCCTGTGTTTCACGTGTGTTTAGTTCCGTTTCCTGTGTTTCACGTGTGCTTAGTTCCGTTTCCTGTGTTTCACGTGTGTTTGGTTCCGTTTCCTGTGTTTCACGTGTGTTTCACGTGTGTTTAGTTCCGTTTCCTGTTTCACGTGTGATTAGTTCCGTTTCCTGTGTTTCACGTGTGTTTAGTTCCGTTTCCTGTGTTTCACGTGTGTTTAGTTCCGTTTCCTGTGTTTCACGTGTGTTTCACGTGTGTTTAGTTCCGTTTCCTGTGTTTCACGTGTGATTAGTTCCGTTTCCTGTGTTTCACGTGTGTTTAGTTCCGTTTCCTGTGTTTCACGTGTGTTTAGTTCCGTTTCCTGTTTCACGTGTGTTCCTGTTTTTTCGTGTGTTTTTCACGTGTGTTTAGTTCCGTTTCCTGTGTTTCACGTGTGTTTAGTTCCGTTTCCTGTGTTTCACGTGTGTTTGGTTCCGTTTCCTGTGTTTCACGTGTGTTTGGTTCCGTTTCCTGTGTTTCACGTGTGTTTAGTTCCGTTTCCTGTGTTTCACGTGTGTTTGGTTCCGTTTCCTGTGTTTCACGTGTGTTTGGTTCCGTTTAGTGTTTCACGTGTGTTTAGTTCCGTTTCCTGTGTTTCACGTGTGTTTGGTTCCGTTTAGTGTTTCACGTGTGTTTAGTTCCGTTTCCTGTGTTTCACGTGTGTTTAGTTCCGTTTCCTGTGTTTCACGTGTGTTTAGTTCCGTTTCCTGTGTTTCACGTGTGTTTGGTTCCGTTTCCTGTGTTTCACGTGTGTTTAGTTCCATTTCCTGTGTTTCACGTGTGTTTAGTTCCGTTTCCTGTGTTTCACGTGTGTTTAGTTCCGTTTCCTGTGTTTCACGTGTGTTTAGTTCCGTTTCCTGTGTTTCACGTGTGTTTGGTTCCGTTTCCTGTGTTTCACGTGTGTTTGGTTCCGTTTCCTGTGTTTCACGTGTGTTTGGTTCCGTTTCCTGTGTTTCACGTGTGTTTAGTTCCGTTTCCTGTGTTTCACGTGTGTTTAGTTCCGTTTCCTGTGTTTCACGTGTGTTTGGTTCCGTTTCCTGTGTTTCACGTGTGTTTGGTTCCGTTTCCTGTGTTTCACGTGTGTTTGGTTCCGTTTCCTGTGTTTCACGTGTGTTTAGTTCCGTTTCCTGTGTTTCACGTGTGTTTGGTTCCGTTTCCTGTGTTTCACGTGTGTTTAGTTCCGTTTAGTGTTTCACGTGTGTTTAGTTCCGTTTCCTGTGTTTCACGTGTGTTTAGTTCCGTTTCCTGTGTTTCACGTGTGTTTAGTTCCGTTTAGTGTTTCACGTGTGTTTAGTTCCGTTTCCTGTGTTTCACGTGTGTTTAGTTCCGTTTCCTGTGTTTCACGTGTGTTTAGTTCCGTTTCCTGTGTTTCACGTGTGTTTAGTTCCGTTTAGTGTTTCACGTGTGTTTAGTTCCGTTTCCTGTGTTTCACGTGTGTTTAGTTCCGTTTCCTGTGTTTCACGTGTGTTTAGTTCCGTTTCCTTTGTTTCACGTGTGTTTAGTTCCGTTTCCTGTTTCACGTGTGTTTAGTTCCGTTCCCTGTGTTTCACGTGTGTTTAGTTCCGTTTCCTGTGTTTCACATGTGTTTAGTTCCGTTTCCTGTGTTTCACGTGTGTTTAGTTCCGTTCCCTGTGTTTCACGTGTGCTTAGTTCCGTTTCCTGTTTCACGTGTGTTTAGTTCCGTTTCCTGTTTCACGTGTGTTTAGTTCCGTTCCCTGTGTTTCACGTGTGTTTAGTTCCGTTCCCTGTGTTTCACGTGTGTTTAGTTCCGTTTCCTGTTTCACGTGTGTTTAGTTCCGTTCCCTGTGTTTCACGTGTGTTTAGTTCCGTTCCCTGTGTTTCACGTGTGTTTAGTTCCGTTTCCTGTGTTTCATTTAGATACTTGTGGTTTGTTTCTTTGATTGGCTTGTTTGGTCTATTTAAGCCTGTTCTTTGTCAGTTCAGTTCTGAGGGTTTTGAGTTTTGGTTAATAAAGATTTATACTGCTGCAAAAAAATCCGCTTCTTGTTTGAGCATAAAAAAGCTCTAGAGTTATTCTCTAATCAGTGTCACTGTTTCTGAACTCCCTGAAACGCCTCCATTGTAGTCTTGAGTTTTATCCGAGAATGAACATTTCACAATATTCCTCATTTAAATAATTCATGCGCAGAATAAAGGGGCGGGGCCTGGTTGAGTTAGTTAGTAGTGTGTTGAAACTGGCGGTTATGGTAAGGTAAGCGAGATTTCCCAAACATGCTCGAAGTGACCAATCACAACACACCGCTCCAGCTGACCAATCAGAGCACAGTCTGCTTTTCAGAAGGAGGGGCTTCATAGAGACAGGAAGTAAACAGAGCGTTACTGACAGACTGGGAAGAGAGGAGCCGCAACAATGGAGAATATGAGGAAAATAATCAACATTCAAGCAGGAAAACCTGTTCTAGTCGAGCCTGAAAACAACATCAAGACTTTGATAAAGGGTATAATAGGTCGTATTTAAATAGTATAAAGTACCTGAACTGATGTGAAAATACAAGCGGTACATCAAGTAAAAGGTCACAGTGCAAGTAAAAGGTAGAAAAACAGCCAAACCAATTTTAAAGTCGTACAACATACATAATCACCCTCGGTGTCGAGAAATAGAGGAAATCTTCTCTTCTGAGTGAAACACAAATGAAGACAGATGAGTCCATGTTAATACGCCGCAGCTTTGCTCGCGGTCACAGCGGTGCAGTGGAGCGAACAGTAAATTGGAGCAGGTTAAAAAGCAATCATGGTCTTCAGCGGCCTTCCCGTTCCCTACACACTCTCTCCAGGACACGCTTTTCCATGTGTTTCAGAGCTAGGAGAATAGCAAAAACACTCCCACAAAACTGATTTCAGATGAGTGTGAAATGTCAATATCTATGGGCTCAAACAGCAGGTTTCCCTCGGGAACACAATCTCATCTTCCAAGAAGGAAGGTCTCGTGAGACAGTTACACCGTCATCCAATCCAGGAACGCAACATTTACTTTACAAAGCTGGCATTAGACACGCTGTATATGTGTTGAATTAAAAAAGCCAGATATAAACAGAAGTTGTAATGACCACAGGAAATCATAAACCAATCCACAGGTAAAGTAAAGAACAGTAAATACATGTACAATGTTACAAAATATTCTATTTCAAATAAATGCTGTTCATTTGAATGTTCTATTCATCAAATAATCTTGAAAAATAAAATAAATATATCACAGTTTCCCCAAAAATATGAACTTTTCAATATTGATAATCATAAATGTTTCTTGAGCATCAAATCATCATATTAGAGTGATTTCTGGAGGATCATGTGACACTGAAGACTGGAGTAATGATGCTGAAAATACAGCTTTGATCAGAGGAATAAATTACACTTTACTATATATTCACATAGAAAACAGTTATTTTAAATTGTAATAATATTTCACTATTTTTACTGTATTGTTTATTTAAAAAAACGCAGTCTTGGTGAGTCTTTCAAAGCACACATAATTAATATCATAAATGTTATTTAAGTTCTGTCTGCAGGGAGTCTGAATGTCATTAACACATTTACACATTTCCTTCAAATGAATTCAATAATGCTTTAGACACCCATTAGCACAACACATTTTACAACATGTAAATGCTTTCACAGAATTGCGCACATTTAGTATGGCAGATTGTGTGAAACAGCGCACAGAGTGTGTGTGGGCCGTGTTTTTAAACACCTGCTGTAGCTAAATTGAATACATGGATGTGTTTTTTAATCTAAATTCATTGAAGAGTGTTTCACATTAGATAGAAAGCAGATGACCGACGGGTCCGCCCACATTTCCTCTTCCCAGGGTCTCGCTGCCAAAAGTGCAGCAAGTCTTTGGGTTTCTGCGCGCTAATGCAGTTGTGATGTGTCTTTGGCTTCCACCAGCACACAATCTCATTTATATTGTGGTGAGTGTGCAAATCTCACCAGCGTTACTGTAGTTATCATCAGCCGTCTCAGCATGTGTCTGCAGATTAACAACCTTGTGCCAGAGCTTCAGATATCTTTCTGCAGGTTCTGGCATAAAACGGTGCCAATTCAATTCATAATGCGAGAGATAAAGCTGCAAAAAATATAATGTGTTTAATAGCGGGAATCTCAGCCTTCCTTCAGACCCGATTTATGTATTTATTTAATGCATTTTTACTTCAAGTGATTTCACACTTTTTGAGTTGTGCAAGTGTCATATCTCATATATCGCTCAGCAGCACTAAAATCAGTATTTGTTCATTTATTTAATAATGCATTTCTTTGTTTATTCAGCAAGTAAGATGCATAAATGCACAGTTGCTACAATTGCTAAACCCCAACATGCACAAAAAGAACTAAATATGGGCTTTACTTCATCCTTTATAAACTATTCAGCACCAAATCAGTCCAAGCGCAAGTTACAAAAGACTTTCAGGATGTTCTAGTTGCTGCATGCAAATATGGCAAAACCGTGCATGCAAAAAAAAAACAAAAAAAAAAACAACTTTATATATGATATTTTCAGGGAACTGTGCATTGATGCCATGACTTGATTACTGTGGTAAACTGGCTGATTCCTGACCGCCACTAAACCTCTCACTATTGTTCAAAATGCCACCATCAGGCAATATTTAAGGGAGCTTTTAATATTCAAATGCAACAGTTACTGTATCTGTCACGATCAACCACACACATCTGAATAGACAGAAAATGCCAGAAGACAATACGGGAAAAGTGCATAAACAAGAGCTTTTTAAAAGCTTTTCTCCTTCATGGTTCTGACAGGATAATTCAGGCCTTTCAGGTTTTGCAGCTTCAGTGATTAATCTTTTGTCTCTTTGTGCTTTACCTCACGCTCGGTTTATAATTGTTCTGTAGGTCCTGTTTATGAAAGCAGTGTGTGTTCAGACCTCAATGTGGAAAAAACCACAAACAATACAGCATCTGTTTCTAGGCCTTAGGTTAAACTACGGAAAGATTATAACAGACGCTGACTCCCATTGGACTTATTATTAACGGCACTGTCATATTATTCCACACACACACACACACACACACACACACACACAGTTTCCATCTTCTTAACTGGAAATCCTTAGAAAGTTCACCTCGCTCAGAGAAGACAAACTACCGGCTTTACAGACTCAGCATTACCATGGTAAAATTAGGGTTATTTAATAAAGTGTGTAACATGATATTAACGTGTGTATCATTCAAATAACACTTATAAACAAAGTACTGTGACAGTACCCTGGTAAAATGATGGTATAAGATGCTAATACAATGGTACTTTTAATATTTACCATAGTACATGTCCAAAAATATGGTAACACCATCTTTATTGTTTTTACCTTGCATTTACAAGAACTGTGGCAGTACCGTGGTAAAATGACAGTATTACATGCTTATAATATATTTACCATGGTGCATGTCGAAAAACATGGTGATAGCATTGTTTTATTTAAGTTTACCTATAACTGCTTTCACCTCATGTTTTTAATATATTCTGTATTTGATGGTATTGAATGATTATCATATTAATATAAGACATAAATGGTGCTTATAAAAAAGTACTGTGGTAATACCATGGTAAAACGAAGGTATCACAAGCTACTTCAATGTTTGCATGCATGCCATTATTTTCTGTATGTTTATTGCTATTCACCTTGAATTTACAAAAAACTATTGTGGCAAGGTCATGGTAAAATGATAGTAATACAAGCTAATACCATGGTACTTTAATGTGTAGTGTACCATGGCAAAACATGGTACTGCCAACTTAAATGTCTGTAACACTGACAAAAACACTGTGGAAGTACAGTAATGTTGCTGTCATGAGGTTCTCGTGCTTCAGAGAAATACTATGATATGCACATCATGGACTTCAACTAGTGTTAAAATCATGGTAGGTGGTAATATCAAAGAATACCATATTTCCATCATTGATTATTGCAATACAATGCAAAGAGGTGTGTATACAATGGTAGGCTATTGAATGATTATCATATTAATATAAGTCATAAAACGGTGTATATACACAGTAAGTACGGTGGCAGTACCATGGTAAAATGAAACTACTTTAATATTTGCATGGTGGATGCCATTATTTTCTGTAGGTTTATTTCTATTCACCTTGAATTTACAAAAAAAAAAATGAAAAATATTGTGGAAGTGTCATGGTAAAATGATGTTAAAATAATGGTACTAGGTGGTAATACCATGGTACCTCAGTGGTATTTCTATCAATGATTATTGCAATATAATGCAGTGATTTTGTCTAAAGAAGGACATCTCTTACCTCTAAAACGACAAGCTAAAACCATGGTACTTTAATGTGTAAAACGAACAACTTACATGTCTGTAACAATGGGTTACCATGGTACAGTACCTCAAAGAATCCCATGCTATGTCCATGATTGATTGCAATACAATGCAGTGATGTAGTCTCTTACCTCTTGACCCGGATGATCTGGTCTCTCATGGGCTTGATGTCCTGGAAGCTCTGCTGGTTGACGAGGCTGTAGACCAGGATGAAGCCCTGGCCGTTCTTGATGTACAGGTCCCGCATGGACGCGAACTGCTCGGTACCGGCCGTGTCCAGGATCTCCAGCACCGACGGCGACGAGTCCACCTCGATCTCCTTACGGTAGAAGTCTTCGATGGTCGGGTCGTACTTCTCGATGAAGGTCCCGGTCACGAACTGGACCGTGAGCGCAGATTTGCCGACCCCTCCACTGCCGAGCACCACCACCTTATACTCGCGCATTGCGCACAGAACCGAACCGAGTGACGCGCGTAAAGGAACCAGCTAACAGTGTCCGAGCCGATCAGAAGCGATGGGAAACTTGCATTGAATATTGCAGAAGTCGAGCAGACCAGGAGCCATGGCTGGCTGTGTTACACTCACCACAGAGACAAATAACAGAAGCGCGCAAAGAGCCACCGCGCGGGCTTCATGGCATCCGTAACCATGTAGAAGAGCCAGAACCCGACAGTTGCGTGAAGAAGAAATAACCCCCGTGCGTGCATAAAAACGCTGAACACATCACGCGTCCCCTCCCCGATGCATCCCAGAATAGAAGATGCACACTATTCTGCATCTTACAGCATCTTCAACCGCCATACTCTCGGGTGGAGACCTTCTGGAGCCAGAACACAGTCTCGGGGCGAGGATAGGAGTTTTATAGCGGGATTGATGCTGTGAGCGTTCAATGGGCGCGGAGGAGTTCGATAAGCCACGCCCACTGTTCCTAATAAGGCAATGGTTGAGTGAGGTGGGCGGGACTTCCGCTTTTAACTTCGGCGCGGTTGGTTCTAGGATCAGTTGAGCGACCAATGAGAGGCGGCGCAGGGGTCGTGTCAATAAATGATGCTGTTCCTATGGCAACAGCGCGTCGCCTGCATCAGCACCTGAAATAGAAGCAACAGGGATGCGGCCATTGTGTGTGTGTGTGTGTGTGTGCACCGATGGAGGCCGCGAGTCTGCAGTGTTCATCAAACTATCTCAATACTTCATTCATTACATCTGCAGGATTACTGTAGCTCATCAACATGTTCCGCTAATGACAAATGTTCATTTTAAACACCATCTATTGTTTTGGTATTTCAAACTGATCAAATGTTTTGCTTGAATAGCATGCAATCTTTATTTTAAAAATGCCACTTGTATAGGCCCATATATATATATAATACAATGGCATTCATACATATTTTAGGAAGTCTTTATGTAATACAGGCCCGTACAGAGGAATATGGGTTGTGCAGTTCTTACCTCTTCATAAAGGATCCATCTCCACATGTCAAGAATACAGCTCTCATTAGAAAGGCTTGAGTTACAGCATCCGCAGCGGGTATACATCCAAACAAGTTTTGAACAAGTAATAAATTGCCCAAATAAATCACATGAAATGAAACCGCTCAGAAAAAGGAAAAATGTGCTTTTCACTTCTCCAATAGTATGATTGCAGGAAAAAATGTTAATTGAACATTGATTTTGTATGAAAATTAATCATTAAAGTGGTTTATTTAGTTTAAAAATCGTATAAATGTATGAGGTGGCGACAGACACACAGGGTGTAAAACCAGCACAGGGCAAAATACATGTATACTTTATAATAACAATAATATGTTTTTTTTTTATTTTTTTATAAAGTCTAAGTTAATACTTGTTCAAAACAATCACTTTAGCAAAGTTTGTGCTATTTTCGGTTTATTTTGATGAATAAAAAAATTCCCTTTTCTTCAATAAATATACTGTCATTAAAATATTTGATAAATTGAAACAATTTTTTTTAAAAAGTAAAGATTTTGAAAGCATTGAATGAGATCATAATCATTTAATATAGATTTACAGTAGTAACTATTAAATAATAAAACATTTATTATTATATGATATGATTAATATATTTTTTAAATATGATGGTTTCATTATAATTATGCGATTGTGGACACCCAACTTAATATATGATATTTACCATCAAACCATCTCATGTCAACAAATTATTATCATGTTAAATGTCTTTCGCCACGACATACTTATACATATTCTTCTGTTATTGAAAAACTGTTGCTTTAATTACCTTGAACAAAACTGAAAATCATTAACAATACCTATGTCTCAAAATATATTCAACAATTTTAGCGATTCTCATTTGCTACTTAAATCAACAACATTTTTAAAAACATAAAAAATTAGATCAAATTAGCACAGAATCAAATTTTGCGGACCGCGAAAGTCGGGGATCAGCCAAATTCTATAAACATCCTATGAATATGCAAATAAGCCCCGCCTCCACTCACTCAGCTCAGAGATCCACTGGTTGACGATCACACGTTGATCTGATTGGTTACAAGGTCGTTTGTGACGTCAGAAACACCAGCGATTTCAAACCGTGTTTTTGAGACTGTCTTTGGTTCACTGCAGTTTTAAGCAGAAAATACTCAGCAATGCTGTCGACTTATGAACTTACACACGGTGTGTCTTAAAGCGTATTAAAAACACCACATATACACATAAACAACATTAAAAGCTGGATTTTCACCACAGAAAATCCTTTTTTGATAAATGTGCTGAGCTGAGTTTCTGTGCCATCTAGTGGTTTAAAAGAGAATAAAGTCAAATACGCCTTTAGCCCAGTCCTACTGTAATATTTACCCAATCCAATCCTGTGTGACTTTTATTCGTCAGTGCAACAGAGTTATTTTCCAAGCAATTCAAATCAATGTACTTCAAAAAGGACCATAAAAGCATCAGAAAAGCACGTGAACAGGTTTGGAACGTCATAAACATTACAAAACTGCTAATCTTTCCAACAACTATTCGTTCCAAGAGTAACACAATTAATACAAGATCACTCAGTTTTAAATATCATATTTTAATTGCCTACCATGTTAAAAGGGTGGTATCAGATGATAATACTATTATGATTACAATATTCATTTAGCATAGTATTTCCGTTACACAGATTTTTATCAGTAAAGAGACAATCGGATGGAAAGTTATTTGGGAGACGGAAAATTTCAATTCGTTTGATGCATTTTCCCTTCGTTGAAAACAGAACTGCGCAAAAAGACGATGGAAACTGTGTTAGCCGTTTCAAAAAACCATGGTACTTGTTCAGGGTTTCTGCAGGTTTTATGAAGGTACATTTAATATTTTATAAAGACTTCTTTAAGACCAAGTGAAGAAAATGTAAGGGATAAACTGAAGAGAACACAATATGTTAATATGTTCTTTTAGGGAGAAACACTGAGTATAAGCAACACTTCAGAGTTTGAAAATATAACTTACAACAGATAAGCACAAAATACATGAAGTCTAGTTTTCTGTGAAATTGATCAAAATGTTTATGTTTAAAATGAAAACAAATATCTGAAAAATTTATTTTAAAAACTGAAAAGCTTAATTCAATGGGAAGTTCTTATAACTAACTGACAGATATTTGTTTTTGTTTTAAGCATTAACTCACTTCATATTGAGTTATTTTACACTTGCATCTCAAGTAAATGTATCTTGATTTAAACATGTTCACATTAGAAAAGGACAAAAATGCAGAGAAATATATTCAAAATACGTGTAAGAGCCGCAGAAACCCTGTCAGCGCGGATTATCATGCACATACAATAAAGCACACATCCATCCTTCCTTTTTCTCTTTCTTTATTCATTTTGTCTCAATAGATTTTACACTATTTTTCTGGAACCAAAAACATTTGACTATATGACATAAAATAGCACATAATATATATATGCACAAATAAAACATTTAAAATGGTTACATGAAAACTAATATCATCCAAAGAGGGCTTGGTTTATAATTTTCTTCTGGTATTATTATCTCTGAGAATGTGTCGATGGGCTACTGCATCACTGATGGAGGTCAAGCAGCACAGCGTAAAAATACCCACAATCCCACTGAAAACAGGGGCGGGGCAATGCAAAGCACCGACACCGTCAAAGCCATCGGCCTCTCGGTGACAATGCTCCGAAATAATAATAATAAACTCTTACATGTCTTAGTTATAGGTATAGTATATTCATATATAGATGGAGGTGAGAAGTAATTCAGTAGACCTGGTGACACCCTAGTACATATTAATAGCTCTGAAACACAAAAGCTTAAAAACAATGGACTAAAGGTAAGGCAAAGTGTTTGGATACGCTGTGTCTGCTCAGTATATCAACTGATCCCAAAGTGCTTCTTTTACCCATCATCAGTCAACAACTCATTTGGGGAGAAAGAAATCCCAAATCAACAACATCCGTCACTTTCATCACATGTGCAGATTTTTTTTTCTCTATAGTGTAGATAGAAACATTCAATATAGTTCATTTTTTTATCTTCTCAGATTAAAGTGAAAATAACTTCTTAATTTGACATAAAATACCATGCAAGACGCTTACTGAATATTTAGTTCTCCGGTTCAACTAAAAGCCATAAAACAACCGCCGTTGATTTGCGTCGCCATACCGTATTCATTGTGCATCAGTTTGAAATGAACATCCTAAAGTTACAGGAAATCAAAGTGCAATCGTTGGGTTGTAGAACAAACCAGGACAACTTTCATAAATAATAAAAAAAAAAAAAAAAAAAAAAACGATCTTCACAAGTACTTGAGATCCTTTGTCAATTAAAAAGGGGGGCGCGGGTTAAACGTTTCTTAAGTTACGTCACACTATTGTAACTGGTGAGTATTTACTACTAGCTTAAACGTTACACTGTTAAATGCTACGGAGAAATCTCCTGGTAATATAATCTCGACATAAACAAGGAAATGTTCCGATATCTAACCTTTTGCAGTGCTCTAAAAGAAAGAAAAACGAAAGGAAAGAATCAACTTAACAATTACATCATTTACAAAAAATACCAAAATTTAGTATCGCAACTTTAGGTTGCCACAGCAACAACTTAATATTATTATGAAATAACTATCATACTACTGAGAATTTATTATTTTTTATTTTTTTATTTTCTATTTTAGCTTTTTTTTTTTTTTTTTTTTTGGTAAAACATTACCTATACAATAAACATTTTTTTTTTTTTTTTTTTACATAACACAAGCAGTTCTACAGCCCGGCCTGCGCTTGCGCTGCGCCGTCCCGAACGCGAGGTCTAGAAGCGGCTCCTGATTGGCCGAGGCCGCCGTCGCTTTGAGGACGACCGCGCGAAGCCAAGCCCGGCTTAATAAATTACATTCATTTTTAAAATAGGTTACACCATTGTTCCGTGTTCTAGCATTTAACAAAACAAAACAGAATGACGATAAAATATATTTAAATCACTTTCCACTTCAAAAATTACATTAAAACTGTAACTTTTGGCCAAAAAAAAAAAAAAAAAAAAAAAAAAAAGCCCTAATAAAAAAAAAAGGGAAAAATGCTAAGACCAGTGCCATATTCCTGCGAAACCAAACGTCTCTGTGGATTGTCTGTGTTAACTGAGCACCATGAAAATACATGATGTTTCTGATTGGATGGGTAACGCAGGCATGCACACGCTCACATCGACGCACAAACACACGCTTCGCCCATCAGAAATCAGGCTGTGCGTCTGGGGAAAAAAACATGAAACGATGCTGTTTAGTAAGAAAACGACAGAACGGACAGTCCTGACTCGACAACAAAACTGTTTAAGAACACAATCGTCCACCAAACAGACATTTAGCTCGTCCTTTACATTTCCGATGTCAACAGAATCAACATTCTAGCTATTCAGTCTTGCACCATGTTGTGTGAATGAAACAGACCATGATGATGTCGTGTATGAGATGCATTTACGTCTACGTGTTTCTCGTCTCTCTCGTCCAAATTGGTCATCCCGGGAGCTTTTGCTTGAGTGTTTTTATAACCCCCGACCCCACATAAAGTCATCTTCTCAAGATGCTTGCTGTGTAAAATAGATTTCTTAGGCACTTCTAAACTTTTTATCAAATAAAACAGGATTATCGGCGAGAGCGCAGACGTCGCGTCAGAGATGGTCTACTTCGACGCTTCGCACCCCTTCCTCCTCCTCCTCACGGTTCGCTGGGCACCGTGTGATCGGGACAACGAACAGGCAAACTGGAGAAGTCCGTCTCGTGTGTGAGTTTGTTTTACAGCAGCTCTCCAGTTTAATGTAAGCCCTTGGCACGGGATAGAAGCCGGAGTCGACTCCCTGATGGCCAGTGTTCCCACGGACACATCCAAATCATTCACCGTCCACTTAAAAACAAATAAAGGAAGGAGTAAAACACAGTCGTTTAGCAGAGACAGAAAGGTGGTTGCATGGCACGTGGTTTGCCACATTCGCACTTCTCACACAGTAAACCTTTCTTTGGCCGGCGGGGATGAAAAAAAAAAACGAATCATTTCCGCTTGCGAAGACGGATCAGCTCAAGTCCAAGAAGGAGAAACCGGAGGGAGGCGCATTTTTTGACCAGTAGACAATCTTCTTTTTGTCCGCCATGTGACATTCGGTGTATTAAAACAAGAAAAAAAAAAGAAAAAGAAAAAGAAAAAAATCAAGCAACCCCTCTTTCCCCTATCCGGAGGGTCATGGGGATGTTAAGACAAACTCTGCAGGAGACGTCCTCCCGTTCAAGACAATCAAGCACTTATTATTAAGCACTATTTCTGACAGTGCAAACCGAGTGTGTGTGTGTGTGTGTGTGTGTGTTTGCGCTTGTCGTCCGCTCAGGGTGAACATTGTGCATTTGTTTTTCATTTAAAACAACCATGGGAGAAAAACACACATTATCTGACTGGTGACGATCATTCGGATGAATCTCACTTATGCCTCTATGAAACGTGCTGTACATTGACATATATATATATATATATATATATATATTCTTGTTTCGTTTTTTATATCTTTTGTTTTTGAAGTTAGAAACCGTCACTTTTCTGAGCATAACAGGTATACGGTGTGTGTGTGTGTGTGTGTTGTGGCTTGCTAATGTGTTTACGCTTTATCATGCAGGTTGCTGTAGTTCTATCGGGGAGGGCAGGTCGTATTTACACGGGGATCTTTTTGGGTTTCTCAAAGCAGCTTCCTGACACCCCGTTCCTCTCCGGTGGTTTACTTCAAGATGATCTGCGGGAAAACAAACACAAAACAGCATCTGAGTATTAGTAAAGGCCCATTAAACATCATAATCCATCTTAAAGACTCAGACTCATAGGCTACATGACTGTTTAAAGGAGCCCGTGTGGAGAGAGATGATGCCGATACGACATGAGCGAGGGATGTGCATGCTATTTATTGAGCGTATGCGTGTTAATGTAGTGTTTGTACTCAAAGATCCTCCCTAAAAAAGATTGTCTAAGTGTTGTTTAGTCTTTTCAGGTGCAAAAGGCAGCAAACGCAAAGGACTTGGTCTTATTTGCATGCTTCTGTTGATACATATGTGTGAAAAAATAAAAAAATGTAACAAACAATGTACACTTCCATTAATTGTTTTCATATTTTTGAAAGAAGTCTCTTCTGCTCACCAAAGCTGCATTTATTTGATCAAAAATACAGTAAAAATTGTCAAATATTATTCCAAATTAAAACAGCTGTTTTCTATGTGAATATATAATAAAGAGTAATTTATTCCTGTGATCAAAGCTGAATATTTTAGCATCATTACTCCAGTCTTCAGTGTCACATGACCCTCCAGACATCACTCTAATATGATGATTTGCTGCTTAAGCTTTTTGTAACATTATAAATGCCTTTTACTGTGGCTTTTGATCAATTTGATGCATCCTCGCTGAATAAAAGAATTAATTTCTTTCAAAAAACTCTTGCATATATCGCTTCCATGTTATTCTAATGCAATTTCGTGTTAAAATGTCAACTTTGGCAGGCTAATCAATGCATACAAAAAAATGATGTGTCGCACACTGCATAAATAGCAGAGTCGTATGCTAGTATGCGAGTCAGAACACAGCCAGGTCTCCATCTCAAACTGTGGATACGGTCTCAATCATTTCATCCGGTTATATAACAGCATTTATTAGAGGTGGGAATCGGCAAGGCCTCGGGTCACAGTACAATATTTTGATGTCTTTTTGTGTGTTTTTCTGCAGGTTTTTAATTCTTCTGCATGCATGCATGCGTGTGGGAGTGACGTAAACCAATGGAAATGCCTCAAACAACATCATATATAATCAACAATATTTAATAGCTGGTCTATTCACCCACTGGCACTTGGCAAAGTGTGTGGGTCGTATAGCTAATCTTTTGCCTGGATTCAAAACAACTTGAGATGTTTTATTAAAGTAGTCCGAGCCAACAGTAGAGGCGCAGTGTGATCAAGCTTCACATCCTAGTTCAGTCACCAGACGTGTAAAGTCCCCATGAAACACAGTCAGCGTTGTGAGGTAAAGGCAGTGTGGCAGCCGGCTGCACCGCGGCATGATGGGAAAGCAAGGCCAGAGAGGGTTCACATGCAAGCTACACAGAGCCCGATGACACAATGACAATGTAGAGAACAACGACTCTATGTCGGATCATGATATTGTATGTGATGTAAACTAGGTTTAGCTGCTATAATTAAAAACTAAATGTAATTTATTTCAGACTAAAGCATTTCAAGACCCCATGAGCAATTTGACAAGCAGTTTTCTGTCCTTGTTTGTCATAAATTAAGTACCAACGTTAGACACACTGAAAAAATAATATGCTACTTGCTATTAATAAACAGAGGGAGCTAGGATATATATATATATAGTTGTTATTGTAACAATAATATTGTAAACAATTACAGTTATTGTAATATAGACTTATTTATGTGTAATTTATCAACAGTATATACTATTACATAATATTAATAATTATTATAAATAGATTACATTGTGTAAATATATGCAATTATATTTTATTTTGATATAATTATATTTTTTAGCTTGTATAAACATAAATATACATTTGTAGCAACAGTAAATATCACTAGATTAATGTAAATATACACTGTAAAATAAAAACAAATACATTACATAATATGAATATAGAATTCTAGAGCTTTAAAGTGTAAATGTGCACATCTGATTATCAGTTATATCTGATTTATACAGTTTTTTTAAATATTTGTAATACTTAAAAAACACCATTACATTAATAATGTAAATATACTTCATTGAAATAATACATACATTATAGAATGTAAACGAGCATATCTGAAGTTTTTTTTTAAATATATTTGTAATACCTATTTTTAAAATATCATTATATTAACAATGCAAATATACATTAAATACACTACATAAATAATATTAATATAGAAATCTACAGCTTTAAATTTTAAACGTGCACATCCATTTAAAACATAACAATATTTTAAACACTTAAAAAAAATACTATTAAAAAAAGAAATCACCATTATATTAATAATGTAAATATACAGTACATACACTATAAAAGGAAAATATTTGATTCTTTAAATTTGTAAATGTGTATATGTGAAGTTTTTTAACATATCATATTATCAATGTAAATATATACGTTAATAAAATGACACATACATTATATAATGTAAATGTTTGATTCTATACTTTTAAATGTGCATATCTGTTAAATTATGTGTTGTATATTATTGAAAGCCATGTTTCATGAAGCCTTTTTGATTTGTTTTTTTTTTAAGCTACATGGTTACAAACATTATTTTAATATCAAGTAATTGCTAAATGCACGCAAGGTTTCATCAACGTTGATATTAGATTAAAGCTTTAGACATAAATCTCAGTGGCTCGTCTCTCTGTCCAGGAGGGGGCGCCGCTGCCCTACACACACAGCTCTCAGCGCCCCGTGAACTCTTCACAGCGCTCTTGGCACATCACAGGGACGTCCCATCAGTTCACATACCAAAAGTCCCACTTAACACCGAGTCTCCGGCTGTGTTCGAAATGGCATACTATCACACTTATATATCCTTCCATATTTTCTGTATGCATGAATACCCAGATGACCTAGCATATTTGACCTGGCATAACTCAAGAACACTGAAATCAGTATGGAAGCGGTGTTCGGATTGGCATACCGCCATACAAGTCCTACTATGTTGCAGTATGCAGTGTGTATACTGTGAATAGTATGCATGAAATTCCCGCATTACCTACTACATCTGCTGAAACCTGATGTACGCATCTGAGGACACTGCTTGGGATACTGACTCCCACAATGCAACGCGCTCCATGTGACGTTTCATCTGCGTGTAGAATTCAGCGTGAGTGAACTAGAGGCGGGGAATAATTATTAATGTAACACTTTTATAAGTACACATATACATGTTAGGGTAAAGTACAGTCTAGCTGTGTTTCCGAAAACACTTGTTAGTAGCACAGAAATCTCTACGGCATGTTTCCGATCAAGTCATTTTTATTTATACAGCGCTTTAAACAATACAGATGTCAAAGCAGCTTTATAAGCAGGGATATAATGATTCAGTGATGCAAACAGAGATCAATGCTTCAACAGAGCTTGGAAAAGAAAATAGTGTCATTATAATGATAAATTACATTCTCGTAATGTCGACCAATCTGTTTGTGCGCTTCATGGTAACGCATCTGCTTTATGTAAAACTTCAAATTATAATTACCATGCAGTCCGTCGTATGAAATTACGGAAGCGTATTGCATTCACTTGAGAAAAAAAAATCTACTCTGTTTTTCTGAATTAACGAGTTAATTATCTCAGAATTACGAGATCATTTTTCACGGAAAAAAAGCTTTTGCTCTGTTTTTCTGAATTAACGAGTTAATATCTCAGAATTACGAGATACATTTTCCTTGAAAAACATTTTTTTTTACTCTATTTTTATTCATTAATAATGAGTTACTCATAATTTTGAGATAATCAAGTAATTAATTCACAAAAACAGAGCAAAAACTTTTTTTCCATGAAAAATTATCCTGTAATTCTGAGATGATTAACTCGTTAATTCAGAGTCGATTTTTTTCCTCGAGTGAATGCAATACGCTTCCGTATGAAATAGCCTATTCTCTTGACAAATAAAACCATATATTATTTCAAAATAGCTTTTAAATACCATCTGACTTCTACACTCACGTATTTTCCTCTCTTGTGTAGAACCGTTATTCCATTTAAAATTTTTAATAATCTATTATAATACACGGCATACACATGTGGGACGCCTTGACAAATTCCTTGTATATTTTGCATACTTGGTAAAGCTTGTTAAATTGAGAATCATTTTTTTTTTTTGGTTGTTGTTTCAAACAGAGATCACGATTCAGACAAATGTCATTTACTAGAGGTTCAGACAAAAGTCTATTTAAAATGTTTATTTAATCTGAATCAATTATTTTTAAAAATCAGGTTGAGTGAACGATTCAACGACTCACTCATAAACACTTGTTTCACGACCGGATGAATCAGTGTTTTCTGAATGAATGATTCAATGAGTGTCATGTGACTTTCTAAAGGTGATTCATAGACATCAGTGTTTATATCTGAACTATAAACTATTATCCCAGCACTTCTGTGATCATATGAATATTGTGTGCCACAGAAATACTGATCCTGTTTGGACGAAAAGACCGTTTGTGAAGCGGTTTTATATATGACAGATTTAATGGTTGCGGTGTGATTTTGTCAAAGGTTTAATACACAGACAAATAGGAATAAGATCGCGTGGGGGTTTAAATCGAGATCGCAAACTTTTAACTATAAATCATGTAATACTAATACTCGGCCAATTGAGATTCAGACATATTAACATATCAACAACTTATTTTATGCTGACAAAATATATATTTATGTAATATGTAGGGCATAACCTATCATAAATCTTTGACGTGTGACGTTTTGGAAAAGCTATAATGAGTTATTTTACTGTATGTATAATTGAAGCATTCCTGTTACAGAAACCCTTAAAATTAGCTAACTTAATTTAGTCAATATGATTCAAACATTTATTTGATTTAGTTAATGTACATGTTACCACAGTAAGCTATTTTTTTTCAGTGTAGAGCCAATATAAAATCTAATCAACTGATTTTAAGTGAAAAACATGATTTAATTTAACCGGATCAACTTTACACCAACAAACAGAATTTTTATGGGTTTAATTCGAAGGTGAGGATCGAAATGTAGGACATTTTCACATACAAAAAGAAGCATGTTCAGCACATTTATTTATAAGGTAACAACCTTAATTAATGTTCAATGTTTGTCATGTGACAACTACTCCGAATGCATACTGCATACTATTTCACACACTACTCAACAACTAGTAGGCGGTGTGCACTGGGCAGTAAGCAGTGAGTTAGTGTGCCATTCCGAACACAGCCTCAGTTCAGTAGATTATAACGTGACCCGCGTTCATCTGCTTCCAGCTAAAGTCGTCACCTCAAAGCTGCGTCTGTGCAGCAGTCAAGCGTTTGTTTATGCCTCTCTCGCTGCATAATTAAACTCATGTGTGAGATTAGCGCTCGCGGCGATGACTCAGCGGACGCTGCTGGTTCTGTCTGTCTGTCTGGCTCGGAGACTGACGCAAACAAACACCAGAGAAAAGGCCTCTGTGTTCCTCCTTCAGCTCTGAAAACCTGCATTAAAGCACGACTGAGAGCAAACCCCACGAGTCATAGAAGCATCTGCTGAAAGTATAACGTGAATATATCAATGTGTCGTTTTTGCACATTTCAAGCCAACGTAGAATTTAAGTTGACTATTTATATGTCTGGCCTAATAGTGAACAAATCAGTGCTTTCACCATCAAATCAATTTCTTCTAACATTTTGAAATTGTTTGACATGGAAATAAGTCAAGATAATGAACTAATCTGAAATATTTTGAAATAAAATTAATAATAGATCAAATAACAACATATATTAAAATGACTAATATAAAAATGTATGCAATATATACATAATTACCAAATCATTAATGAAATTATTATTATTATAAACATCCTTATTATTGTTTTTGTTATTAATATCTCTGTTTTCAATTTGCACATTTATTTCTCAGTGGTTTTGACATTTGAAATATTATCTAATTAATTAATAATAATAATTTGAAATAAATTAACAATTGACATTGTTTTAAATGTATAACTATTACAACAAATATATAAATATTTAATTGTTTTATAATACATTGTTTTTAAATTTCCAATCACTACCACAAACATTTCAATATTTATTGTAATAATATAAAAAGTTTAATAGTATTTATTACCACTGTTTTATTTTATAAATATAATCGTTGTTAATCTTATATAAATGTAAAATATTGAAAATTTTTGTTATTGTTATTAATAATGAATTTGACAATAGTGTAAATTTTCAAACCACAGAAAAATGTGCAAAATTTCACACAAACAGGGCACTCTTGCTGAAAATGTTCAGCGTCAAGATGTGTTGCTTTACGCTGAATCCCAATCGGTTATGAAAGATATTGTACGATGAAAACATCGTATGAACTTCATCTTTTAAGCTCAATTAACCGTGATTGGAGACTGGCGAGACGTGAGGTCCGGTTCTTCATTCTTCTGCCAGGTGGCGCTGAAGAGCCTCGAACCGTCTGGCAAGAGACCCTCAGGAAACAGGTTCAATTTCACGTGATGAGACTGCAAACGTCCCAGTTCCTGAGAATATTCAAGCGCCGCGAAACAACAGGAAAAGCCACTCGGTGACAGGAAGGCTTCACTTAAGAGCGACGGAAGTGGGAAAGCCCTCAAAGTCTCCTTATGTGACCCCGGGTGAACAATACCAAAGAATGGGAGCGATCCGGGGAACGCATGATGGGATCTGATAAAAGATCTGGAACGTTTATAACATTGTGGGTGCAGTCTGACCTCTGGGTTTGCCACAGAAAGCACATTAAACGGTGTTGACGTGTGCGCAACAGGAGTTCATGAGGGCTATTGTCTTTCGGACGCTGTAATTGCCGGTTCGTGAACGTCACACACATACCCTCCTCCTGCAGAACCATTTTTAGCGCCTTATTGGAAAAGCCTCGTCGCAACGTCCGCCCTGGTTCTGCAAACCTCACCTTCTCCCTGCTTTCCCAAATCGACCCAGAGCGGGAGAATAAGTGGAAACATGACTGTGTGTGTATTTTTAGCTCGACACCAGACGTGTTTGTCATCAAGATGTGTGGATGAGGAAGGATATCTCGACATCAAAATAAAAGCAAGGACATGCAGAACAAAACAAGAAAATAATGCAACACAACACAACTACTATTTGCCAATGTGCGAGCTCTGAATAAGCACCGATCCGTCCGAATAAATGCTTTTGATTTTGCCAATGGATTCGAGGCAAAGTGCTTATTCAGAGCTCAGGGATTTATGAAAGAAAGCTTTTAAAAGGAGCAAACCTGATTGGCTGGTGCTGTTGTTGCGTAGGGGACACTTGTGGCAGGAGTTGTTGCTGCAGAGACAGTAGCAGGCGTAGCACTGTACATCATGGGGACTTTTTCAGGAAGGGAACCATGGAAGCAATGAACAGGTAGGTGGAGCATTATGGAAACCAGTGCAACAGGTGTTTGGTTGGTTGGTAGGGTTTTTTGTTGTTTGTTTTTTTGGTTTAGCAATGGTGTATATTACAGAGCAGCGAGCCATCGTTAGGTTAAACCAGCAGATGGCATGCAATCACGATGCAAAGCGAGAGAAGCATGGGAAAAAATAAAACAAAAACAAGAGGAAAAAGGCTGATTACAATCACCTCAAGGAAATTTAACACCATAATCAGTTGTACCCAGAGAAGTCTGGCATGGGTGGTTAGTTCGGCATGCGGTGTTGTTAACCAGTCTCGCGCACATCGGGCGAGACTTTTGAGAAGTATCGATCCTACGATCTACGGCAAACTACAGGGAAAGGCCGTTTGTGTGGTCAATTATGATCAAGTGGGCTATTTCTCTAGGAAACTGATCAAATTTCCCAATCAATAGCACACAACACAAGACAATGCCTGTTATTAAGAGCCTGTTCGCTTGGATCTGGCGTTTTCACACAAATACTGTTTAAACGACTTTAACATGACAGTTTAAAACAATGATAATAATAATAGCCACTGTGAAAGAATGTGAAATTAATTATAATTGTGAATATATAACATGTAAAATAATGAAACGAATTTAAAATAATAATAATTAGCAGTAAAATGATAAAATCCACCGTAAATGAGTAATGCATATGTAAAATACATACAAATATAAAGAATACAACAATAAAAATAATAATGTGACTGTAAAAAAAGATTTTTTTAATGAATTAATAAATTTTATAAAAATAAATAACTATAACAAATTTCTAATCCTAATAATGTCCTTGTAAAAAATGTAATTTTAAAAAAGACACAAGAAACTGAATAATATGAAATATTAAATATATAGAATTCAGATGATAATAATAATAGCCACTGTGAAAAAAAATTGGAATTTGAAATAATTTCATGTATATTGAATAAAACAGAAACACACAGAATTTCTGTATTAAATCAAAATAACCACTGTAAATAATTAATGAATTAAAAAATACTGTAAATTGAAAAACCCCAAAGAGAGAAATGTGAATATTTCAAACACACACACAGAGCGCTCTTGCAGGTGAACAGAAGCAGAGTAACACAGATCCACTGATCTAGAATGACCTAATGTGATGTGTGACGTTACAGTCACGGGTCAATCGAGCTTCAAATCACCTGTAAGAGCGACTAGATCTCTACGTGAGGTGGGAAACAGACAGACAGACAGACAGACAGACAGACCGACAGAGAGAGGAGGAACCTACCAATGCTGCTAGCAGGAGCCATGCACAGAACTGACCCTGTGACCATGCAGTGAAGAGTGGAGAGAGGTTAATAGGGAAGAAAAACATATTAGATAGAGCCAGAGATTCAGTATTCAGCATGCCATACACATCCAATTAAGCTTGTCATTATAGATCGCTCGCTCCACCGTGTCGTCATTCCGGTAAAAACCTCGGTGAATTCCAGGAAGATAAACTGGATCAATATTCGCAAGGGCCGCAATGAGAGGACAGGAGCTTAGCGTTGTGAAATTAGAGCGCAGTGTGGGAGAAGAGGAAGAGGGCAACAGGGCAGAGGAGGAAGATGGCTAAAATCAGCCACACACACACACACACACACACACAAGAGAGTCATGCGGTGAGGGAACAGCCACTCCTACGGTTAAAATAGACATACTGCTGTTACAAAAGGCCCAGCGCTGGAGAAGAGGGAGGAACGGGGGCACAGGAGGACAGCTAAAAGAAAACACAACCACCATGTGGGTGTGTGATGACAAAATACACCTACGAGGGATTAGACTGCAGGACTCGCTTCGAGACCCGACGTGCAGAGAGTTTTTCCTGTGTTTATGGTAATAAAAATACCGCAGTAGATACGCCTACAGGTAAAAAACGAGAGTACGTGGAATACAGTGCTATTGTTTACTGAGATTCATCGACGAGGACCATCTTTTCAGTTGATTACACTGAATAATAATAAAACAATTGTAAAAATAATTATTATTATCAGCTGTATTAGTATCAGAATACAGTAGGGCTGGTCCGTATACCATTTTTTGAGCTTCGAAGCTTCGGTAGTAATGAACATCGAATATTCGAAGCTTTGGAATCTCTATATGTCTGTCTGTCCTTTTGCATTTTGATTATTTCGAGAACCGTTCATCCAAACGACTTCACAAGGGAGTGCAGTGTTGTATTTGGTGCAATATAGATAGACAGGCGAGACGCGACACGTTCAGAATTAATAATTTTTTTTATAAACTACAGAACAGCGCGAGCGGGAAGCGGCGCGCCTCACGCGAGCAGAGCTTATATGCTCCGAGAACACTGCACTAGTGATATAAAACACACACACAGGTCTGTTAACTTAAACAATATTAATAAGGTAGTGTAATATTTTTCTCAGTAACAAATTACTGACAAAGTAGGGTAGATTTAAATAAAGAAGCGGCGCGCCTCACGCGAGCAGGGCTTAGCCATATGCTCCGAGAACGGACACTGCACTAGTGATATAAAACACACACACACGCAGGTCTTTTAACTTAAGCAATATTTTTAATAAGGTGTAGTCTTCTCACTGACAAAGTAGGGTAGATTTAAATATAGAAAAACGAAATTTAAATAAATAAAACATAAAAATGAAATTTAAATTAATAAAAACGAAATTTAAATAAATAAAACATAAAAACAAAATTTTAATAATTAAAAACGAAATTTAAATAAATAAAAACGATAATAATAAAAACTAATAACTTAAATATAGAAAAATGAAATTTAAATAAAGAAAAACGAAATTGTGACGTGATGTCCCAGTCAAATCTCTTCTTGCAGTAGATTAATTTCGATTGATAATAATGGGTAAAAAGGATAATACATTTTGTTTCTATTATTCTATGTTCCACAATGTCAAAGCAACGCAGCTTAACCCAATTTCAACCAACCAATTTCACAATGATAGACAATATATCACCATGTTTATTTAAATAAATGACAAATATCTCTTGTTTTCAAATAGCAGTAAAGCAGATTAATATATTAAGCCGTTAAAAGGCTATCGGCATCTGCAAATTCTACATTTGCAATAGATGATGCACAATTTTCAAAATATTTCAAAGAGTATTGTATGTTATCTGTTACTGTAACTTTGTGCATATCTTAATTGTGATCCAAATTTGTTTATGATACACATATATATATATCGTCCCATATTGCTGGGAGTCAGATATATAATCTGACAGCGTACAGATGTGCAGATCAAAGCACTTTTTTCTAATTTAATCTATGGCCGGCAATGCTTTTTTAGATCAGAGAACCCCAAACTTCCATTAACGCTAGCGAAAATCAAATCAGGAGTGCTCCCGAAATAACGTATCTGGTTAAAAAAAACGTTCCCTCGAAGTTCTGCATTAGTATTTCGTGCACTCACTGCATGCAAAAGGGACAAACGCATGTTTAAAGGGCTCGGTCATTAAGACGTTACGCCGGGATCGCAGAAGAGAAACAGGGTGTAACGTTTAGGGGTGATTAATACGAAGCAGTGTGTGTGTGTGTGTGTGTGCATGGGTTTGTATGTGTGCAGGTGTGTTCTCACCTGTGGGAAAGAAAGCGGTGGGCTGCTGAAGCTGTGCATTGGCCAAAGCCTGTTGGTAGTGCAAGACACTGGGGTTGAAGAGAGTACTGGCCCCGTTACTCTTTTCTAGTGCTGGTCTCTTTGGTAGGGGCTGCAGGACTCCATGGGGAAACGCCTGAGCGTGGCGACACGGGAAAGAGAAGACATGCGTGAGTTAAACGGAGTTTGCACGCATCCACTTACACAAATATCAATGCACATTGTTGACTCGAAGCTGCATCGCTCCGTTTTAGAGGCACTTATGTTTACTAGGCTTCAATAATTAACACACACATTCATTCTTCAAAATTGACTGATGGTAATTTCTAAATACATGTACTTGGTGACTTTTTACTTTTTCTATCACAACAAAGAAGCCAAATTAAAAAAGTCTGTGAGTTGCTACAGTACATTAAAAAGCTACATGCAAAGCAAAAGGTGAAAGGTCATAGTACCAGATCTACAGATGCCTCGAGGGGTCGCTTCATTGCTTTGGCAGTCGACTGAGTCTTTTAATAGCAGGCAGCGAGCACATGATGGCAGTGGGCCAATGGGATTCAAGCGTATTAACATACAGGTAACAGCAAGCAGAGGTGCATCATGGGGACAGCATTGCATTGTGGATAGGTGAGAAGGAAAAAAACAAAAACAAAAATAATCTGAATGCAGTATACCACATACAAAACAATAGGCATGCACATAAACGAAAAAACTCATCTCAAAGAAACATATCGCTACGTTCTGAATTAGTACGAAAGCAAAAAGCATCTACAGTACCTGTGTTAAAAGCGTCAGATATCAAGATTCTCACCATTTACCATTCAAAGTCAAATGGGATTGTAGATATTAGTGCTATGAAAGCTCTCGGAATCATCTTTAGCAGTCAATCAATAGAGAACAAACACTGCATAAAACACACTGACCGTATCCGGCACCCGATATCCGCTATCGAAGGGTTTTCTGTGTGCGTGGCGGATTAAAATCAAATGACGGCAGAATGTCAGGTAGGCATTTCCTTTCAGGGGCGAGCGCTGTCAACATCTCTTCAACGCCTTGGTTTGGTCAGATTAGTCAATAATAACTTTGCCTGACGGCGTGCCATCTATTGAACGCTTGCGTGATTGCTAATTAAGACTGGAATAGGGTACAAACAGCATCATGTTTCTGCCAATGGAAATCTGCGGTTGTCATCTGGCGATTTTAACATGCGCTATGACATTTACCAGCACTTAGCAAAAGGGAAATAAAAGGACACTCGGTAAACAAGGCGAAGTCGTCTAGGAGAAATGCCTTCCTTGACATTCATTTCTGTCACAATATGTTGCAATTTCTTGCCAACTAAGGGATTAAAATGACTCTGTACTTATAAAGCGTAAAGGTCAAAACAACTGATGCGAGTTGATCACAAAATGTGGAGCTCTGTTTATTCTTATATCCAATTTATGTTCCTTTACGTTGCTGGTTATGGGTTATATTTATTGTGGTGTCAAATGTGGCCCCTATTTATATTAATATAAATGATTATATGCAACTAACCCTAGTTCATGGATCTCCAATATTCCTCACTAATAAAATGCCATGCAAAAGTACTGGTAATGGAATGACGGGCAGCAAAATATTTAGTAAAGAAAACGGGAGGCTTGAAATGAGATGACGCTGAGGGACATGCAAAAATGCTTCAAATCAGAATATCCACATAACAGGAAAAAAAGAATGTGGAAAAGAAAAAATGCATCTGTTCTTCTTTATAGTATAGTCACAGGTTACAGCAAATGGGTGGTACGAGGGAAATATGATGCACTTGAAGAGTCATTTAAAGAGGAACATTTTATTAACAGGAAAAACATCTATGCCTGTACTCTCTCGAAGCTCTGCTCAAAAACCTAGTGTGCTGCATTGCTGTCTACATAGGCTGCGACCTTCTCAAGCATAAGTGGCTCATTTGGAAAACTACATCTGCAGATAACACTTCTCATGCAAAGTGCACTGAGTCGCAACACACACTAAGCATACAAATATACAGCAGCAAACTGTCCGTATTTATGACTGAACGATTTTAGTGATACTTTCTGCATTGAAATCTAACTGTTCACTGAGCTTGTCGCATGCATTCTGGGATTAAATTCTCCCTGAAGGATACTTGCAGCATGAATTTCTTAGAAAGCAGAATAACAATGCACAAGCCTTAGCGCCATGTTTACAGTGGTCTAGTGCTGTCTAGGTGTTCAGATCAGTAGGTTTAGGAACAGAGCTTATACGTGTGCTTTTAATAAACATCAGAATAAGATGCACTTTATTCGTGCATGCTGAAGGCATTCTTGTAACCAAGAGTTTCATGTTTTGCTCCCCTCCGCCAACATAGAGAACCATTTAAATAGATATGCCACCCACAGGGATTTATCATACAGAATTACATAACCTTCCAATGGAGAAAAACAAAACAAAGAGAAAATAAAAGACAAGAAAATGAAGAAACTATAACCGTGTCATCTGTCTCTCACTTTTAAACTCTTCCGCATTTGGGTCGCGGGTGCAGGGGTCGATTGCTTCAGTAAGCGGCCTGGTTTAAACCCTAGAAACAAATCTGTGATGTCATCACATCATAATCAGGGAAAGGCCAGTGCACCTGAAGGCTAGCAGCGTTTAAACTGAAGCTAAAGCCGGCGGGTTATCTCAGGTCGCTGTACGCTCGGGAAACCTGGCTCTTCATTTTCACTTTTGTTTTATTGTTATGGCTGGTGAGCTGATACTGTCCTCGCGTCACCTTCTGACCCAGACGACACAGTGGAAAAAGAAAAAAGGTTCAGGGCAAGAGCAAAAGCGAAAATGGAGTAAACAGCAAAACGAATGAGGCCAAGCATGTGAGTGTCATGACAGCAAACGCAACAAAATAAAACCACACCAGCGTGAGATGTGAAAGCGCGAAAGCTTGCTGCCAAACACTGTGTCTACACTGCGAGCGAGTGACGTGACCAAACTAGATCCTCGCCGTTATAATCAATCAAATGAGCGACGCAGTGCAAGAAAACTAGATCGTTCCCATTATAAACGGCAAGCTCACGCAATTGTCGCATTTGTAGCATTGCATTGTGAATTTGTAACGTATACAGTTTTACTGGTTATAACAGGAGCGATCTAGTTTTCTTGCATTGCATTGCATTGTAGAAAAAAGTACATGCGTTCATTATAAATCACGAAGCTGTCTACACTGCATGCACACAAGTTTCACATCGCATTGCGTTGCTTGCAGTGTAGACAGCTTAAACAGGAGCACTATAGTTTTATTGTGCTGCTTTGCTTGTTGCAGTTTAAATAAAACTAGATAAAAAGGTTCAAGACAAACTTTATGTTGGCTTGAGAAACGCTGCAATAAAGCAATGCAAAATTGTATTACTTGTATTATAAACAATAAAGCTTTCTGTACGCTAGCTTGCCAATCTTTTCTGTTGATTATAATGGGAGTGATCTAGTTTTGTTGCAACACATTCCACTTGCAAGCAGTGTAAGCAAAACAAATTCAATCCCATTATAAACAACAAAGCTAGTCTACAAGCATGCAATATCGAGTTTTATTGCATCACACCGCTCTCAATGTAGACAGTTTTGCTGATTATAACAGGAGACATCTAGTTTTGTTTTGCTGACTTGCAATGTAGAAACCTCTCAGTTGCTCCCATAAACAACAAAAAGCCGTCTACACTGCAAATGTGCAATACTGGTTTTGATGCATCACTCACTTGCAGTGCATGTGTTTTCATTGGTTGTAAAGGGATTAAGGCAGTTTTGCTGCATGGCTTGCTTGCAGTGTCGATTGCTCCCATCAGAAATCAACAAAACTGCCTAGGCTGCAGCAAAGCCATGCAACAAAATTGCATGCATGCAGAGATTGCGATGCAACAAACCTTGATAGCACCTGTTATAATCGAAGCCATATACTTTAACGAAACTGCAAGTAATGCAACAGAATAAACTGCATACATGCATAAATTGTGATTTTTATTATAATCGACGGCATTTACATTGCAAGTGCAAAATGCAATAAAACATCGCTTGCTTATAATGGTGCACGAAGTTCGCTCGCTTGTAGTGTAGACACGTAGACAAGTGAGAGCAGCCTGGCATGTGACCAAAATACAGTTTCGCTTCGATAGTTGATGAACCTGTGCATTCACGTCAGTTTGGCATGAAGATGCTATCCATCTCCTTAATGTAATCTTGACTGATTTGAGGAGAGTAGGCCTCCCATTGGGCAGAGAAATGGGGAAGTGAGCCGCCCCCGTGACCTTGTGTAGTCAAGGGTGTGAGCAAAAAAGCTTTTAAGCCATCGCGCTTATTATATCAATATCCTATTCCTAATAATGATCGCATCAGTATAGTACAAGATGGATAAGAAGGGGGAGTGATTTTTATCACAAGGCTGTCTTCTCAAGCAGCTTTCTCTCTCTCTCTCTCTTTACTCACACTGTTTAGTAGGACTAAAATCCTCCAGGGACGAGATAAGGGAGTCGACACAGATTTGGCACGCAACCCGCCCAGATTCTGGAGATGGGTCATGGCTATATAATAATAAAGCAGTGCTCCACATTTAACGTGCTAACATAATCAGATATGCTAATCGCAACCTCCGCCGGTGCGTCTCTCTCAACATGTGTTGTCAATTGATTTTATCGTACGCATAACCGAAAAGGTTTCACAATTCTAAGCACTGCCTTGGTTACGATTCAATGCAGTAAATAAAATTAAATGCAGCTGGTGGTGTAATTTAAAAACCTCTAACATGACTCTTTAAACGTTGAATTGTATGCATGTTATTTGAACATGAGTTGTGCATGCTGTGATTGGCTCACCATGGCTGCAGCGGCGGCCTGTGCTGCGACGGCGGTCTGGTTAGCCTGATGTTGAGCTGCTTTAATCTTGGCCTGAAGGTGCGCCGGAGGGTGGAAATACTTGCACTTCTCGCGCGAGCAGCGGCTCTTGATGTAGTCCATGCACACGGTGACCGTGTTGTCGCTTGTGTCGATCATGGGGCTGTCGCTAGGATGGGCGAAGCGGCAGTCGGTCTCGCCGCGCGCGCAGTTTCCCCGCTGAAACTCGCGACACACCTGCCGTTCGCGGACGCAAAACAAACACGCAGACAAAACAAACAGGGAACACAACAGAAATATGCAAACAGAGACGTGAGTCATTGAATTTTCAAAACAAAAGCTTTCATGTATGAGCACAGGTATGGCAAATAAACACACACACACACAGAGCTGAATATTAACAAAAGCAGCGACAGCCTCTCGGTGTGGGAGGGCCGCGGAGGAACGGAGCCTCTTATTATCACAGATATCAGTCAGTTGCTAAGTGATCGCATATTTAGTGACACACACACACACACACACACACACAACCTTCAACTGTTATTGTTTCAACCACACTGATCATTTTCTTGCAAGGCAGAGCTGAATTGAAATGCTTCACACTTCTTTCTATCCTCCTTATCACACTTTTCTGCAATAAATTCAGCTCCATCTTTATCACACAGACAAAAGCCTTTGGTCTTCATAAACTTCAACATTAAAGCATGAAAATCTCCCAGTGGCCTCGACTTCCCTCAAATGTTCAGAATTTAGCCGACAGGGATGATGCTAATATTTGCATACTGAATTATGCCTGGTCTGCTTTCCTGCATTAATCTGCATACTGACATATGATTGGTCTTTTCTTGAATTATAATTGATCTTTTTTTTTTTTACATGTAATTGCATACTGAATGATTGGCCTTTTCTCTCTTACGTCTATTTGCATTCTGATTTATGACGGGTCTTTTCTTTCTTTCATCATTTCTTTATATTGAATTATGGTCTTTTTTGGTTTGTTTTTTTTTACAAATATTTGCTTATTAAAATTTTGCTAAACATCTTATATTGTATTGTGATTTATTTGCACACTGTTTTGCGATTACTCAAAATATCAGATAAATTCTCTCTTATGTCTGGCAATATACTGAATTGTGATCTGTCTTTTCTTTCTTACATCTATTTGCACATTTTATTTCACTTTGTTTCTATCCGTCAAACCCAGGGGTTCAAGGTTTGACGACTAAGTTTTAAGAGTTTGTCCGTCCAACTACAAAACTGCATCCTTTTGAGGCCAAAAAGCATAGTATTTTAATGTGCATTTTAACTAAACAAACCTTTCTGCAAGCAGTAGTTTAAAGGTAAATATTTAATTGTATTACACAGTGATCTCGACTTCACTCAAATGTTCAATATTCAGAATTTAGCCGACAGTGATAATGCTAATATTTACATACTGAATTATGCTTTCTTGCATTGATTTGCATACTGACATATGATTGGTCTTATTTATTTATTTTTTCATACTGAATTATCTCTTACGTTCATTGCAATGTAAATTATTTCCATAGTAAATACATAGTAAAAATTAAGTTAAAAGCATGAACTAGACTTACTTTTTTATTCTTTAGGTTTTAAAATACCTTTTGTCTAGATTTCATTAATTGCAATGAGACTCTAACTCTGGCTCAGAGATGATGCGGCTCGTCTCAAGCTGAACGAAAGGACGGGCTCATGATGTCTCTGTGTGCCGCTTTACCTCGAGCTTGTCGGTGCGCAGTAGTTTCTGTGTGGAGGACGAGCTCGGCACGTTGACCGGTGGGCTGCCCGGGACGATCACAGGGGTGCTGGAGAGCATCTCTGTGGGGACCAGACCCATGCCGTGGCTCATGGGAGTCAGGTACGGCGCGTAACTCAGTCCAGGGCTCGAGCCCAGACCTTGGCTGACAGGAAATGTAGGCTGTGAAGACAACAATTATTATGATAGAATTATGATATTGTTTTTTTTTTTTTTTAATTAGACATAATTTAACTGTACATATTACTATTTCGAAATTCTGTATTTTTCGATTTTGTTTTTAATGTCTGCTAAATTTAAAAAAAAATTTCAATTCTTAATTTTCTATTTTTTATGTCTGTTTTTAATGTCAGTTAGATTAAAAATCTTAAAAGGTATTAAAAAAGAAACAAATGTCAAATTTAATGCATGTTAAAATACTGCTGTTTAATATTATAGAGGTAAAAACAATATAAATACTGTTCGTTTTCTCACACAAACTGCTCGTTTCGTGTCTTAGGCCATCAATGTGTGCTTACATTTACGAGTCATTAAATCATGTTTAATTTGGACTTCTCTGTGCATGCTCTTTGAGGAGGTGACCGTAGACCTGCATTATATGACTGACAGACAAGAACGGTTTGACCTAAAAATTGAAACTTTCCATATTTTCCAAATCCATTTAATGCCCCGCGGAAACCCTGTGGAAGGCTCAACAAAAGCAAAACGTCCGGTTTCCTACCACTGGTTGCATGGTGGTGCCGGGGATCATGAACTGCATCTGCTGGGCTAGCATCGCTGCTGCCGTCTTTTGCTGGATGAGGTTGTTGCGTCCGTTGATTTCCAGCTGCGTCTTCAGATGCGCTGGTGGGTGAAGGTACTTACAGTTCTCTCTCGTACACCGACCCTACGACAGGAGAGATTACAAATGGCACAACTCGTGAGAATCTACATTTTTTGAAAATTTAAACAAGTCTCCTGCGAAAAAGACCCCAGAGACCCCTTACAAATGCCAGCCCAAAAATCTGAGATCTCAATATGGATACAATCATTTCTAGCGGTGTCACGATACACTCATGTCACGATACGATATTATTGCGATACTCAAGACATGGTAAAAGTTTAACAAAAAAAAAAGAAATGTTGATTAAAATGCTAAATTTGTTATTACATTGTGTGTGTAAATGAATAGGCTTGGACTTGGTGATGAAACCTAAAGCACAGGACAATAGAGACACCAGAATAACAATATTTCTGAAGCTGACAAGAATTATTTGAGACGAATTTGCTTGCACTCTTTATTTAAAATAATGTAGGGCACTTTTTACTGGTAGCAAGACATTTGGCATTTATCAGGACCCATTAATATTCCCCCATTGCATTATTATACATTATATTCAACATTATATATAGTAGTTTAATGTAAACTTCACGCTCAGTAATTTTCATTTTGGGTGAACTATCCACAATACATATTGTCACTATCCACGATATATATTGTTGCATTTTTGCAGTGTGATATATTGTGACATGATATATTGTTACACCCCAAATCAAGCTCTCAAAAAAAAAAAAAACTTGCTGCTATTCACATTCATATCATAGATTTACACTCTCATTATCTGACTATTGACTCATTATATACAGTAAACAGACATCAATAAGTTTACCTCTGCAGAAAAATCAACATCTATTTGCATATTTGAATTTACTTTCTACTCATTTATCCCAAGGGGTGAAGGTTTGTTTTCATTTATTTTCAGGAGTGGTAGATGCCGCAACTACAAAAGCATAATATATTTTAATGAGTATATTAACAAAATAAAACTGTTTGCAAGCAACATTTCAATGGTGAATGTTTCGTTGTATTAATAGTAAATCAGTTTAGTTGAAAGCATGAACTACACTTTAGTGGTGGGCGATATGACCAAAATATTTCTTCACAATATGAGAAATAACATCACTAAAGTAAAAAAAAAAAGAGAGAAAAGAGCTAAAACCAGTGTAGAAATGACTCTACATGAAATACAAGCAGCATCAACGCAGAGAAGATGTCGTCTCCACACTGCAATATTAATTAAGTAGGCCAAAGTTAGAAGAATATTCTCACAAGGTCAAGCGTGTGTTTGCATTAAAACTCCACTGCAGGATATCCAGTGACACGGGAGGCCGAACCGATACGAGATGTGAGAAACAGTGGAGGAGGGGTTAAAGAAGCGCAGCGGAAGCACATACTGCAGACACACACACACACACACACTCCTGTTCTGCAGATGCTCATCGCCCTGCATGAGTCCTACAGCATCAGCTGCGAGATCTCCACGCTAACCTTGAGCACACACACATCACACGCTCATGATACTTACAAAACTAGGAAGATGAAGGAAACACAAATACAGTAAAATAATAATTAGTACACTAGTACAAAGAAATGTGTATTTTTTATTATAAATAAGGTTAATTATATATAATTTAATTTTGCATATTTCTAAATTCCGTATTTTTTATTTCTGTTTGAGTTTGATTTAAAAGTAAAAAAAAAAAAATATATAATTATTTTATATTTCAAAATGTTTTATTTCAGGTTTTAATATTTCTGATATTGTTTATATATATATATATATATATATATATATATATATATATATATATAATTTAACTGTACATTTTAGTATTTCTAAATTCTGCATTTTTTATTCTGTCTTTTTTACTGTTTTTTTTTTTAAACAAATGACATGCAAAAAAATAAAACTAGTACAATGTGGAAAAGGCTGATGCACATATGTGTGCATGTACACAAGCTTATCCATTTTGCAATATCTTTAACTTTTCTTCCAAGTACACACTAAAAACACAAGCATTATGCTAGCTGTCAGATCATACACTGTGAAACTACCCTGACACTAGCTCACTGCTAACCAGATGCAATGCTTCATATATGCAAAAAAAAAATGAAAACCTGATTGAAATGAAGAACAAAGCAGGACAAAAGTCTGTGTATAAACCACATTAAATCAGAATGAAAATAATATTCAGAATTTCACTATGATCAAATTGCATAATATTTATTCAATCATAATACTTATGCTTCCTTATCAAGGGTGTGAAACCGTTTAAAGAAGAGAAGTGACCTATATAAGCTATTGTGTACTCTGCATTGTTGCAGGGAGGTCACAAATCCCTATAAAACAGCTTGGGAAGCGTTCGCAGGAATGTGCTCGCTCAGCTTATCTGAGGTCTTGCTTGCTTGTGTTGGGTTTATGACAACAAGGATAAAAGCGCAAGATGTCCAGGTATCCTTACTCGGATTACAATGGAGATAGTGAGCTATAAATAACGCGAAACTAGATCTAAAAGGAGCATGGCTGTCATTTCCATGATCTCCAAACAGTTAAACAACGCTGAATCAGCTCACCGCAGCGCCAGGAACCGAAATATCTGACTTTTTTCTTAACGCGAGACCTTGGGTGATTGATCACACCCAAAATACGTTGCATTTGCGATCATTTAAAAGCTTTGAGTTATTGACACAGCTTTGTGTTTTCGTTCACCAAACCTATTAATGTGCACTTACAGAACGCAGTTTCAGTAAACTACACACTATAATAATCAGAAATGTACCTTGAGCAGCAAATGAGCATATCAGAATGATTTCTGAAGGATCATGTGACACTGAAGACCGGAGTAATAAAGCTTTGCATCATTGCATTTTAAAATGTATTCAAATACTAACAGTTATTTTAAATAGTAATGATATTTCACATTATTATGGATTTCTTTTTATAGTATATGTGATCAAATAAATGCAGCGTTGATGAGCATAAAAGACTTCTTTCAAAAACATTAAAAAATCTTAACTCTTTCCCTGCCATTGACGGAAAATTACATCATTTCTGAGAACTGGTGCGTCCCAATTCGCATACTATCCATCCTAAATAGTATTCAAAATAGAATTAGTACGTCCCAAATCGTAGTATGTTGAAATGAGTGTTTCAAAGAGACCCGGATGGTCTACTATATCCGGTCAGAATCCGAAGTGCAGATCGATGCGCACTCTAACGGCTGATATTGCCCACAACCCATCGCGCGCTGGACGAGGATTCAATTAGAACTACAAACACGAGTGAAAAGTGTTAAAAAAAACTACAGACATGGAGGACGCGCGAGTCCGGCGGTTGTGTAGAGAGGTTTAGATAAAGGGGTTTGGGTGATTAATTATCAGCATCTAACCTGACGAAAATGTATTTATTCAATGTTGTCTACATTATATTGCATCTGCAGCAGCATTGTGAACTTTTGTAAAGATACGTTTAGCCATTAACTTTTAAATGCATTATTATATTCAAATTGCAAACACATGAGGAGAGTCTCCGCATGAAAGACCCACGACCGGCAGGTGAACGTGCTACTATTCTCTCCAAAACGGTAAGAAATTAAATTAGATTGAATGGAGGATTTTAACTGTGACGAGATGATTGACAGGGCACTTTACGGTGATAGGATGATTGACAGGGCAGTTTACGGTGACAGGATGATAGACAGGGCAGTTTACGGTGATCCACGCGACAGATCTGTCCGTTAAAGATGACGAAGTAGTATGTCCCAAAGCTTGCCTACTCTTTTGCTACACACTCAAAAGTATGTACTTTTTCTCCACAAAAAGAGTACATACTTTTAGGGCGTAGTATAGGTAGGCGAATTGGGACGCAGCAAACGCTTCCCCACATGGCCTTTTCCGGCAATCCGTGTTTTCACTGTTATACGGTAGGGGGCGCTTTTACACGTCTTCTGAAAGAGTACTGAATCTCCAGATCAAAACACAGGCGACGAAGAAGCAGAAACAAGCGATATCATATGTAAGCATATGCATATGTAAAATAACCCGATCAGTAACATCAAACAGCATATAAATCAAAACTTCCTAATGTTACTGAATGAAATGTCGACCCAGGATGAGCTTTAGTGGAAGCATTAGGGGTGTTGATGGACTCGATCTACTCCATCTGTGTTTCCATCATCATTCTGAATCTGATATGGGTGTAATCTTTGATAAAAACATGATTTTCTCAGCTTTTTTGGTCAAAATGTTGCTTTTTATATGAAACTTACCCACATTCACGTGTTGATAAAAAAGAATGCATGAAGCTAGAATAAAACAGGTTTAAAAGCAGAGGGTGTGTTTTTTTCTTTTGATAAATTGCATGTTCAGATATCCATACAACAAAAATATGAATACTTTTGTGAAAATGACTAAAAACTTGTTCTTTCCTTTTTTAAACGCTGGCGGGGAAAAAGTTCACTATTCTATACTGTGGACCACTAGTGTAAATGATGCTAATATCCTTCGTTAGAAACACAATCAATTATAGGCCAAGTTGGAGACAGGTCTAGACACTTAACACCCTCAAATTCCCAAATATGCAGCGCTGTAATCCATAGGATCAGGGTGCCGATGGCTATCAATATCCCTGCTGGAATAACAGTGTTGCTCAGCCGTCAGGCCAAAAGCTGAAAGGTGTCAAAGCCAATCAGTCCGGGCCAAAAGACGGACTCTCTGAAGTGACGGATGGTAAGGAGAAGTGAAAGACACCTGATACAAGACTTCCACCATCAGGATTTTCGATGCTGTGCAAAGGATCGTACTGGAATATGTTTGAGAGGTTTGATTTGCTGTGTGATTGAGAGGAGACTGCTGATTCAATAATGAAGGAGGGATGGTCTATTTTTACCGTGAAACTCGGCAGGAATGGTGCTGATGGAGGACGAGAAGAAGCTCTGTATCAAATGACCGATCCTCGACGTGCTACACAATACTGCATCACTGCAATTAATAAAGGCACCGGATTTAGAAATCCGAGATGAGATAAACTAAGACATTAAAGGAGATAAAAAGCAGAAGACACTTTAAAGAAGAGGTACAAGGTTCATGACGGCTTGTCATTGCAAGCCGTTCAAAGCATGTTAATGAGCATCACATGGCGTAATTTACTGCATTTCACATCCTGAAAGAAACATCACATCACAAATGAATATGAATTTGAACTGGATTGAAGTCCAGGTGTAGCACATTCTTACACAATTAAGCTTTATTCACACTGACAGTGACTGAACCGATTCAGTTTGGCAAAATGACGTACCGTTGATTGACAGTATCACTGAAAATGCCTGATTCACTTCACTTTGCAGCTGCAAAGTGTTGTCAGTGTGAATGCTCATCAACATCTATTTGCATTTTGCATTGTGTCCTGGCCATTTATGACAATGTAACGCAGCACACAATCAATCTAGTTTCATTTAATGCATTCTATGTCTTGAAAAGAAAAGAAAAAGAGTTGTTTACTTACACAGCATCACAAATGAATCCGAATTGAGTTTCGGATGTTATCACAATCTTGGCAATTACACAATAAAGGTGTGTTCACACTGACAGCAATTAAACTGCTTCAGTTTGGAAAGTTACTGTACTGTTGGTTTCTACTTAACTGGATTGGGTGGCAGTCATCATGTTACCTTCATATATATATAATATTTATATATATATGAATTTGAACCGAGTTGAGTTCTGGAATTAGTAAGTGAAGTGAATCTTACTGTTGTGTACTAAGCAATTACATAATAGCATCTATTTTCACTAGTTTAACTGTATTTTGAAGATCAAACACATTTTTATTTGACTCAATTTGTCACTTTGTGCAGCATTTTTAATTTGGTGAAGACAGAAAATGTACTTTTTCCACCACCCATGGTTAGTCTGTAAGGCTGCTTTTAAACAATCTGTACTGTATAAAGCTCTATATAAATAAATAAATAAATGTGACTTGAAAAGTGAAGCTGCAATACAAACCAGATTTTGCCGCTCAGGTGTGTGTGTTACTTCAGTGAAAAATACTATATCTGGAGTAACTTTGACCTCAAAGGCGATACGCAACCAGATTTAAAACGGGCAAGTATCCCTGGATTAGCAAGCAATACCAGTCAATGTTTGTTTCAAATACCTAAAATAATGGAAAATGAGTTTGTGTCTCAAGAGAAGTGACCCGTCAGACCCTACATGTCAGAACAAACGAGTTAGACAACCATTAATGCGGCATGAACAAAACACTATTCACAAATCTACTGAGCTCAAGGGACTACTAGACTGTGACACACATATAGATTTACTAGAACTTGAAATTGTGATACAATCTCTATGACTGTCATGAAAATCAAGCAAATGTTGATGTGAAAGGCAGTGTAGTGTTCTCAGTGACATTGCCGTCGTGTGGTCTGGCCAGCACCGAACGAAAGTACAGTGGGTCACGCCGGGCCCGTCACTCTCCCGCACGGCACTTAAAATAATAGGCTTGATTACTATACGGCACATTGAGAGAGCGAGATCAGAGAGGCTTAATGTGATGAGCTCCTGGGAGTGCTGACAAAGACAGTCTTCTGACATGAGCGTCCTTGTCATCATGTTGGGACTTTCGTTGGACTGTCCCTCATACTCATACCTGTGTGAGACAGAACTGAATTCAGAAGGCCTTTTCAATTCAAATTCAGTTCCTGAGTTTGATTTAAGGTAGCGAAAGGGATGCAGAATTACAATTTGAATGTAAGGAATAAATAATTAATATAAAAGAAAGAATTTCTAAAAACTTGGATGGATGGAAGGAATGGTGGAAAGATGGCTAGATGGATGGATGATGGATCGATAGATGGATGGATGGATGGATGGATAGAACGATGGATATATGGATGGATAGAACGATGGATGGATAGATAGATAGATAGATAGATAGATAGATGGATGGATGGATGGATGGATGGAATGATAGATAGATAGATGGATGGATAGAACGATAGATAGATGGATAGATGGATGGAAGGAACGATATATAGAGTGATGGATAGAAATAGAACAATAGATGATAGACATAGACAGATAGATAGATAGAAGGAATGAACGAAGGAACAATAAATAGAATGATCGATAGATAGATACACACAGACAGATAAACATGATAGAAGACTAGATTAATACGTAGAACGAACAACAGATAGAACGAACGAATGAAGGAACTAACGATCTGAAGGAATGAATGATCGATCGATCGATCGATATAGACAGTTATACAGACTGATAGAACAGCAAATAGTCAACAGACAGACAGACAATATTAAGATAGAAGAACGATAGATAGATAGATAGATAGATAGATAGATAGATAGATAGATAGATAGATAGATAGATAGATAGATAGATAGATAGATAGATAGATAGATAAACAGGAAATAACGGTGAGGAAAGGACCGATTGCTTCCGATTTGAACCCGTGTCGCCCACATAAGCACCACACACGTGCAACGTCACACCACAGCTGTTTAAGTGCATTAGGGAAAGTCTTTCAATCAGTTGTGAGCACCAGGAGGGTATCAGGTAACCAGAAAGCTTTTAGACAAATTAACTCCACTTACTGTGAATGACTTCTTTGAACCCCTAAAAGCTCTCGCCCCTTTCAAAGCACAGAAACGACCGCACCTGAAACATCTGAAACGCAGCACCAACACCATAAACTGACAGTAAATGTTCTATACAGTCTCCTCAACTCAATCCCAGTGAGGACTGGGAGCACTGTTATCCATTTCACGGAGAGATTAGGATTAAAACCACTTAACCCATTTAATACCGGTGCCCCAGACTCAAGCCAAGTAATTCCCATCTCTCGCCCATATAAACGTTAACGCATTATTAAGGAAATGAGCGTTTAGGGTGAACATGCTAATTAGGGTATAACCGAGGTCAAGTGGAAGTTGGCTGGTGGAATTAGTGTTTTCAGACTCTAATAATAGATTTACACTGAGATTTTCCCTGCAGAATAAAATCCCAGAATCTCCCAACAACAGATGAATTCTTCGTTTTTACTGTCATCAGTCCAAACGCCAAACGACGGAGAATGTTAAACGCCCTTTGTCATCCTCTGCTATTTGACCGATCGAGCTTGAACTGCGGACCCGCTTCTCTCCTCGACTCCGGTTTCCTTGATTTTCCGGGCTTGCAGTCAAAAGTAATCCGACTGCGCTGGTGGGTGGGACAAACACAGGGGCCATTTTCCGAGGAGAAGGAGAATTGAGCCTCAGTTGTGGCCTCCAACACCCAAACACCCATTTGCATTTGAGTCTCAATGGGCCTTTCTTCCAGCGGCGAGCCGCATTACTTCTGATGAGGGCGGCCCTCCGAACACTGGAGACGTCTTGATGCCTCGGCACGTATTTACTGATAAAAACAAGTTTCTCTCATTGTATACACACACAAACAGTTGAATGTCATCATGTATTTCAGCTGACTGTTGAATGCAAGCCACTTAAACTCTTTTCTAAAGACTCGAAGTACACGTATTATTACATGAAACAACATTTGCAAACTATTTTTCTTCTTTACCGTTATCATGTGTTGCAAAGTAAAAACTGAATATTAAATGAATGTATTTCCAAACCAAGACATGGCGGTTGAAGTTCATCCAGTTCATCTCTACGTAACCAAATCGCTAGGGATGCACCGAAATGAAAATTCTTGGCTGAAACCGAAAACCGAAAAGGAGGAAACCAAGGCCGAAAACCGAAACACCGAAAGAAATGATGCCAATTATTAGTACCATTGCATTTATGGCTATGACTGTGTACAAATTTGACTAAAATCAAGGCAATGCAATTGCATAAATTAATATAAAATTTTCAAAGAATAAATCAATTACAAATTATTCAAATATTTATTTATTTAGCACAATGCACAGTATAAAATAAAATTCAAACTTAAATGTTTAACTTGACCCCACTCATGTGTACATTAAATAATAATCTACTAGCCGGTTTTAAAATGAAATGTTCTCTAAAACAAAGCCGAGCACAAACTTCTCATCACACCAGCACCCAGTATGCACGTCTAAATTAGTTGCTTACATTTTTTTAAATGAGCATACAATAGCATAACATTTTTTAATGAACAAAGGTCCATGTTTAATACAAATGTGACTCGAAACTTACTGAAATATGTTTAGTGAAATTAGAAAATAATTAAGAGAGCGTTAATTTAGTTGTATACATACATGTTCCCATATACATATTTTTTTGTAATGTCACAAGTAATAATCTCAGGGTTTACAAGATTATTTTTGTATTGGTGGTGGTATACTAAAAAATAAACATTGTCACGTGTTTATGATATCTTTCTTCTTCTCACCGATTCCTGATGGTTAGAGGACAGTTACTTGAGTCGCTCACTGTCGTTTCAAAGAATAGTACAACGGCGAGCGCGTCAAGTATAAACGCTCGACCGTTTGGAGCGGTGCGCGCGCTGTCTGTGGAGACTCGCGCTGCGGAGGCAGGCGAAAGTATAAACAAGGCTTCCTCGCGGGTTCAGATATATATATATAATACTGAAATACGTCCACACCGCAGACGCGTTGCTTCAGACAAGCACGTGCAGGTCGCGGTTTCTGTTTGCGTCATCACAACATTTCGGCCGTATTGTTTCGGTGATAAAAGTCTTTCAGCCGAAAACCGAAAATGCACTTTTGGGCCATTTTCGGCCGAAAATTTTCGGTGGCCGAATATTCGGTGCATCCCTACAAATCGCAACGCTTCTTTTTGCAATTATTGCCATAATCTTTCATAAATTAACATTATCCAGTATCATATTAATTGAGATTTTATCATATTAACCCTGAGATTTTAAGTTAATATTTCAAAAATATTTTTTGTAAGCGTTTTTTTTTTGATTGTTTTAATTTTAAAATGATTTATTTCAATATATTTATTTATAATTTAACAGCATATCAGCAAAGGCTACTCCATATTCACAACTCAAGAAACTATATAAATAATAATAATAATAATAATAACATTTCAATTAATAATTAAAAAAATTATAATACAAACAAACAAAACACATTTCTGAATAATAAAATATTTTTTTATTTATTTGTGCATTTTTATAAATGAATGAATTATTAGCTTTTCGTCAACTCACGAACCCCTTGGAGTTTAGAAGTGGAGCAAGTTATTATTGATGACTGATGAAGAAAAACGTTCGTTAGAACAACACTAACGAAGCTTTCAATTAAACTGGGAACAAATATTAATACAGTAAACAAGGTTAATATGCTGATTTCATGTTGACTTTATGTCTTGCTCAAGGCCACAATGGCTAATGCTTTGCACCTTCAGGAACTCGAATCAGGAACTATCCCTGTGCTTTCGCCACTAGTCTTAACCACAAAACAAGAGTATACTCATGAGAGTGAACATCACAAGGAGCAGAGATATGGTCATGCCCCAGTTTTCTGGCTATTAGCCTGAAAATGCATCTGTCAGTTAGCGTCGCTGAAGGGCAAGTCTCATGGAGCCGGGCTGATCTCTCATGCCTTCATGCTCACAGACTGAGTGACACTGAAAAAGTACCTTCAAAACCTGCTCAGAAACGGGTGTAGGATGAAGCTGTGAACCCACGGTGTCTCGTGTGTCTGTGGCACGTTCTGGGTGGCTGGTCGCCCACAGCCATCAACGACCACCAATGAGTTTTCTCCAGCGGTCAAAGGAAACCTAACTAAGTGAACTTGCCTGCAACCAGAACCAACAAGGTTGGCGTTGCAAAGGTGGATGAGAAAGTAGAAATCGCCTCTTGACTGAGTAAACCCTCCCGGTTCCTCTTCCGGAGTTCTGATCCATTTCACGCATCTCCATTTCCCGCACATCATCATATGACCTACACAACGTGAGCGCTGTTCAGCGACATCACTTCCTGCTTTAAAATGAAGGGCTCGTATATAGAGTGGAACTGAATCGGTGAAATACAGAAGGAATTGAAACATTACACTAATTCTTTAGTCTCGCACAGAACCAAGTACTGATCTGCAAGTCTGCAACTTGTGATGCTTAATTTCCTTAATGTCCAGGTCATATTTGCAATGCAAGAACAATGCTTTTACACTTTTTTTCTAACGTTAACAAATTTCAAAATTTGGAGTATTTCTGGTCAGTGCATCCTCATTTTTGGGATGTTTCAGACTCTTTCCTCTGCTGAGATGTTATTTGCAGATGTAAGAAGTGAGAGTTTATTAGACTCGATGCAGGGATCAGCTTCTTCCAGATCACTGCTTCCCCAAAGTGAGTTTCACTGTAGCGGAAAAGGCAATTACAAATAATGAGGTGAGAGAGACTTATGGGGAAATACGGCCTGACGCTGGTTTAGTTAATGTTACTAACGCACACATAAGTACGTAAATCTTACATCTATCTAATATATATATATATATGTCTGCAGTGGAGTTTGCAATACAAAGTTGTTTAATTTTACACATTTAATGTATGAATAAGCAGCTCTTAATAGAGAAAAACAATACAATCCTGTAACAATTTATTTCAAGAAAACACTTTTGTGAATAAATATGAGAATATGAATATGTTTGTGTGTGTGTGTGCAGTAACCAAAGAAAAACTAATAGAAATACATAAATGTATATTTAATGTCTCTTTTTCCTATCTCAATTTAGACTGGAAACTATATTATTTTGGCTGGGAGTTTTTGTAAAACGCTGCAACATTTGTCTTTGCGTGCACTTGCAGTTTAAAAAATATATATTTATAACTGAGTGTAATAAATGAAGCAGTATAATGAGCAGATTATGACATCATGTGAACATGCCTGAAATGCATTTAAAGCCGTTTCTCCCGCTGGTAATTATGCATGCATTGGACTCCGCAGCAATAATCCCGCAGACGGCTCTGACGTGTCTGAGATTAATGCGCAAGAAAGACTAGATCCCGCTCACCTAAGCCTGAGAAAGACTCTCATTAAAACGCCTATTCTCACATAACCTGTCATCTGCAGGGACATCCCAGCAGCACACACACACACACACACACACACACACACGTATATCTATCAGTGCCAGAGCACGTCATTAACACCGGCACAGAATCTGCACCACCGAAAGCTCCTCAGATTTCACATTGATTTGTATACGCAGTCCGAGTTAACCAGGTGCAGTGATTCAACATGGACGTCCTCGTGTGTAGGAGTAGCAGTGAAATCAAATGCATGACTAAATGAACGATTCAATTCGTTTATAAAATAGTGAAAGCATGAAAAAATGATTGAATGCATAAATACGAACTGCACGATTGACCTAAATGACAACGATTCGGCTGTGTCTATTAAACCTTTGAGAGTGCAGTTGTCATGTATAGGTATGAATCAGCTTTTCAACATCACAGGATCATTATTTCTGTGTTACAATCATTCAAATTATCACAGAAGTGCTAGGATAAAAGTTAATAGTTCAGATATAAACACTGATGTCTACGGTAGCGATCAAAATAGAGCAAATCACCTTTTGAAAGTAACTTGATGCTTCACATAAAGATTGTATTAAATACATAATTACACCAGTAGCTGGAGACAAGTAACGGTTAAAAATTAATTTGTAATTGAATCATTCGTTCAAGAGATTTGTTCAAAAACACTGATTCATCCACCAATGAAACAAGTGAAGTCTTCATGAGTGAGTTATTGAATCACATAAATTACGTTATTTTGTTTAGTTGTCTATTCATAATTGTGATTTTAAATGAACAAATAAATGAAATCAACAAATGAATTAAAATGCACTACAATTTAATTAATTCAAAAATAAAAATATAGAAAAATTGACTTAATGCATGAATACACAAATGCATTAATAAGCAAGTGGACTTCTATGAACAGATCAAAGAACGCAGACATGAATGAGTGAACGAGTGTGTGTTGGTGTCGGGCACAAAGAAGGCCGTCTGCTAAAGCATGCCTGATCCAGCACTGTAAATCTGATCATCTGTGAAGTCCTGAGATGTGACGCCCACCCCGGAGAGCCGCAATAATACACCACACACATTCTCACTTTAACACACAAATAAACTCTCTAACACACACACACACACACACACACTGCAAAAGCACAGTCATTGAGTAGTGATGCACTGACTCAAGGCAACGCAGCATTTTTCTTTATCACCAGTTGCTCGCAAAACGATGGACAATGATTCACATTTTGTGCGCGTCATTTCCCGTGATGATAAAACGCAGTAAATTATTAAATAAATGATTAAATAAACAAGTATGTAAATAAACAAGTAGCATACTTAAACCCGTTTGCTTAAAATTTGCTGATGCAGGTATGAGGAAATATCTCAAAATTAGTGCCATCAATCGATTAAAAAAAATTAACTAATTAATTGAGCATTTTTCTGTAATTAATCGCGATCAATCGCACCAAACATCGAAGTTTTTAATATATTTTCATATTCTAATAATTTCACAGTTAATATCCATATTATTGTAGAAAAACAAGACAGTTATTTTAAAAATGTATTAATGCATTTAAACTGAAAATAATTATTGCATGCTAACGTTAACGTGTTAATTTTGACAGCCCTTAAAAATATCTTGAAAAAATATCTTCACATCTCTCAATTAAGACATCATCGAGATGACCAGCTTCGATCATGCAGTTCGCTGTGATTAAAGAAGTCATAAACTAACAATGTTTGAAATTTAGTAAAGGGAATATATACTATTAATGATTAAAAAAAATCGTACTTATTATCATTTATTTGATTAATTCGTTTAAATACAGAATATATAATTGTTTCAGTTAAGGTAGCCAAACGCATGGAAAAGAGCAGCATGCGCATTGCATGGTATATCTCCTTTTGTGTTCTACGAGAGAAAGAAAGTCACATGAGTTTGGAACGACATAAAGATGAATAAATCATGACAAAACTAACCCTTTAATGCATTCACGAAACCATCCCACACATTTCTGCTCAATGCTCAAAGCCTGACAAACAGAGCTCTTGACCAGAACAACAGCAAACGTGTCAGCAGCGTGAATACACCACGTGTGTCCTGACATTTCATGGCCTTCATCGCCATATTCTCCTGTGCTCGTGGATGAGTCCCGGCGTCACGCGGACGAGCGAGGCCGACGGGAGTCTCTCAACGCGACTGAAGTGTCTGTAAATGATAGAAGCGCAACAGGCCATTCGCATCAGTGTGACTCATCCGTTTCAAGAGCACACGTTCCCTTCACTCCCTCTCAGATATCAATACCAGACCACATCTGATTATATAAAAATATATGAGAAACAACAGAGAAGGCTAGTAGAAACTAGTATTTGCACAGTTCCTTGATATTGTCGCCTCTGGGGACACATGATATTCAGCTGACTGTCGGAGAACTGGACGATGACATCACGGTTTTCTACAGAGCTGCTTTAAAGGTGCATTGCGCAACATTTCATGTTAAAAATACCCGTTTTTCTAACTCATACATGCTTAAACAATTGCCTGATGGGCTGAATGAGCCTTTCTCTGATCACTGCGATTGCCTTTATAATCCTGTACAGTAAAATTAATAAGAGGGATTCGGGACGGACTTTGAGACTGGGCGTGATGTCATGTGCGTTCACGCTCACCTGGCTATGTCTGGTGTATTCGCCGCCATTCTCCGTATCAGCGAAGACAATTTGAGCGACAAAACTTTAGTCAACTTTCAAACAAAAGTAGAAGATGGATTCTAAGAGTTCATTCCAAACCCCAACGCAAACTCCACGTAAGACAAAGAAAAGAAAACTTTTGTCTAGTGCCACCAAAAGGGCCAAATTGGAGTCAGACAGGCGTCGGAATAAGACGAGGGTCAACATTGGGAAGGCTTTTCAACAAATGGAGAGATCTCCGGTCTGCTCTAGGGCTCAAACGGGATCCTCAGTTGGCTTTTACAAAGTAATAACTTATATTGTTCATGAACGTGTTTCCATAATAATACAATCATAAGTGGATATAAACATAAAACAGTTCAATATGGAGATAGATGGAAACAAAAAACGAAGTTTTCTACTACCCCCGTTTTCCCCTCACACATAAGTGTGTAATTTACTCAAACGCCTTTCCTTTCAAATATTTAAAATGACTTGCAGATTTATAACTTTATTACATCTGAAGACATTCTGACTGTAAACAAAAGATTTGTGCGGCTGATGCTCCTTTGGTTATGAACAGCTCGTGCAAGCGTGCGTGTGTGTGTGGTCCATGAGCGTGCACACCTCTGGTAGCAGTTTCGCTTGTCGCCAGAGGGGGCGTAGTTCTGCAAAAACTCAGAGACTTGCGCAATGCACCTTTAAATGAACTAATTTCATATTTGATGATTTTTATTATTGAACGAAACTGAAACAACACTAAACAATGACACTATTTTCTTTCAAGAGCCGCTTTACAGCAGAATTGAACCCTGTTTACATCAATTAATTATTATTTTCCTGTTTCAAGATTCGATATTTACGATATTATTGATATTCATGTGATAAATATTGATTTTCTAAATTTACGAAGAAACGTGGAGAAATGGGAAAACAGAGCGGGACACATCTCAAACAAATCAAAATAAGAAAGAATTTCTTTCTGATGTGCAATGTATATTGATTAATAAGAATATTACTAGCTGGAGGCAAAACGTGTAAATTTATAAGTCTTTGAAGGAGGATTTTCTCCTTAAAACTGCAGTGAACCAAAGACAGCCTCAAAAACACGGTTTGAAATCGCTGGTGTTTCTGACGTCACAAACGACCTTGTAACCAATCAGATCAACATGTGAACAACGTGACCAACGTGATTTTGATTGGTCAGATCGCCTGTCAATCAAACTCCCTGCGACGGTTGAACTGACGCTAATTTAAAAGTGAAAGTAAAATGCAGTGCCGCACCAGCTTATTATAAGCGATGTATAAAAAAAAATGTTTTTTTACATTTTATACACCGCCCCCCATCCCCATCCCTGATATTACCGATTAACTGATGAGAGAATTTTATCACCGTCACATCTCTAATGTAGAGTTACATTCAAACTATTTTAAGGCATGAAGTTTGTTTTCAAGAAAGAAAATGTTTAAATATGTCATTTTGGTGATCAAAGATGAGTTTTAAAGGGTTAGTTCACCCAAAAATGAAAATTAAAGGGTTAGTTCACCCAAAAATGAAAATTAAGTCATTAATTACTCACCCCCATGCTGTACCAACCCCGTAAGGCCTTCGTTCGTCTTCGGAACACAAATGAAGATATTTATGATTAAATCTGAGAGGTTGATCACTCCTCCATAGGCTCCCTAAGGGAATGACACCGGACGGCCCAGAAAGTCATTAAAGAAAATGTTTAAATATTCCATGTCACAACAGTGGCCGAAACGAGACTTCGAGAGATTTCCACGACGCATGCGCGAGAATTGCGATCTCCTTCAACTACTTCAGTTCAGTTCTCGCGCATGCGTCGTGGAAATCTCTTGAAGTCTCGTTTCAGGCCTACAAGGAAGAAAAGGAATAGTCGAAGAAAGTCGTTATTTTTGTTTGTTTTTTCGCACAAAAAGTATTCTCGTCGCTTGATAAACTTATAGTTGAGCCACTGTTGTGACATGGAATATTTAAACATTTTCTTCATTGACTTTCTGGGCCGTCCGGTGTCATTCCCTTAGGGAGCCTATGTAGCAGTCATCCACCTCGCAGATTTAATCATAAATATCTTCATTTGTGTTCCGAAGACGAACGAAGGCCTTACGGGGTTGGTACAGCATGGGGGTGAGTAATTAATGACTTAATTTTCATTTTTGGGTGAACTAACCCTTTAAGGGATATAATGATTGACTACAGGGGGACTTTAAAACGGCACACGTAATCCCAAAATAAACTAGCTGAGGCCCACCTGCTCCCCCTCTTCCACACGCTGACAGCTCTGCATCAGCCCCGACCCCTCTGTAACCGTACACACACTGCCAATTAGCATCCCCCACCTGTCGTGCCAGTTCAGTGGCGTACGCGTCTACTGGGTGTGAAATTGGCCACAGCCGATCTGACTTTCATCCCTGAAGTCTGCCAAACCCCGGCTGCGTCTTAACCTCGGCGGGCCACGACCTCCAGCGACAGACAGACAGAGGGACGTCCGGGACGATCTGCTACACACACCTATTCCCAATGGATGCTGTCATATCCTGTTTATTGGCCGATGTAACGTGATACGCCGGTTACGGACTGCTTACAGGGCACGTGCAATCAGAAGCGGATAAGAACTTGTTTTAATGCATTGAAAATGTAATTTAAATAACATTACTGTCTGTTTGTTTAAATTGTAACATCTATTTATCTTCTATCTATGGCTCTGGTCCAAAACCTAGTGAGCAAAGTCGCTGTCTACATAGAATGAGAACGTGTTTTAATGCATGATGAATGTAATTCAAATAACATTGGTAACGCTTTACAATAAGGTTCATTCGTTAACATTAGCTAATGTAACTAACAACAAGCAAAACATATGTTACAGTATTATTTATTCATCTTTGTTAATGTTAGTTAATAAAAATACATTGTTTGTTCATGTTAGTTCAGGGTGCATCAACTAATGTTAACAAATACAACCTTTGATTTGAATAACGTATTAGTAAATGTTGAAATTGATATTAACTAAGATTAATAAATGCTGTTCATTCTTAGTTCATGTTAACTAAGGTAGTTAACTAATGAACCTTATTGTAAAGTGTTACCATAACATTACTGTCTGTTTGTTTAAATTGTAATATCTATTTATCTTCTATGAATCTATGGCTCTGTTCCAAAACATAATGAGCAACGGTCTACATAGGGAGCGACCTTCTAAGAAAACATAATAACTGATTAGGAACTTTTTAAGAAATTATTTGAAATGCTTTTACATTTATATTTTAGGCTTGGCGATTTGACCAAAAATATAATAAATATCTTAATTTACCATTAATGGGGAAGGAAATGCTTTCCACAAATTTGTTAGACCTTTAGAATGAATGTAAACATGTAAACTAGTTTGTTCACAATTAAACTCCACAGCTACTTAACTAGTTAAAGTCCCTGTAAAGTCAAAATTAAGTATGTGTTCTGAGGTTGTCACACCACAGAAAAATGTGTTATTAGCCACCCAGCCAAATTTGAATGATAAAAAAAGCCGGCAAGTGCATAAAATAAGCTATCAAAATCTTGAAAAAGTGAGCAGTATTCTCTGCTCTCAAACACTGGGGGCGTGTCCGCTGGCTGCGCTGAAGCCACGCCCACTCGCGGGAAAGCTGCCGACGGTGATGATATTAGCTGATACTGCTATCGGGACGGGGAGATGAAGGCCGAGGCGGGAGACAGTCGGTTCGGTTCTTTCACCAGTAACAGCGGATTATCAGTGAATCCCATTTGTCTCCGACGAAAGTTCCCGTGTGAATTGATCACTACAGAGGCGGGTGTTGGCGGTGATCCTCAGCTCTCCATCAAGGTTGGCTCTTCACAAAATTAATCCACCTATTCTTGATGTGATCGTTTTTAGGAAATTTAAATAAAGACACCGATCTGTTTTGTACATGATCGCATCCTGGTAGTAGCCTACGCATTTCCGTGTCGAAGGCATAGCTAGCTAGCAAACTGTAGGCTGTAGTAACTAATAGTACAGACAGTAACTCGCGATTGAGCGGCGAACTGATGCGAATGTGCTCTATTGTTAGGGGAGGGGCCAGCCTCAGTGCGTCATCAAATAGGGGCGTGTCCAGGTGCTCAGGGGCTCCAGTGCGTCATCAAGCCCCGTTTTAGCCCCGCCCAAAAAATCCGGAAAATAGCAATGGTGAAAAACTGTTTAACGGTCTAACTCCACAATTCAGTAATTCACAGTTCACAGTCTTTGTAATATGTTTTAGCAATACATTTCTAACATTTATAATGGGTTCAGAATTTTTTTTTAGAATTGCCTTTCCAGGGACTTTAAGTATTACTCCAGTCTTCAGTGTCACATGATCTTTCAGAAATCATTAAAATATGACGATTTGTAGCTCGAGAAACATTTATGATTATTATCAATTTTGAAAACATTTTTGTTTTGCTGCTTCATATTTTTGTAGAAACCATGATATTTTTCTGGATTCTTTAATGAATAGTAAGTTCAAAAATCTTTCTATGCATACTTTTGATTTGCCACATTTGTCAATTATTTGAACAATCAATCGTATATTAGAGATGCACCGATTACAATTTTCTAGGCCGATCCCGATTCCGATTTTTCCTTGAGTTTGACCTGCCGATTCCGATTTTAGCCGATTCCGATTTCATTTTTTCAAACCACTTTATAGCACACACAAATATTTATTTTCTATCTTCTCTTTAATAGAACATTTTGCATAGAACATTTTTTGAACACATAATCGCTTTAAAATAGAACTATATAAATGACTCCTAGTGTGGGAAATTCACACACATCAAAAGTGCAGTGTTATGGAAGAACCATTTCCTTCTTTTCACATCCAATATCCAATAAAAAAAATCTGATATATTTAGCAAACTAAACTTCTGTATGAAAACAGGTAATGGCAATAAAATAATATAACAAATAAAATAAATATAGCCTTGCAGTTTAAAGATATTTCTCTCTCACACACACACACACACACACACACACACACACACACACACACACACACACACACACACACACACACACACACACACACACACACAGACACACACACACACACAGGCCTATTGCAATCACTTGTACATCAATGGCAAGTTATATTTCTCAAGCAGTTCTTCTCTCATCTGACACATGTCCAGCCAAGGTAAACAGGACAAGTGGAGCATGTGCAGGGAAACAATTGGGAAATAATAAAAACAAGTTTAAATGGGTAAATTTTCTATAAATATTTTTGAGTCTTCATTTTCGTTCTGACATAGCCTAGCCTACTTCAGTTCTTGTTAAAACACATCAGACATGCAAATTCTGTGCATTTTGGGCACTTTTTGGATGAAATCGTATTTATTTTGTCCATCAAAAGTGTGCTTTCACTTAAATTGAGCGCAGCAAAAATAGACACGGCGCCGAAACCCACGCTTCGCTGTTGCTCACGCGACGCTCCTGCTCGACGCTCACGCGCTGCTCCGGCTCGCGGTGTGAATGCACTCATTGATTAACATGCACGCCGAACAAAAAAAAACACGCTGCTCCGGCTTGCTGTGTGAATTCACGAGGTTTCCTACATGTGCGCGTTCCGTGTGCACGTGTGATGCTGATGTTGCGCGATGTTAATCATGCGGCGCCCGAGTGCATTTGACCGGCATAAAATCGGATTATGTCAGACTGACCGGCCGGCCGCCGATCATGGCCGATCACGTAAAAATCGGCCGATTCCGGTCACCAGCCGATCAATCGGTGCATCTCTAATCGAATACGAAATATTATAATAATAAAACAGGAGCAGAAGCCTTCTTTTCTAATGTTTCTACTTCAATACGTCTAAGACCACTGAGATGACGCTAAGAAGGTAAGATCACTGGCAGAAAGTGCTCGTGTTATTCGTGAAATGCATCTGTCTGCGCTACTCATAAATCTTCATGACTCCAGTAAAGTGAATGAACCGAGCGGGCGTTAAACAACATGCTTGTTTTTAAGCAAAGGCTCATTTCCAGATCTTTTATTCCAAGCAAATCCAACAGTATTTTCCATATTTGCTTTGATTTTGAAGTCCTCCCAGAACACTAATTATAGCACATTTGTTTTTCTGTCAGATGAAAATGATTTAAAAAAGAGAGACAGAACAAGGATCTTAAGGCAGGCTGACAGCCAATAATGTTGTGTGAAATAAACAAATCGATAAATGTCAACGCTTGGCTCGTACGCCGGGACCGATGGCTGAACGCTCCAACAACGAACCTCACACACACTTCAAGGCATCTCTCACATGGGCGTTCAGGTGACAGGGTTGTTTTCCCAGCTAGGCTTTGCTTTCCTAGAGACAGAGACATTTCTCAGCCACGAAACATTGCATTCGACAGATATCTGTGGCTGACAAACTAGCCAATCATGAAGCCTTCAGTTATGACATCATAAAACAACCGCCATACAAGCGTAAAACATATTGAACCATCAATCCTGCAATCAAAGCTTGAAATCCGAGCACATTGTGCTAAAGCCAAGAGCTGCATTAAACTCATAATAACCACATTTTTACATACAGTGATGTTTGCACATACAAAATAGATAGTTGTTTACTATCTCACAAATTTATTTTCATCTTTGTTTTAAGGATGTTCAGTTACGTTATACGTTTCAAAATTGACAATGAATAGCTGTTATTAAAATAATTAGCATTTAACATAAATTTGACTATTTACACACACACACACACACAAAAAAACATTAAATGTTACTTTACCTGTGAATATCACTGTTAAATGCTTTTCTTCAGACACACCAAACGAAGACCTTTATCGGTATATATTACCGTGTATACCCGAATATAAGACGAGGTTTTTGTCCTAAAAATAGGCTGAAAAATGGGGGGTCGTCTTATATTCAGGGTCATCTTATATTCGAGTGGAGGAATCGATTGATAGCCTTTTTCTCCCGCTTGGAAAAAACGAGCGCGTCGCTTCCATTATGAGCGCGCATACCGCGCGCCTACATTTGAAATAACGAACTTGAGCTCGCAAAAGAAAAAAGTGTGTGTGTGGGGGGGGGGGGGGGGGGGGGGTTCTCTGCTCGCTTGCTCTGGCATCCTCTGTGAACGTCGCTTTTTCTTGCGCGGCTCGAGCAGAGAGAGAGAGAGAGAGAGCGGGAGCCGGATCGTCATCGAAAACGGCCAGACGACCCCGCAGGGTGGACCAATCCATGGTCGCACTCAGCCGCAGTCATGGCCAATCAGGAAGCGCATATGTGCCGGTCTCCGCCGACGAGCGGGCCTCTGCACGAGGCACAGGTGATGCGAGGCATTTGGAACAACGCCTCAGAAATTTGCTCTTAAAATTATTTTCTGTTGAAACCAGATTTTTTCTACAAAAATCTATTTTCCCCCAAAAATAAGTCTGGAAAATGGGGGGTCGTCTTATATTCAGGGTCGTCTTATATTCGGGTATATACGGTAATCAGTCCATTTCTAGTTACTAGGTGGTTACTTACTGAACTAAGCAAGTTTGTGAGATTGATTTTGATCAAACTGGTTAAAAAACAATGTAAATGAGTTCAAAAAAGGTCGTCAAACCAATTATCATCCGATTTCTAGTTTCTAGGTGGTTGCTTACTGAACCAGGTAAGATTTTGTTAACCAGTTTGTTGATCTCTCATGAGATGCAAGTCATTTTGAAAAGCCCCAACCCTAAGTGAATAAAAGCAAGCAGCACAAATTACTAATCACTAATGAACTAAATATGCTGACCTCAGAGTCTGAACATCAATGCAACATCGATGGATCTTGCGGATGCATCGTCCCATGGCACATAAGCTGGAAAACTGCCACTCACGTCGGCTAAACGATATTCACAAAGCGGCCCTCCAATTGGGAGTCCAACAGTACCTTAAAGGTTACAGCCTAATTATACGCGGCTTCTGATTTCAAAGCCTCTCGTCTCATTAAAGCATATTGGGATCCTAACAACAGCTGTGGCTTCCCGGTCTATCTCTCCTGGTCTCTGGCGGTGGAAACCTTCTCCAAGGGAACCATGCAATGGGATCGGATCCATCACTGGAGCATTCGGATCTACATGGCCTGTTTTCCTGCTCTACACCTCATTATGGAAAGGGATACAGTGGGAAATCAATGGTGATTGCAGATTTGATTGAATGGGATGTGTTTTGCTCAGGAACATATGGGAAATGTGTGTGGTTTGGACATGCTAGGAAATTGCTGTAATGTTCTGAGGTCGCGCTAGTGTTACAAAAGATGATGGATTTAATCTGCTGTCGGATAGAAACCATAACAAGAGCCTTCAGGAAGATTGCACTTGGTCATCGTGAATTGAGTTTTAAAGGTGCTCAAAGCGATGCTGGGTGACGTCACTTCTTGTTGACGTTCAAAGTATTGTCAAAGCTAGCTAGACCTTCCCTCCTCCTCATCCCGTCCCCTCCCCCTGTAGTTTCACTGATACTTCTTTCGAGGTGTAATGTTGCCAAGTGAGACAAATGCTTTCATATAATGCAAAAAAAAAAAAAAAATAGAAACATTACCAGAAAAACACGATAAAACGTTTCGCCACCTGAGGTTATAACTTCAGCTCCCATACCAGGACGCAATAATAGCAAGATAACGTTAGCTTCAAATTTAGTCAAAGTTGTCAATAGGCTATGAATGAACATTCAATTTCATAATAAATAGTTGGTGAAAACAATCATTCACACAAACTGTCGCCCTACTGTGAGTTTGCTTGATTATTTACAATAGAGATCGATAGCTAGCAGCTAGAAACCTATATGTTGTATTCACCAAAGTTAGCGCTGACTGGATTGTTCTAGCTAATTATATCCTTGTGTTTGTTAGGCGAACATGAAAGTCCATTTAGAAAAACCAAACTGGATTTACCCTGTCCAGCAGAAACAGAGCTAACGTTACATGAATGTCGGATTGGAAGCCCTTCTGCCGGCGGAGATCTCTCCACCTTTCAAAGGCTTTTCCAGTGTAAATTCGGGCATGCGTTCAAATGAGTCAAATGAGAGTTAAAATGATAACTTCCCTCTTCATGCTTCTCTCCTCCACACCCCCCATGTACGCGCACTAACCCCTCCCCAGGCTGGAACACTGTTTGTTATGTTTCGTGGAGCGGGTTGGCCCAGTTTGTTTTTGTTGCTGTGTGTGGAGCCTGGGCTGTCTACAGAGGCCGCATTTACAGTGTGTTCAGGGGACAGGCAGCCAGCGGATAGTGAGGAGATGTTTGCTGTATGTGACAAAAAAACACGTGACATCACTTAGAGCACCTTTAAATGTCAATTACAAATAGAGGTAATTCAAAAGTCAGTTCCTCTTTATGTTTCGAAGTCGTTAAGCTTTGCACATCTAGTAGTTTTTACAGTCTCTCCAATTACATACATTTATTATATGTAACTTCTCAGAGAAATATCTTGTCTTGCATTGTTGGCAAACTGATAACTTGTGACCCCATACTGCACATTTATGCTGCTTTAACTGGTAAATGATGTTTCGACGTCATTCAAGTAATATAAAACCGGTTTTATATCTGGTTTTTGTTTCTGGTTTCTGCCTTTGGATCAAAATCATATCGAGAGCCTTCACAAATATTTAGCTCCCAAGTTCTTGGTCCTTTTGTATAGAGTTTTTTTTTCTTTTACGTCAATAAACTAATAGAAGTGATTCTGCATTATTGGCAAACCGAACACTTTTGACCACATACTGCACATTTATCATGCTTTAACTGGTAAATAAATGACATGACTGGTAAAATAAGAATTATCTGTGGTAGCGACAGAATTCAGGAATATTTTGCTGAATAATGCGTTTTTTGGTCATTTTGAATTGTGTTTTTTAAATGTAAATAACAAACAGAAGCGATTCAAGTCAATTCTGCTTTATGTACATCTCTTAGTTGTTAGTCTTTCCAATTACATTTTATATCCAGTTTAAGTTCTCAAATAAGGATCTTGTGTGGATTATTGGCAAACCGAAAACTTTTGACCACATACTGCACCTTTATGATGCTTTAAGTGGTAAATAAAAGACTTAACTGGTAATAAATAATGGTTTTAGGTTGGGCAAGTAACATAAAATCTGACGGTTTTAATCTGCTTTCAGAGTGAGACAGTAACTTTCAGGAATATTTTGCTCATAAGTTATTGGTCATTTTGAATAGAGTTTTTTAAAAATATAAATAACAAAGAAGCGATTCAACATTCAAGTCAATTCTGCTTTACGTACATCTCTTAGGTTTACAGTCTCTCCAATTACATTGTCTTATGCAATTTAACTTCTCAAAGAGATATTGTTTTGCATTATTTGATAGGCTAACTTTTGACCCCATTTGTCCAGGAAATGTATTAATAGTCTTGTTTGTTGGAATCTAACCATGTAATCGTCTGCTCTTGGAAGAAAAGAAAAAAACTCCTTGGATTGTTCAATGGATGAAAGGGATGTTTGTTTTCCAGGAAAACCTTTTGACTCTTTACAGAATGTCCCGGTTTCAATACAAGTTAATCGCTAGCAACAACATTCATTGCATAATGTTCATAATTATTTAGACTCAATCCTAAATACTTTAAAATTCTCATTTGCTGCCTGATATCTCATCTAAAGTATGTTTGACAAATAAAAAAACACTGCTTAAAAAAAAAAAAAACAAGTGCATGTGGCAAGCAAACAAGGTGTGTGTTTTTAGAAACCGTCCTGTAACCACTTGAAAGAATGTTGACACAGTAGCCAAGAGCCTGTCCAAGGTCTGTTTCTAATATCCCAATATTCCATTACAGATCCCCGGATAGGTATGTGAAAGAAATACGTTTGTGAAGCAAGTGGAAGAGCGTGAACACACACACACACACACACACACACACTCACGCAGGTGCACTGCAGCATTAACCAGCAGCAGCTGACAGAAAGAGCAAAACGCAGCGCTAACGCTAACCAGCTCCAGCTGACATCAACAAGCGAACGGTAGCGCAGGAGAAGCTCAGACCGCTTCATGTTCAGGAGTCACGAGTCCGAGCAGATTCTGCATTGGTGTTGCAGCCGCTCCACCCCCACGGCAGGGTAAAAGTGAAGTCACATGGACCAAATGCAGACCGACGTGTCGGAGGCCCCGGTCAGGAATGAGAGGCTGCAGAATTCATCAGAGTCACTCCCCAGAAGCGGCCCGACGTTAAGCTCAAGTCAGCGTTTCATTGTTTTGTGAATGACCTGGGGGATTGACACCCTGCCGAGCGAACACATTCCCTCGCATGTTTGCTCTGGCGAGGGTGCGGCTCGCTTTGGTAGATTGCACTGACAAAAAACAAATGTGCAGCAAGTTCGTCCCATTCGAGTTGAGAGCGTCTATGAATATCAATCCATCTCAAAATGGACTTTAAATAGAGTCAATCTAACCATTCGACTAAGCAGTTAACAACACAACGAATCATTAAGAAACATGTCAATTTAAGAGGAATACAAATATTTATTTTTGTTATATCATTTATTAGTAGAATACATTTTAATTGACTATTATTTAAAGGCAAGTTGAAATGGCATTAAATATGAAAATATAAACCAATACAAATTTATATGATATAATACTCATATTTTATTATTATTATTATTATATATTGTTACATTAACACTTAATAAATAAAAAGTTAGATTTTATATTTAAAACCTGTAAAAAAAACAAGCCAAACTTAATTTGATCAAAATATAACATTAAATATAAACTAAATAAATCAAATGAAGCAAATAATTATATATATCGGAGCCATAATGATAATGTAAGCTGTATAAATAAATGTGTATTACAAAAAAATGTATATATAAAATGAAAAGCTACACAACAAATTATTGAAAGAAAAGGAACCAACTACACTGAATTTATAAGATTTTAAATGTGTATTATTATTTATTATAATAATTATAAGATAATTCACTTTTAATTATAATTTATTTGAATGTATTATTTAATCCATATCTATTAAAAACAACAGGATAAATTAATGTAAATAGCATTAAATATGGAAATATAAATGAATAATTTATATAATACACAAGATGTATTCAATTTTATATTAGACATTAATATAATACACTAAATAAACAAAAAATAGGCATATTGCTAATACAAGCTGTATAGATAAATATGTATTTTAGTAGTTAGTAGTTAAATCACATACTTAGAAATTGAAGAAAAGTAAAGTAAAAGTTCTTCATAACACATTTTTTAAACTCAGAAATTACCATGTATGAGATCTATCACTTGACGCTTTGTTACACCAGGATAGAACGTGTTGTAATTTGTTGTTTATCTCGATTTAGTCAAAAACGATTGGCTGCAAAATATGATAAAGCGACAAGAGATAAATACAAAATACATTTATAAATCTTTTGAACAGTTTATTGTTCATGTAACAGTGCAGTAAAAACCGAGAAGACTGTGGACTGTTGTTGAGTGTGTTCGGAGACACGTCGAGTGTTTAGCTGACATGCGAGCTGTTATTAGGACACTGTGCCTGGACTGACGGCTGCAACCGGTGCAAGCACACACACACACACACACACCACTCGAGAAACAACAACAACAACGGGCTATTCAGTGTCAGGCACACCATCACATGACTCTGGCATTTGTATATTATCTAGGAAGACGGGAGCGTCTCTTTTCCATCCCCCACATTTCAGCGCCGCTTCCGGCCTCTCTGTCAATAGTGTCGAACAGCTGCGGTTCAACCGGCTTCTGAGTAACTAGGTTAGACGGGACAAATGCATGGTAGTTGGGTTCAGTATTGGGAAACTAATGAGAATCTCATAAAGATAAGCATCCAAACATCCAGGTATTTCTTTTATCTGTCGCACAAAATACAATCCAATATGTTAGTTCTACAACATGATTTAAAGTCAAATATCTGCCTGCCACAAATGAAACATTACCAACATGTCACAGGCAAAAAGTCATCAGCATTTCCCAATTTGTTGTAAACATTCAGTTATTGGGGGGGAAAGTGCAGGCATTTCTGGGAATATGAACAAAACAGAACTGAAATGAACAGTATGAATGAACCAATTCACTAAAATGAACTGAATCCTGACCAATAACACTTGTTGCTGGAAAAGATTAACAACTTTGAACAAGTCACGTCGCTAAAAATGCGCAAACTTAGAAGCGTAGCAACTTTACACGTTAATTTCCCACTTTGTTCGCAACATTCAGTTATTAGAGCAATAGTGGTTCAACTAGTTAGTGTTATTTCAGTAGTAACATTATTTCTAGGGGTGTAACGATGCCCTCATGTCACGATTCGATACAGATCACGAAACTGAAGACATATTGTAAAAGATTGACAAAAATTTTCTGTTGATTAAAATGCTAAATTTGGTGTTACATTGTGTGTGTAAATGAATAGGTTTGGACTTGGTGCTGAAACCCAAAGCACAATAGAGACACCAGAATTACAATATTTCTGAAGCTGACAAGAATTATTTAAGACGAATATGCTTGCGCTCTTTCACTGACTAGATATATTTAATAATGTAGGGCACTTTTTACTGGTAACATCAGACATTTGGCATTTGTCCGGACCCATTAAATATTCCCCCATTGCATTATTATACATTATATTCAACATTATGTATAGTAGTTTAATGTAGTACTGACACTAAAACGTGTTTTTTTCACACACAGTAATTTTCATTTTGGGTGAACTATACACAATACATATTGTATTGCGATATATTGTGACACGATATATTATCACTCCCCCCCCCTAATTATTTCATTTCAAAGGTCAATGCCAAAACCAGTACTCGAATTTCCCAATTTTTCAGGTGTGACTTGTGAGCGTAATGCAGTGTGAGGGAAAAACACTGATGTAACTCGTTAATGAAAAAGTCGCAAAGTTACTAGCATAACAAGTTACTTCGCTGGTCTTCTTTAAATGTCCCGGCCTTGAATATGAAGTCATGCTGCGGTCAAGCAGGAAATTTGCTGCGCTGCATTGTCTATAAAAATGGAAAACGTAGTCAGTACCAGAGGACTCTCGGCTGGGTCTCTTTGTTCTGGTCCGGACAGGACACACAGCACAATGCAACACACACCTGCACTTTAAAAAGAAAAGCAGCAGAATCTCACAGCACCCGTGCAAACGCTGAGGTCGGCAGGAAGGCGTCACAATGAAACAGTGAATGTTACAAATGAGCCCACTGACCAGATTCATTATCTGTTAATGCAGAGCACATGGCTGATTGGAAAACAACTCGGGCTTTTGTGCATCTTCGCAAGGTCAACGCAGTCAGAGGAACTCTCGAGTCTCCGCAGCACCTCGAGTCCCGACTCGAGCGAGAGAACCTGATGACCGTCGGCTCCCAGGGGCCAAAGATGGTGTCTCAATGGGCCCTTGTGTTTTCCAGATTGAATTAAAACAGCAATACGCTGAATATCTCAGTTCTAGAGGTCAGACGCCCCAACCAAACAAGATACCAAACAAATGAATGGATTCTGGGTCGGGTTTGGGCCAGTTTTTCTTATGCAGAACATCTATACGTTTTAGATTAATAGGGATGGCCGATTTATCAGAAATGTATATTAAATATATATTGCAATATTTATGCATTTGTTCTAAAACTGTTTGAAGCAAAGAGTAAAAATCTAAAAAATAATGTTTTCCACACTGTTTTTCATTAAATCAACAGAAGGAAGGAAGATTAATAATTCATTATTTAATTATTTTGATTTATATGCACCAGTATAACAATACACAGTACGTAATAAAAAGATTAAAAAAATAAAAAAAACATTTGAATGAAAATAAAAAAAAACATGTGGACCACTTAATGCTATCTGGGAGATTTGATTCACAAAAATGAATCAGAGATCTGAATCAATTCATTAAAAAAATGAATCAGAGACTTGAATCAGTTAAAAAAAAGATTCATTGAAATACTCTTGTGCAATTATGTGCAACTGACATTTGAATCTAAGCCGTTGTTAAAATATACATTAAAATAAATACAAACAAATATATTGTCACACTCTCATATTATAAACATCCAATGGCATGTTTTGAAAAAATTAATGACCAAGAAAAATATCTCCAGTAAAAATATCCCAAAAAATATTGTGAATATTCTATATTTTGCCTCGCGATATTAATTAATGGACGAAAATACAAAAATAAATTATAAAAGATTATTATTAAAAAAGATATATCATTTCAAAAAAAGTAAAGGTTTTATATATATATAATGTATATATATATATATTTATATTTGTTTTTTTTTCTTTGTTTTTTTTTTCTGAGAATCTATAGGTCTACTTGCTCAGAGAAGAACAAAAAAGGGATTTAGCAATTTAGGGTGGAGGTTTGGTTTAGTCTTAAAACTGTGACATGAATCACATGACGCAAAGCCCTACGATGTGCAAAACGGTGTGGTCGATTGTGCTAACTGGAGGCAGTTGTTATCACATTAGGTAGCCGTCATCTCTGACAGACCTGAACTGCCATAACAGGCCGCAAGTCGATGGCAAATTACAGTAATTCACCAGATATTTGACACAAGTACACCTCACCTCTGAGTAACAGAGAAGAGACAGCTCGAAAGAATAGTTCTGCAGCACTACAGGCTGATGTTGCCTGAATAAATGTAACTTTTGCCCTGCAACTGAAAGTCTGAGCATGCATGACCACGGGTTAATATGATTGCAGAAGCTTTGGCTAATTTAAATGCACATAGAAAAACAATACAAGTTCAGTAAATCCTTTTAAACTGTCACATATCAGCTTTAGACCTGCGATAAAACTCAGTCAATGCAGCTTTCAAAATATCCATCCTCATACAACCTCTATAGGAAGAAAACGAGCTCACAGGTTCAGTGCATTGAGATCGCCCACATGCCTCGTAACACTATCCTCTCACACTGACCTACATAGTGACCTTGCCTAATTTGCGAGATAAACGGCAGAGTGTGTGTAAGCTGTTGACGATTGTTTTTGAAGGGCGGGACTGCAGCGCACATGAAGGCAAGTATCATCTTAAGTCTATTATTCCTGTGAGAGATAGGAGCTGCTCCAGTTTTACTGCACATTTGTCAATGTCACCGGCGCAGTGTTACCGCTGCATTAAAACATGTATTGCTGTATCGCTCGGCTCACGGCCATCTGTGTCGTGAAACATTACGTGAGCCAGATCAAAGAAAAAGATCAGTTTGTGATCACTACGGTTTACTGGAAGAATACAATAAAAGACAGCGTTTAATAAATACTTCATGTTATTATTAACAATAGTCGTCACTAGTCTACATTATTTATCTTTTTTTTTTTTAAGTTTTGCGAGGGTGTTCACGGCAGGGTTATTAAATTAAACTAAAACCAAAACTTTTTTTTTTTTTTTTTTACATTTTCGCAAATATTAAAGTTTTTTATTAATATTTCAGCTAGCTGCTATAAGGCAACATTTCTCATTTCAACATGTACTAAAATAACTAAATGTACTAAAAAAAGCTAAAACTGAAATAAAAATGTATTGAAAAATATTTAGATATATTGAAAAAATGAAAATGACAAGAACACAATAAAATTAAAACAACTTTAACCATATTAAACCGGGCGTGTCGTCGCTGTATTCATGTTACAGTAACTCTTCAACAATTTGCACTATTAAAATAATTCAAATTGCTCCTGACAGAAGACGGCTTACGCTTTTCGGCAACATACAGCATATTTTGGTATGGTAATTTCATCAGCAGGTTTGGGGAGCTTTTGGGGAGAGCGGGATGGCAGGATTTGAACGAGAGATACGGAGCGAGATTTTTAGGAAACATTTTTTAGGAAATTTAAAAAAAAAAATTGTTAGCAGTGTTTTAATTAGCATACTATGCCTTAAACCCCTCTTAAATTCATCTCCATGAACACCCTTAATAAACTTTTGCATATCTGTTGATATGGTGCATTATTATAGAATTGATGTGAATAATCATTAACAGACGGTGAATAACCATTATGAACTGTACATTTGTCTTTCTGAACAATGCATGAGCATGAGGATGCTATATGGTACCGAAGCGTCCATTGTAGTGCGTTTCATCGCAATGCTCTGTTCGCTTTGACGTGTACATGTTTAATCTTTGAAGGTCTAAATGCAGATAATTTTGTCTTGCACTCCTGTATCCGAGGCTGAATGTGAAGCACCAGCATCCAAACACCCTCTGACTCCGCCTACTACTGTAGCCACGCCCCAAACTCTCACTATAGGTTGAGCGGGAAAGTGATTGACAGATCTGAGTGGGCCGCTCTCAATGTTTAGATGGTGCCTGAGAGGCTTAATGATACAGTGTTGGGAGAGATAAATAAACCCATGAATGCCATACAGTAAACAATACACTTGGTTAAGAGAATGTATTTTTACATAAAATTTTAACAAAAAACAAAAAAGCATGGGCTAAAATCCAACACTTTAATTATTGCTCACTGCATTTGTTTTGCACATGGTCACGGTTCTAAAAACAGCACGGGCATTCACCGAAACCCACTGCCAGGCCGTATATGACGGACGTGGCATGGTAACGTTAGATGGAAAGACATAAAACTGGCTGGATAAGAGAGAGCGGCGCTGCCCTTTCGCTCTCTATGGGTCAGCTTTATTTGAAGTGTGCAGTATGCAGTGTGGCAGAGCTGACACATGCACTCTAATTTGAGAGTGCTGCACTAAGACAAGCTATTTGCCAGCAACACAAAAAGTGTCCTCAAAAAATGTGTTGACGTTCACTCGATCAATTACCGGGTGCAGCACGTTCCCATGCTTCATTTACATAATAATAATAATTACCTAGAACCTGATCACAGTCAAAAATGGTGTTTATGCACACAAAGTGAACTTCGGTTCCAACTTCATGGATATACACACCTGTGAACGCACGGTGAATGCGATAACTAGATACAATTGTCACATATATAGTCTACAGATGCATGCAATCGCAATTATTTCTAGAATTTTAAGTCTCCATGTTTTTGTCAGACAGGAAATGCTTATAAATGCACGCATGTGACCACAACTCTATATCAATGCGCCAAGTTGCTTTGCTGAAATTGTGCATTATTATTAATTAACAAAATTATTCGTTTATCACATTGCTGTGGATGCTGTTTAATAAAACTCAGAAAAAGGCCATGCAATAGTGAACTTATATATTATAAAACAAAGTTCCAGCTCTAAAATGGGTCAATATACACAACTGAATGCGATAACTAGCTAAATAGCAACATAAATAGCCTATAGTTTCAATATTTGGTGGATGAATCACAATTACAGTATTTTCTGTAACATAAATCGCCTTGTTTTGTACTCAACTCTGATTGGCCAATGATGTAAAATGCAGATAAATGCACACCTGTGACAGCAATTCTATAGTAACGCGCCAAATTGTGTATCATATTGCTGTTGGTGCGGTTTACAAAAAAAAAAAGCCATGAGATAGTGATTTTACCATAGTTAAAGGCATTTCGCCAAAGGTCATGCCTGAAAACATCCCTTAGCCACGCTTCATGCTCTTTGGATTTATTTATGAACCAAACCAATACTCAAAAATGAGTCTTTCCACCAAAAATTGACATTACGGAATGAGTCCGAGCAAATCAAATGTCTTCTTTGTTGAAAGAAAGCTGCATCACGCAAGTGTAAAATCGTACCTTCAGCGAGTCGAAGCAGGCGATCACCCGTCCGTTCTCCACCTGGCAGCTCTTGGGTGGGTGCGCGAATTTGCATTCCTCGTCGCTGCGCGAGCACGTCCCTCTCTGAAACTGCCGGCACACCTCGAGAGTCAGCCATTTCGTGTCTCGTATCGACGCGATGTTTAAAGCCATAGCAAAAGTTGTGTCGAGAACCTGCAGGCTCTATGGCGTCAGTAGATTGTTGACTTGGTTTTGAATAGTCTGCGAATGTGTTTGATTCTTGATGTAGTTTTGAGGTTTGTCTCAGTTTGTTGGCGAGGTCCTTTAAATAGAGATGTCACATTCAGACCCCCGTTGGCTGTCGCATGGGAGATGGCCGCTATCAGTGAAGCTGTCAATCTCTGTCAAGTCGTTCATCAGTCATTTAGTCCCAGGTGCACAACACTGGAGCGACAATAAGAACATGCTCCAGGTCTCCAAATGGTCTTGAGGCCGACGGTTGTGGGAAACTCTACCTGAAGGCAATGGCTCTCCTTGGAACAATATCTAATAATGGTCCGTGAATGGAAAGAGCGTGTTGGTTCCTTGTGCTTTGGCAAGTCTGAGGAATTGAGATCTTTTCGGAGGCCAAGCCAGTGTAGGATGGGGGCGGAGAGCAGTTTCAAGTAGGAACCACGTCAGAAAAGGCACTTTCTTCTGTCCGGGATCTGGAAAAGAAGGCCAAGATTTGATTTGTTTAAGAAACAAGGCCAATAATAGTTTCCCATCATGAATAGGACCATTTATAGGTGGCCCAACATTGAATTTTCTTCATTTAACTGTTACTTTACACATCTCATTTGTTTATGTAGCATTTACTAGGGTCTAAATATTTAACAAAGTAATATAGAGATATTTTATATTTCGAGATAGATAGATGGATAGATGGATAGATGGATAGATGGATAGATAGATAGATAGATAGATAGATAGATAGAATCCACCTACAGTAAAAGGAATAACAGACGGGTGTTATTCTGGAAATTGAAGCATTGGTGTTATCTAATCATAGGCCATTCAAGGATTATATTTACATTTAATCATTTAACCGAGGCTTTTATCCAAAGAGACTAACAAATGAGGAACATCACAAGCATGAACTAAAGCTAAAAGCAACTCAGTGTAATATGTGTCGCATCAAAGCACGTATGGAAAAAACAGCTATATCGATTAAGCACAGTGTCACATTCGGTCAAATGCAGAGGTGTTCAAACACTAAAGGAAAACACCCCTTCCTGAACCATTAGAGACGGCCTAACCTGTTGAGTAATGCCAGAGACTTCAGCCAATAGAAAACATGCAGCGGCGCAATATTCCTGGCACTCATTCAACTGCCTGAAAAGGACTGAAACAGATGCATATTCCAGACGCGATCCCGTCAGCGACGAGCGCCACAACACCTCGACCAGCTCACATCAAACACAGAGCAAGAAAGGATAGTCACCTTTATTTATACAGCGCTTTTTACAATACAGAGTGTTTCAAAGCAGCTTTACAGTGATAACAGGAAAATAATGCAACAAAGTTTGTTTCTAGAAGAAAATATCGTCACAGTCCAGCTTAAGTAAGTTCAGTGATGGTTCATTTTTGTTGTAAACAAAGTTATTAATTTAGTTCAAATATATATATATAGCCGCTCTGGAGAACACCGTGATGTCATCGTCCAGCTGAGCTCAGTTCTCATAATGGTGTCAATGCAGCAGATCAATAATATTGTTGAATATTAAATGTCCCCAACTAAGCAAGCCAAAGGCGACAGAGATAGATAGATAGATAGATAGATAGATAGATAGATAGATAGATAGATAGATAGATAGATAGATAGATAGATAGATAGATAGATAGAACAGACAGAACAATCGATAGATTGATAAATAGATAGATAGATAGATAGATAGATAGAACAGACAGAATGGTAGATAGAACGATAGATAGATAGATAGATAGATAGATAGATAGATAGATAGATAGATAGATAGATAGATAGAACTGACAGAATGATAGATAGATAGATAGATAGATAGATAGATAGATAGATAGATAGATAGATAGATAGATAGATAGATAGATAGATAGATAGATAGATAGATAGAACAGACAGAACGATAGATAGATAGATAGATAGATAGATAGATAGATAGATAGATAGATAGATAGATAGATAGATAGATAAAACAGACAGAACGATAGACAGAACGATAGATAGAACGATAGATAGATAGATAGATAGATCAGACAGAACAATCGATAGATAGATAGATAGATAGATCAGACAGAACAATCGATAGATAGATAGATAGATAGATAGATAGATAGATAGATAGATAGATAGATAGATAGATAGAACTGACAGAATGATAGATAGATAGATAGATAGATAGATAGATAGATAGATAGATAGATAGATAGATAGATAGATAGAACAGACAGAACGATAGATAGATAGATAGATAGATAGATAGATAGATAGATAGATAGATAAAACAGACAGAACGATAGACAGAACGATAGATAGAACGATAGATAGATAGATAGATAGATCAGACAGAACAATCGATAGATAGATAGATAGATAGATCAGACAGAACAATCGATAGATAGATAGATAGATAGATAGATAGATAGATAGATAGATAGATAGATAGATAGATAGATAGATAGATAGATAGATAGATAGATGGACAGATAGATAGATAGATAGATAGATAGATAGATAGATAGATAGATAGATAGATAGATAGATAGATAGATAGATAGATAGATAGATGGATGGACAGATGGACAGATAGATAGATAGATAGATAGATAGATAGATAGATAGATAGATAGATAGATAGATAGATAGATGGATGGACAGATGGACAGATAGATAGATAGATAGATAGATAGATAGATAGAACAGACAGAACGATAGATAGAACGATAGATAGATAGATAGATAGATCAGACAGAACAATCGATAGATAGATAGATAGATAGAACGATAGATAGATAGAACGATAGATAGATAGATAGATAGATAGATAGATAGATAGATAGAACAGACAGAACGATAGATAGAACGATAGATAGATAGATAGATAGATCAGACAGAACAATCGATAGATAGATAGATAGATAGAACGATAGATAGATAGAACGATAGATAGATAGATAGATAGATAGATAGATAGATAGATAGATAGAACGATAGATAGATAGAACGATAGATAGATGCCAATCCAGCTGCCAGTAAGATACTCTTCTTTACAGTAGCAGAACTGTCCATGATCACTAACCCTTGTATAGGATTATTAACCCTTATAAGAATAAACTACCGGTAGTCACCTCTCAGATTTAGAGCAGCTTATAACAACACCACCCAATCTTCAAATAAAACGCCGCCTCTGGCATGACTTGTGAAGCTCACACAAACATTGCTGCTGAAACAGAGGACTTTTCTTGGAACATCTGGAAATATTTTCTTGTGCAAACTGCAGGCGAGGCGGGAAGGGTACGGGAAGGGTACGGGTCAGGGTGGGGGTGGTGCAGGCGGACCAAACAAGCCCGTAAAAATCAGCAGCTGCCGTAGAAGATTCACTTTACTGTGTAATGACGGCCACGTCCCCTCCACTTACAGCAAAGCCAACAGACAAGAGCCAAACAACAACGACTGTGTGTACGGAGCTGAACACTATACTAACCCAAGCCTTTGCATTGTGTATAATACACATTTTTAGCGGTGAGGTATCATATCCATTAAAAAGACAAGTTTGAACAAGTTCTGAAGGAACCTGAATGCCTGGGTTTGTACTCGTACTCATTTTTTTAGTATGCCAGTACAGGGCTACACAAATTAAATGTGTAAATTACACATTTAATGTGTAACAAACTTTTTTCCTACCGGTGCAACAAAATGTTGTTAAAGGTACAATATGTAGGAATTTTTTCGCCACAAGAGGGCGCAGTTACCAACAATAACAAAGGCGAAGCTTGGTGACGCTATGAGGGAGAGTTGTACGATGGGAGATGTCGTCTCCCATCGTACATGATCACGATCACGTACATGATCATGATCACGGATGAGGTAATTTATTTGTTTTTGTATTACCTGTACGTCTGATCGCAATAGTTTATGTCACCATAATGAATTAACTGCAAGGAACGCGAAATGTTATGCTATATTATCCTGTTACAGCTATTTGTCAAATGATTTGTTGGGTTAATGCTGCGCAGTTTTACGTGTTTATCGTTAATGCCGTGTTGTTTTGCGTGTTCAAACCAAAGTAAATTTGAACGAACATTTGCAAGTAATGATATTGTTTAACAACACATATCCAATTGTATTTAATTGCACTACCACAATCTCGGTCAAAGCACAAGTGATAAAAAGCATTACCAAAGTACAAAGAGCAATAACTGTGAATTTTAATCAGCATAACAATCACTTGATAGTTTTTGAGGTGAATCAACATATGCATAATGATTTATCTGTCACGTCATATAGGCCCATGTATCTCGCATTGTTTATAAGTGATATTATTGACAGTTGCATGTGTTGAAAGGAAACACAGATACAGCCATTTGTTTCATGAACATTTGCTCACCTCGTCACCTGTCTAATAAAGTATATGCAAGAGCGGTGTTGCTCCAAGTTAGTCGCGGACGTGGAGCTCTCGGCATCTCGAAAACGCCCCGCCGATACTGATCCTGGTTTTAGTTGTCCTTTTTTGTCCCAAAGTCTGCTTGCCATGGTCCATAATGATTGAACGAAACAGCAACAGCGTGCAGCTAAACGTTACGCACTATGCAGTTGTCCGCGTCTGTCGCCATGGTTACGTCATGGCTATGGCAGTACGAGCGGAAACTGAGGAAAGCGCGGATATTGCGTCATTCACAGGCGACATTTTTTTTCCGGGACGGCCACTTATTTAAAATTGGAATTTCTCTAAAATAAAAAATCTTTGGAGACTTTGGGATATTGTAAATACACAAGTGCAGGAAATATAACACACTGTGCAAGTGATTTTTGGAAATGTTATTACAAAAGTCCTACATATTGTACCTTTAGAGGTCGCACTGGTGCCAAAACCACATTGTCCAAATTATAAAAGCTGCCATTTCGGTTGCACATGAGAAACATCAAACGGCAAACCAAACAAAACGAATGCAGAACGAAACCGTGCGACTCGTTTGAGCTGCGCAGCGCGGACCGTTTATCAGCTCGGACCAATAATAGACAGTGCAGCACGAGCTAAATACAGGTTTACTCGCGGGCTGGTCTCAATTACATGACACTGGTGCTTCTATCAAGTGAGTTATTAATACGTCACAGTGAGATCTAGTGAGAAGCATTCAGATCCAGTGCAGAATTCTCTGTTATTAACAATATACTGTATATATATATATATATATATATATATATATATATATATATATATATATCAGATCAAACAGCGCTGATGCGGAAACCAAGAGAAACATTGTGCCATGCTTTTCAGTCCACAAAACATTCACCATGGACTTAATGTAGTAACGCTAAATGTAACCATGGTATTGTGGCAGTGTTACGTACACTGTACGTATACATATTCAAATGTCTTTACATTGTTCATTTCAGGGTTCGTACAACCTTTTGAGTGAAATTCATGCACTTTTTCCAGCACTTCAAAGTGCTTTACATTATCCAGTTCAAATGTGTTTTTAATGTGATGACTAAAAACATGTTTTGTTCATCTATCAAAGATTGTCCCCAAGATATAGAAAAACTAACACGTGGCAAACAAATGCTTTTATTTAAATATAAAAAAGATATGAAACTATAATCAGTAGATGGTGGCAGATGAGCACGTCCACTTTACACTCCCTAATATAGTTTTTTTCACACATTTTGCTTTTAAGTTTATATTTAGATATTATGAAATCCCTATTATAAAATATCAAATCATCAAGAAATACATTTTTGTCAAAGTTTCACACTTTTTTGTACTGAAGTATGAAGTAGGCAAAGTCGCGAAGTCTCGAGAAAAACTAAAACTTCAAATTGTGAGGAATTACACAGTAAGTAAGTGAAGAGCGCTCCTTTTATAATCACTGAAGCTGCCGGTCAGTTCAGTTTGATACTATAGATAGAAGAACAAGGGTCCATTTAACAACAGTTGAATATCAAACATTTATAAAACTTAATTTGTGCATTTTCAAGAAATAAACGTAATATTATTAGTAACTGCACTTGCGAAACAATAGTAATTTTATGATTAAATTGCCTTTATGATTAACAATCCCCAATGCTACTGCTCTCAAACGTTAGTCAGGAGCCCTACAGTATATGTGTGTAGTATAAGTAGGACAGTGTTGTGTGTAAAGCAAGCACGAAACACCATGATGACCCACAACATTTGCTGAAATGTGAAGTATAATACAAACACGCTGCAGTGAATATCATGTTAACGGCATCTCTTTTTAGACTCATTATTTTGTCAGACTGCCAAATGTTAAAACATTTAAATAAAATCAAATAAAAAAAGCTAAATATAATTGTAATTGTTTCTGGGTTATACAAGCAACGTAGTGAAATCAAGACACGATGAAGTATGCAGTAAGCAAAACATTAGTATTCCATTCAGCGCACAGCCACCTTGATCGATTCAGCTTTGTATTAGGACCTGTGGTGATCTGGACCCTCCTTTTGTCTGTCACCAATAACACACAGCAAGCATTTGCGTAATCTAATGAGCTTGAGTGTTTCTTTTATTTTCCACTCTTGTTGCTAAGGGTCTGTTTCTTCTTTCTATTTCCCACAATGCCTAGCAACCACAAGAGTGCACCTACAAAAAAAGAAAAATCAAACTGAGGCATAATAAGAGAAATCGACCCTTTAAGAAGAATGCAACAGGTGTAGTGCAAAAGAAATACTAATCTGCATAACGCAGACAGCTCAATCATAAAATAATGACACAGCAACAACAAACACCGTATTTAAAACAAGCATAAAAAAAATATCTTGTTGTCTTCGTATATTATTTTTCAAATCAAGCAAGCCTCTATTAGTTTCCCCTGTAAGACTGTAGCAATCTTAAAAATATTATAATAAAAAAATATAATGTAAAACTAATTTATATTGTACTGTGCTTTTGTAATGTGTGAATTTCCGCTTTTGAAAAATAAAATAAATTAAATTAAAAAAATTAAATTAAATAAATAAATTAAATTAAATTAATTAATTAATTAATAAAATTAAATCTGCAATGCCTTTCCTGAAGAATAAATAGGGCAACAAGCCACCTGACAACCTACTGACTCGTCCCTAGTTGAACTGTGTGTTGAAGCCCTGAATCAAGGCCTTCAATGCGCCGTCATACGTCAAAATAACTGGCCTAAAGGTCCAAACTGTCAAGCAGTCAATGCAAAAAGATTTCGGGTGCTGCTGTAATTTGAGATTCTTGTGTGCGGCACTATTTGAGCTCTTAAAAAAACACATTAGCAAAGCTTCCTTTCTGGCAGCACTTTGAACGGGACCAAAGGGAGGCCGACTTCCAGAACTGGAAAGGGAAAAAACCTGGTGTTAAAAAGAGTCATTTGGACGTCTCAATCCATGCTCCACCATCGTACAATCCCAGCACCTGCTGCTCCTTTCCATTTTACCATTATAAAATTAAATGGCCTGCCATACTCGTCGCACACGTAGTCTCAGCGGCACTATTTAATTTCATAGCTTTACCCCCGAGAGCCAAGCCATAAAAAAATTGGATAGAAACCATGTCAGATGTGACCTCATGCAATTAATCCTCTTGTATTTTTAGAACTCAAAAAACCGATGGTCTAATTTACGAGGTGAATGACAGTTAAAGGGTGCTTCAGTAATACAATCTGTCAGCTAGTACAAGTGCTTAAAGCTTGTAAACCGAAATAATGGGCCACCAAATCTTTGGATTCTCAGGCTTGTTGGCTTTTCTTTTCAAGGTGCAATAACGCAAGCGTTGAAGCACAGCAAATACAGGGTAATGGTTTATAAAACAGTGCACGTTTAAAGACAAAAAATTTTGGTAATGCACAAATCATCAAAGCTGCTTTCTCTCTTAAAGAAACTGCAATTCCAGTCATATCAATGCAAATCTCCCCCTGTCGGCTGTTCGCTCAACTGAGGCCGGCACGGAGCAAAAACACGGGGTGGGTTTCTCCGGATGACATGGTAATAATATCTGTGAGGCATGCTTTAAAGGTGAAGTGTGTAATGTTTTCATGTTGAAATACCTTCTACTATCTCCTAGCTTAATATGAAGAGTCAACTATTTGTGGGTAAATTTCCCTGAAAAGTGCAAACACTGCAGTTCTGCGGTACTACCGCATCTCGACCGGCCCGACACAACAACACTGTCATGTCCTAAAACGGATCCTCAGTGTTTTGGAAAACCAAGCGCTAGATAGTTACTCACACATCAGTGTGGAGTAAAAACAGGGTTAGGTAACAGGGGTGTAACGATACCCTCAGGTCACGATTCGATACATATCACGATCCTGAACTCACGATACGATATTATTGCGATACTCCAAGACATATGGTAAAAGATTAAAATGCTAAATTTGGTATTACATCGTGGGTGTAAATGTATAGGCTTGGACTTGGTGCTGGGAACCCAACGCACAGGACAATAGAGACACCAGAATAAAAAATATTGATGATTCTGAAGCTGAAAACAGAATTATTTTAGACGAACATGCTTTCACTCTGTAGTTATATTTAAAATAATGTCGGCCACGTTTTACTGGCAACATTAGACGTTTGGCATTATCAGGACCCACAAATATTCCCCCAATGCATTATTTTACATTATATTCAACATTATATAGTAGTTTAATGTAGTACTGAGAAACTCTGCAAATTCCTCGCATAGTAATTTTTATTTTGGGTGAACTAAACTCAAAACATATTGTCACTATCAACTTTACATATTGTTGCATTTTTGTATTGTGATATATTGTGACACGAAATATTGTTACACCCCGATTAGGTAAGTCATGATAATATCCCAACAAGGCATCGATTTCAAAATCCACTACTATACACTGTGCATCTCGACCGGCCCGACACAACAACACTGGCTCAACTAATTGCATTTATGATGCTATAGAATGGGCAAAATTAACATTACAAAAATGTCAAAACATTGCCATGTCCTAAAACGGATCCTCAGAGTTTTGGAAAAGCAAGCGCTTTAGTAGCCTAGATAGTTCAAAGCTAGCTATAGCTATCACATCAGTGTGGAGTAAAAACAGGGTTAAGTCTAAATGGCATGATAATAGCCGAACAAGGCATCGATTTCAAAAAGATTGGCCAATAAACTGCACGATACTGCCCAGTCACCGCGTCACCTGCCGTCGCTCTGGGTTCAGAGGCGAGAGCTGTGACGGATGGCTGTAAGCGAGTAGGACGAGGCTGATGAGGGAGGACAGATGGTGTGCAGGTATAGGAAGGTGCTGCGGTCTCCTTGTTGTGACCTGCAGAGATTAGCACTGTCTGTACGCCCCCGCCCTTCCTCACAATGATTAGTGCTTCTGGAGGAGGACGCCTGGCTGAACAGCAAAGCCATGCAATTATCTATTATCACAAAAAAAAAAGAACAAAAAAAAAGTACAATATCATATCTTACGTCACTGTAGGGAATAGACTTGCTGTGGTAGTCGGTGTTACATGGTGTTCGGCCGTTCTCGATTACATTACTTGCCCACCGCGGAACCGCCCCACTGTCGTTTTGCTTTTATTATAGAAATTAAAAACGTTTAGTACATTTGGACAACAGATGCTACAATTATAAATTGAAAGTGCTCCATATGCAGAACGAGCTGAAAATTATTTGTTGTAGAAACAATTTTCACTAACAATTACAGGGTGTCTACAGATATAAACAAGTTACATTTAAGACCTTTTTAATGCCACTTTGAGACCAAACCTATATGTAATATTTTATGTTTAATCTAAGTAATTTAATATTAAGTACTTGTTCATTAAACTAAAATCAATGTTACATTTGCAATTGTGAGAATATTCAGAAAAATAGCTCCCGTAATGTTGTTACTTAACTATATCATATGTTATCAATAAAAAACTCAACATTTTGAATTTATACCTCAGGATGTTTCTTCTGTGAGTTATTATGTGCTTTTATGCTCATTTTGTTTTGATTTCTCACTATAACATCTCTCACAGAGACAAGCGAGTCTCAACAGCGCTACCAGAAATGCATTATCATTATCAATCGCTGTTTATCAGAATCAGAATCATTCTCGCGTTTCGATGCTTCACTGGTTATTTGACGGAGATTGGGTCCCGTCAGACTGGAGACATTTTAGTGGTAATGTGACCAGAACTATTTAAGACCCATTGAATCTGAATTAAGACATTTTAATACTTTTTAAGGCCTTTTATTAGGAAACCTTTACTTTATAGACTTTTTAAGGCCACCCTGTACAAATGGCAAGGAACACATTGAATTAAACGTGACATTTTGAAGTAGAAAACAGCATTTTCTTGCAAAACATACTCCAATAATCTTTGTTTTTTAGACAGTGTATTCCAATCAAAACTGCTTCCAATCACTACGCATGTGTAGTGCTCAGTTATGCGTTGAGAACCCGAGAAAGCCACCAAGATTATGTCACCGGAGCTATCGACTCGAGAGCTTTTTCCTTGATGACATTTCTAAAAATGGAAGCTGGGTCATTCCATGTCAAATCAACCAAATTTTTTAAACTTCCCCGGTTAAAATTTTTTATTTTGTTAATATTTTTTTCCTGAAGACAGACAAACATAAATAGTGATGAAAGCCAAAATATTAAATGTCACAGATGAATATTGACTGAGTGATCCACTATTCTGGATCAAAATGACAATTTTTACCTGAGATTTGGAGTCAAATTACAGGGTGGTAAAAATGACTTTAGCAAGATGGCAGCATCATCATTTTAATTTTACACAGAGATTGGTAGGTCTGTTAGATAAATATGTTTACTTGGCCATCTTTGTTGCATTATATGCCAACAGTGGCCGTTAAAAAATGTGGAAAAGCACTTCTTGTGTTTTTTGCCCCAAGTTTTTCATGCCTGTAACTCAAGAAGAAGCATTACAAAATATCTTAATATCCTTTTAGATTCTGGTTCTTAGCAACCCTTTCTTTTGGTATCTTCATTTAAAGGCCTTATATGGTTCAATACAATAGATATGGAGATCTTAATAAAGCTCAATGAGTAAATCGGTCAATTGTACACAATTTGTGATCAGATTATTTTAGGTCTACAGACATTGATATTGCATTCGGAAAGAGCTCAAATGGATCGAGTGAGGTGCTTCATTTAAGCCTTTTCAGTCCGATTAAGCCATCAATCTGATTTTAAATAAATGATTTGGGTGCATGGCATGTAAATGTAGCTAAAGTTGCCCAATCTATGGCTCATTTGGAGGGGTTTTTTTTTTTTTTTTTTACAAAAACCTTTTTTTGATGGATAAAATAATTTTCGCCCCATTTGTCGCTTTACAACACTTGTGAACAAAAAGCGTTCCCTAACCCTAACCCGGCTAACATAACCTAACTTCTGGGTTACTTGTGAGGCACATAACTAGGTTGCTAATTAATTTGTTATTAAGTAGCTAAACTGGTAATAGAAAGACTGTAGCTTCAATCCCAGAAAGTGCTGAAGCAAGTATCGAACAAGTCTGAGATCCCCTTGAAAAAGAAACGTGACCCCTTGATTAAAGGCATCTGCTAATTAACAAGAAGCCAAACTAAGGATGTTACGGTGTGAAATTTCATATCACGATTATAGTTACCAAAATTATTGCGATTATCAATATTATCACGGTTTTGTTAAAAAGAGATGAAAACGTTCAAAAAGAACAGATATGCTCGCTGAAAAAAATTCAACAAGTTTTATATTTGGAAATCAACAAACAACAAATAAAATTAGCAGCTCTATGCATTTTTTTTAACCATACACATTAAATTATATAACCGTCGTCGATAGCGGACAGACTCTCTCGTTTCAGTAAAACGCCATTATAAATGAGGTTAGTGGATAATTCAGCAGCAAATGTTATTTTAGGGAAAATTTCCACATTGCTCTTTGTATAAAATACATTGATGAAAAACAAATAAATGTATTTACATATACCGGTACTATAAAATGAAAATACATTTATTTTAAATGTATAGCACAGTTTTTTCATGAGGCAACAACATTTGATAGATAGGACAGAACAAGAAAGACCATTAAAAATCGTAATCTTTCATTGTGCAAAACTATTATAGGCCTAATATGAAAGGCTCGAATACAGAGCGGCAAAGCGCTTATGCACAGCGTGCCTCGCATTGAAAAGTAAAAAAAAAACAAGGGGAAGAGATGTTGATGCTTAGATCATATCTATGCAACAGTTTATTGAGCCTTTTCTTTTAACAATTGTATATTTCAGTTACTGTGCGCGTGAAGAACAATGCATGCTCTCTACTGACAGTGTGATCTACCAGACACCCGTGAGAAAGACCGATTTAGAAACCGAAATAAACCCCAGCAAGATTTAAGATAACGTACTTTTATGAAAAACCATAGGCCTTCTTCTACAAATAAAGTATAATAATGGAAACATTGATCTTGGAGTGAGTTAAGGTCGTAGCCGAACGCGAAACGCTGTTTGAGTGCTGAATGACTGAGGAGAGATGAGTTTTTCATTCACTTTAACGACTTAAATATCCATTTGTACTTCACATTAAGCTATCGAACTGCTTCAGAAGTTTTGGAATATAGTGCACGAAAACGCAGGATTTACCGCGAGTTTTCAAAATCGCGATAATCGCACACGGTTTTCGTGATAATCACATTTTAAACGATAATACTAACCGTGAGGACATTTTATCGTGAAACCGGTAATCGTTCCATCCCTAAGCCAAACCAATGCCAATTACAGATCTTCTGTCTAACGCCGCCTTCACACTGGCAGTTGAAATCAGCTCCGTAATACGCAATACGCCCCCAACGGACGTCGTACTACACAGTGAAAAGCGTCGGAAGCGGGTAGAACAAAAATGGCGGAGAGATTAGAAATGTTGATTCTGTCAGTTCTGTATGATCTCTCTGATGGGGGTTATAGAGATATTAATAGGAAGACTGCTGCGTGAGGAAAGTTGCTCAGGACGTTGACATGTTCAGGTCGGCTAAAAAATGTGATATAGTGGTATAATGTCAATAGTTCGATCATATCTGCCTACAATTTAATTGTATTAACTGCCCTAGTAACGTTAGAAAATCATGAAAATAAAAAAATGACATGACAACTTATCGTTATAAAATCATTATTTATTTTATTAAAAGTTAAGAATTCAGGTTTGTTTATCAGTATCATAGCAACGCTAACTTCCGCTGGAATTGTCGGATAGGAACAGTCCGTAGCTTTTCGCAAGAGTTACATTTTTTGAACACGTCCGGATGAACAACGGACACGATTTCCTTCGCACCGCACTCGGTCGGACCCGAAACGAGACTTCAAGAGATTTCCACGACGCATGCACGAGAATTGCGATCTCCTTCAACTACTTCAGTTCAGTTCTCGCGCGTGCGCGTCGTGGAAATCTCTTGAAGTCTCGTTTCAGGCCTACAAGGAAGAAAAGGAATAGTCGAATAAAGTCGTTATTTTTGTTTGTTTTTTCGCACAAAAAGTATTCTCGTCGCTTGATAAACTTATAGTTGAGCCACTGTTGTGACATGGAATATTTAAACATTTTCTTTAATGACTTTCTGGGCCGTCAGGTGTCATTCCCTTAGGGAGCCTATGGAGGAGTGATCAACCTCTCAGATTTAATCATAAATATCTTCATTTGTGTTCCGAAGACGAACGAAGGCCTTACGGGGTTGGTACGGCATGGGGGTGAGTAATTAATGACTTAATTTTCCTTTTTGGGTGAACTAACCCTTTAAGAACAATTCCATTTACAACTTTAGTTGAGCAGCTCAAAATTACAGTATAACCGGTGAACTGGCATTGGGGTCACAGAGTAGGCTTTTCCAAACTGGTTCTGCCATTCAAACAGCCTCTTTTGGTACAATAATAGTGGTTCCAAACCCAAGGATGAATGTGGGGTAATCCTCCATGGCATCAGATCAGGATTTGGGTTGCCTAAGCCAGCTGGAATTGCATCATATTGGTCTCCTAATTTGCAGGACGCTGGGTTGTTACACAATTATTTTGACTTCACTGCATCTAATTAGCCTCCGGTTGACCAAAACGTCATGCATGAAGATATGTGGTTTAGAGGTGGTTGTAATTGATGTGATTTTGTTTCCCAAACAGTTAAGGGTAAACCCGATTTCTAAAGATTTCATTGGTGAAAATACTAAACCCTAACCTTAACCTCGTGTAGCATTGGTAGCACATCTTGGTAAATACTGTTTGCCGCGATCGGATCCATACATGACTCTCCTGAACTCTCCTGAGTCAATGAAGTCTGAATCTTTCTTGACAGATGACTGCGTGACTGAGTAGACCAATGAAATCTGTGGAGTTTGGGGGGGAAAAACACGCTTTTCTTTGCTGAAGGTTTTTTACAATGACATGATCATCATATCATAGAGCAGGCTAAGGACAAAGTCAAGGCGATCGCTGTTTTGGAAGTAACTCAAGAACAAAACTAGGCCACATTTTCTACAGCTGGAAGAATTTTAGATAACTAAAACCACCCTTTTTAATCATACCACTTAATGTCTTCATAGTCAAGAGTTAGCCCTAAATGTCAAACATCCATTAAAGTCACATGTTCCAGTAATTAGAAAACGCGCTGCAGTCATTCTGTACAGCTGAATGAATATAAAGCGTTTATGGAAGCGTCTTCTGATAAACAATCACAATAATGTAATTAAAAACAAATTCTCATATTTAAAACAATCTACAACTCTGCAAGGCTTGCAATACGATTGAAAAGGGAACAAATACAAGGGAGACAGACGGTAGTTGCAGTTTGTAAAGCGCTGCAGCCTTGATTCAATGTGGTCAGCAAAAACGGGTGTGTCATATGATAATAGCCTTAATGTAAAACTGAATCCCGGTGACCCAAGTTATTATCTTCATAACACCAAGGCTGCTTTTATCCCCGAGATCATCGTCTCTAGTTATTTATAGCGTTGTGGATGGGAGCCATGCCTGGCTAGTACCGCGGCGCTCATATCCTCGGGCTGTTTGAAACTGATGTGCAATTTAATTAAGAAGATCATTTAGGCACAGATATGATCTACTTAGCGACTGACAGACATTTGCGCTGTGTTTTCAGAAAATATCCTGCAACTTATCTCAGGAAAAAGCTAATTATGACACACTGACTTACCTTTACAGGCTGGTAAAGCAGCCAGAATCTTGAAAACAACATTAACTTGCATTTTAAAACCCCGTCTTCTACAGCAAACTTTCGCCTTGACAGGAAGATGTTGGCACAAAGTCTCGGTTCTCTTTAGAAGTGCGCCATACGGCACCCCCACTAAAATAGTCTCGTAATAAAGGGTAATTTGTTCATGAAACACGCCTGGCAGTTGTAAAGCGTTTAAAGGTGCCAGCTAATTACCTTCCCGACTCCCGAGTCCGTCTAAACGTGTTTCTGATCGATTCAGAGGAGAGCTGTTGCTCTCATGGCTTTGGCTAATAAAGAGTCAGTGGCTGCCTAGACTGTTTTCATGGGTTTTTTAACGGGAAGGGCAGAGTCAGTCTCCCTCTTCAAAAAAAAACACGCTCTTCCTCCCAACACGTTTGCCAAATGTTCGACACAAACGCGGCCTTTTCCTGCCACGCCGCAGGTCCTGCTCTTTTAAAGTCTGGATTGTACGTCTAGTAAGACCGGAGGTCTGATCGGGCCAACATGAACGATGCTGGCGTTCAGTAAATTTGCATTAAGCCCTTGCTAATCAGACTGGACTAAAACCTTTGGATAGGTTTGGAATAATTTCCCTGGAATAATTTCAATTTCAGAAAACAAAACAAAGCATTTTCTAAGAAATGCTACACACGCCTTAGGTTCGAGACCAAATTCACAAATTAGTCATTCTAACTACATAAATATAAGCATTATACTCTTAAAACTGCAAGAAGAATTCAAAAGGAAAGATTTGGGATAAGATCGTGCTTATTAGACTGGACAATTAACTACAATAATTTCCTTGCCTTTTCAATTTAATAAAAAAAAAAGATCTTACAAAGCAAATGCTGCACCAATATGCCTTCGGTATGAGACCAAACTCTCATAAATCTGTCATAAAACTACATGAATATAAGCACTACACTCTTAAAACGGAAATAAACATCCAGATGTTAAAGAATTCAAAGGGAAAGAAACCGGAAAGACTGGGATACACATGGGATAAAGACTGTGTAAAGAGTAACTTACTGACACAACTCAGATTTCCCTCCCTCTCTTTCCACACCCCTGCCCGCATGCAGCATATTGCAGCAAAATTCCTCGTGTTGGGATAAAAAGGAACTTTAAAGGATATAAGGATCCCTACTCCTCCCACCTTGCTGGAATAAACGAAGCCTCCTTTCTGTTCACGTCGCACTCTCGCTCCTGCTCAGTTTGTGTGCATCTGGTACAGCAATCAGACTCCTTTCACTTCACGCTCTCCCGGTATAAAACGACCGTTGTCATTCCCTATGCAAAGCTGTGAGCTGGCGGCCCATGCCGAGACGGGGATTTTCTCTCAGCAACAGCGCAGAAAGGACCAGCGCGTCTGCTTGCTGCTCAACTATCGGGCTGAAACATTTCCAGCCATTCCCACACCCCTCCCCTCCTTTCCTCTCCCGCAACCAACCCATTCCTGCCAGACTGCCTCCGGCAAGAGCCCGCCCATCCGCAAACTAGCCAATAGCATCACGCATTCCCTCTCTGAGGCTCTGTTGTTGGCCGAGTTTCCCAAAACTGGCAGGCTGACCTCAGAGCTTCCGATGACAGGCTTCTGAACGCTGATCTTAAAGGTATTCCCCCATTTTTACGCCCTGGCAACAGAGAATTCACATATTTTCCCAAACTTTCCCAAACTATACACTGTGACAGAGATGAATCTCTATTACTGGAAATGCTAGCTAGCAGAAAAGAGCACAGATTAGTCATGTTGAAGGAATAGTTGGGTTAGTAATTCAATAGTCCCCACTTTAGACATTCTACTATAAGTATCCTCTCATTAATTTGCAACTACAAGTCAACTAACTCTCATAAGAGTATTAGTAGACTGTTAGGTTAGGGTTAGTAGAATAAGTTAACATAGTTGCAAAGCTAGTAGAATGTTTGTTGGGGAGCATCAAAATAATGTGTTAGCAGTAGGGATGCACGATGATATCGGGACAACATCGGTATCGGCCGATAAAAGCTTAAAATGACCATCATCGGCATCGGCCGATATGAATGTTTCTGCCGATGAGCCTTGCCGATAGGGTGGCGTGTTTCCTATGCGCACGTGACGGCCGCGAACGAAGCATGAGCGCCAGCAACTTAAACTTCCAACTAGGGGTGTGCGTCTCACGGTTTTTGATCGTGGACGATATAAATGTCTCCACGATCTGCTTTTGAAGAAAAATCATAGTATCGTGCATTCTATCAGTTCAATTCTGGCGCCTTCATCTCAACATACTGTACAACACGACGTACATTCACATCACATGTAAACGCAGAGGTAGAGTTACACTCACGGGACACCGCAATTCACAAAAGTTCATTATTTGCATGTGCGTCAAAGTCTTGCTTGGTAAACATATCATTCACGTGCTGATGCGCTGTTCTAACATCCGCTTTTCTGAGCGCGTTACACCCGACGCTCACAGGAACTAAAGCCTGTCACAGCGCCTGCATACTGGACTAATCTTTCGAGTCTTATTGCGCTGATACTGTCAAATACACACAAGGTTTACATTAACAAAGTTGGTTATGTCTAAAGTGAAAGCAAAATCTGAAAAAAAAAAAAAAGAAAATCTGCTTGTCAAATGCGTGTATATTAGACGCGTCGCGTGCAGTTCTTAAAGAGACAGTAATAATATGCTGCCGCTTGTCCTTAAAGAGATACTGCACCCAGAAATAAAAATTCTGTCATTATTTACTCACTCTAATGTTGTTCCAAACCTGTATTCATTTCTTTCTTGTGCTTAAATATACTATGGAAGTCACTGGAGTACAGCAACTGTTTGGTTAGCCACATTCTTCCAAATAACTTCAACAGAAGAAAGAAACTTGAGAGAGTAAATGATGACAATTTAAATTTTTGGGAGAACTCTCCTGTTAATATTAATAAAACAACAAAACACAGAGGAAATCATTCACTGCTCTTGACTGAGAACTTTAATAGAAGCTTTAATAAGCTTTTTTTCCATAAAAAAAAAATACAAATATATCGGTATCGGCATCGGGCAAAATTAGTTTGAAAATATCGGCATATCGAATATCGGCCAAAATCCTACATCGTGCATCCCTAGTTAGCAGATATTAGCCTAAGCATAGTCTAATAAAACTCTAATATCTTGTGGTAGATATGTACTGTAGTTGAAAAGTTACTTATCGTTAGTAGAATGTCTAAACTGGACCATCGAAATAAAGTGTTACCAATAGTTGTTCCAACCACGTGATGGACTTTCTTTTTTCCTTGGAACACAAAATGAGACTCTAGTCTGAATGGAGTTGACTGCTCTAAAAAAAAAAAAGAGGACAAAAACACAATAAAAAAGCATCATAAGAGTATGTCAAAACTTCCATAATCGATCTCACATTTAAATCCACATATTCAATATTCATGAGAGCTACTTTTCGGTAGAGCAGCAGTATTCATTTTTAAAAGATCGCAATCTGGATTCAAAGACCCACGCGGTCTTATTCATAAATGACAATGATTCATTGCCATATACCTGAATGAAACCGCTTCACAAACAGTCTTTTCATCCACACAGTATCACTATTTCTGTGTTACAAATATTCAAATTATCACATAAGTACTGGGATAAAGGTTTATAATTTGGATATAAACACTGATGTCTATGTTAGGTAGGTAGCGATCAAAATTGAGCAATAAACCTAAAATAATAAAATTACTTTGAAAAGTAATTTACTTGACACTTCAAATAACGATAGTATCGATTAAATCGTTACACCAGTAGGTGGCGAGTCTGGCGACAAGTGATTGTTAGAAAATATATATATATATTTGTCATTGAATCATTCATTGAAAAAATTTGCTCAAATTGCTGATTCATCCAGTAATGAAACCAGTGAAGTGTTTAAAAGATTTTTTTTTAAACAATTAATTAAAAATGTTTTAAATAGACTGCAGGAATTTGTCAGAACCTCTAGTAAATTACATGCTATTTTGTTTAGTTGTCTGTTCAGAATAGTGGGAGAATTGTGAGAAAAAATTCTCAATTTATCCAGAATCGTGCTGCTATAATTTTGGGCGTGGTCGGGGCTACGCATCGCAAACGAGATTATCATTAAATATCATCATTAATTTCACTCTGTTCCTCATGCAAAGCTACCGTATGATTTTAAAAGACTTTGATTACAGAGCATGGATTATGTGAAGTAAATTTATGGTGCTTTGTTTTTTGTCCTTTTTGGAGTTTGGCGGGTTCGATCACCAACCATGCACTTTGATTGCATGGAAAAGAGCAGCATGAACTTTCTGCCAAGTTTCTTCACAGAAGAGAGAAAATAACACAGGTATGCAACGCTATGGGGCTGAGTAAATGATGACAAAATCTTAATTTACAAGTGAACTATTCCTTCAAGATGGCTTCTAAGTGTACATGCCCTCAAGGCAGTGTTTGTGTAGCCTTTGAATTCTCTGGCATGTCTAACACCTCCGTCAAACCCAGCATCTCGGTTTTGTGTATTTAATGTTTAATTTAACCAAGGCAATGCATACTTATATATATATATATATATAGTGCACTGATTGGAAAGGCTTGTGTTGTTCAATAAATGTTTAATTTAAGCAATTTTCTGTTTCACTTCTTATTAACTGTTAGATTTTATGAGATGAAGGGGAAAAAAAAGGAAAATTGGCCAAACATATCAACCCAAAAAAATTGGCATCATACATCGGCCATCGGCTGCCTCGATTTCTAATTATCGGCCAGAGAAAAACCCATATCGGTCGAGCTCTACCCTCAAGGCAGTGTTTGTGTAGCCTTTGAATTCTCTGGCGTATCTAACACCTCCGTCAAACCCAGCATCTTGGTTTTGTGTATTTAATATTTAATTTAACCAAGGCAATACATACTTTATATATATATATATATATATATACATACATATATACACATATACAAGTGTACTGATTGGAAAGGCTTGTGTTGTTCAATAAATGTTTAATTTAAGCAATTTTCTGTTTCACTTCTTATTAACTGTTAGATTTTATGAGATGAAGAGGAAAAAAAAGGAAAATCGGCCAAACATATCAACCCAAAAAAATTGGCATCATATATCGGCCATCGGCTGCCTCGATTTCTAAATATCGGCAAAAACCCATATCGGTCGAGCTCTACCCTCAAGGCAGTGTTTGTGTAGTCACGCCGAAGAAAGACTTTGAATTCTCTCGCATGTCTAACACCTCCGTCAAACCCAGCATCTCGGTTTTGTGTATTTAATGTTTAATTTAACCAAGGCAATGCATACTTATATATATATAGTGCACTGATTGGAAAGGCTTGTGTTGTTCAATAAATGTTTAATTTAAGCTATTTTCGGTTTCACTTCTTATTAATTGTTAGATTTTATGAGATGAAGGGGAAAAAAAAGGAAAATCGGACAAACATATGAACCCAAAAAAATTGGCATCATATATCAGCCATCGGCTGCCTCGATTTCTAATTATCGGCCAGAGAAAAACCCATATCGGTCGAGCTCTACCCTCAAGGCAGTGTTTGTGTAGCCTTTGAATTCTCTGGCGTGTCTAACACCTCCGTCAAACCCAGCAACTTGGTTTTGTGTATTTAATATTTAATTTAACCAAGGCAATACATACTTTATATATATATATATATATATATATATATATACATATATACACATATACAAGTGTACTGATTGGAAAGGCTTGTGTTGTTCAATAAATGTTTAATTTAAGCAATTTTCTGTTTCACTTCTTATTAACTGTTAGATTTTATGAGATGAAGGGGAAAAAAAAAGGAAAATCGGCCAAACATATCAACCCAAAAAAATTGGCATCATATATCGGCCATCGGCTGCCTCGATTTCTAAATATCGGCAAAAACCCATATCGGTCGAGCTCTACCCTCAAGGCAGTGTTTGTGTAGTCACGCCGAAGAAAGACTTTGAATTCTCTCGCATGTCTAACACCTCCGTCAAACGCAGCATCTCTGCCTGCCTCCAAGGTCTCTGCATCCCCTGGCAACCCATCACTATGACAATGAGCATCGTTACCGTAGGGTGACGAGGACACACACGTCCTCCTCTCTCGGCGTCACGTGAGCGATGATGCAGTCGGGTAGAAGTGATGAGTCAGAAGCCGCTTCACACTGTTTCCATCCAAATCAATAGAACAGCTGAAGCCTCCTGCTTTTAGGGGCTCAGGTTCCCGCAGGCGCACTGCAATTATGTGACAGCCAGAGTGCTTTTACAAAAGCAACGGCAAACGATGTTAAAACAAAGCACTGCTTAAACATCAATGAGGCGAGACACACACTCGCACTCAATGCAGCTGCCAACTAACCCTGATGACCCTGACAGTCAACTCTATGTGATTACACTAAACACTCTCACTGGTTTAAAGTGCTTATTGCTGAAATTGCTCGTTTGGCATTTAGAATCAAGGTTGAAAAATGAAAACCAAAGTAGTTAGTCAAATAATAATGCACAAACAAATTATACAGGTGTACTGTGTTGTTTTGTCCAAATTTATCCACCTTATTTTTCAATGTGGAAGTAGGCTAGGCTTTCTTTGCATGTGCAAGACTTCTGATTACTAAGCCACAATAACTAGAAGAATAACAAAATACTCGCGCTACAAACCAATGTGTTTATGAATATGATGAAAATACGTTAAAATAATATGATACAAATACCAGCTTGGAAAATCAAGCCGCATAAACTCTTTTTGTACAGGTAAAACAACTGGAAGTGAATGACACCGGAAGCCTCGCATATTGAAGTTACAAACAGATGTGCCGCTCTTACTTTAAAAAAAGAATAAGGCAATACTATTTTATAATTTTTATTCTAAGAGAGTATGAAATTATGGAAGAAAATCAACTGGTAGCCTATTTCTCAAGCATTTCTGTGCATGCAATGCATATTATTCACAATTTTAAGGTTCTGCGTTGTTTAGTGTCCCATAAATAATTCAACCCATAATTTCTGATGTAAAAATCACAGGATGTTAAAAGCTTATTATAGATTGAGACATTCAGCCTAAATATTTGACATACAAGTTCTAGCTTTCTCCTCATTTATCTGGGCAGCTCTGACTAATACAGCTATAACGTTGCATTGCATATCACGATTTCAAGTTCTCGTGAAGCCGTTGATGATTACTTTATCAAACGTGTCATGTTGTTAATGTTCTACAGAAATGTAAACCACCTCTGAGCTTCCTGTTTCAGACTATAATCGATTCTTTGCAGCATGCCGATCTGTCATGGCGATGCTATTGGACGGATTTCAGAGAGATGCCGGACACAAATCAAGGTTTTGAGAGTATGAATGGTAACATAAATGTACAATACTGTGTGTGAAGCATCCTTGCGATTTACTCCTTGCATTTCACCTTTGTAATCAGCATTGGAGAAATTCAAATAAAGCACAGCATCTACTAAATTAATAAATGGAAATGCAAAGACATTTCATATCAATAAAAGCATTAATTTAATGTAAAGGTTTTTGCATAGGACAGGCCTGATGCAAATTCATCAAACCTCCACTTCATTTACATAAAGATTTCTAGAACAGGGTCTTCTGAGAGTTGCTCTAAACCTGGATAACAGCATGCATGTCGTACCAAATTAATGCATTAACAGGCCCATCAATACTAGCTTTGCAATGTAAACATTATATTTTAATTACACTTAATACATTTTATTGTGAGACAATAAATAATTTAGCACAATAAGCTACTAAAAATATAACTTTTAAATGAACATTTTCATTTTTTACACAACTTGAAGACCCCTGTTCTAGTCAGCTCTTTTGTGTTTGTAAAACATGTCTACAGTAAACTGAGATGGTAAACTAAATTCTGGCGTCTAAAACCCAAAGGTAACTAATTACCGCCATTAGACATCCTGACTGAATAAGAATCATTATCCTACATTGAACAACCGTGTGCAGACTATCATCAGACAGAGGCTTAATTCACGAAAACAATGAGAAAGGTGCGATACTTGCTGTGACGGCAAATAAAAATGAGATCATGGAATTAGATTCCTATTTGGGTCATACTTGCATTATGCTTATTGAGATTTAGAAAAGCATCTTAGCATATATCCTCTTCCAAATCTCTGTCTCTCAGCACTTTCTCAGGTAACTCACTGCATGTCTCGACTGAAACTTGAAATACAAAAAGATGTTTTTGAACACAGTGCCATAACATTTTAACATATATACCATACCATATATCATGATAATGTTTGGGGGATATGAACCATGATGATATATTCTTTAACCACCTTGAACTAGCACGTTACATGAATAAGGTCTTCAAAGTATTCATATCCAATACTGTACCATGAAATACTGCACTGAGACAACGACAGACGCGCAAACAAAAAAATAATATAGGCTAGTGCTATATAGAAAGCGCGTGACGTGTAGAGTTCTAGTAGTTGTGTGTGATGATAATGATGATAATGCATCACGTGCTCTGCGCGCGCACGGGGTGTGGCTCGGGATTTGGGAGCGGTTTCGTGACGGGACTAGTCTTGATGGGTTAACCATATGTCAATCTGTATATCAAGCCAGCAAAGGCAGAAATGTTCGAGATTCGCGGGTTATTTATAAACTGACGTCATTACATTCTCCTCACGCAGCGACGACAGGGAAAAAGACCAGTAGGCAAGTCTGAAGTAACGAATATAAACGTCATACGTCATCTCTGTGTGTGCGTTACCACACACAAAAACTATTCCTTAAGCCGTTATTTCGAAAAGAATATCGAGCCGATTATTTATGATCTTGGTCGATTTATAACCTTTATAACGAAATGTATGAAGTCGTTGTTTTAGAATATAAAATACTTTTAAGATATACACGTTCATGTTGTTTTTGAAGTTCTCTTATCCAAGTTTTTACATCATTAATCGCGTTTAAACTCGCATGGTGGTTTATATGAACTGTCGTGATAAGATTAAAATTAATTCCCATCACGAAGTAACGGAGCGATGACGCGGAAAAAGAACCGTTGACAACTCAAACGATCCTGAAGAATGAGCTGTCAAATTATATTTTTCATCGATTTTAACGTTTAACTCATTGCCGCCAACGGTGATTTTACGACGGGGCAGCACGCGGGCGTTTCATGTAACGTAAACATGGAAACTTCTCGGGCTCAATCGCGCACTTTCATTTTTCCAATCCATTTATTTTTCGCTCGGCAACAAGGAGACCATACATTACTAAACCCATGTCGACATCACTGAGCGACGAAGCCAACGTTAGCTAAACACGCTCTCTCTCTCTCTCTCTCTCTCTCTCTCTCTCTCTTTCTGCAATGACAAGCACTGTATTAACATTAAACATTTTCTATCGAAAATAAACAGTCAAATATAGCTTTTCGCTACTGAAAACGCGTGAATTTAACCTGCTGCTTACCTGGTTAACATGACCTGCCGCTTGACCACAAATCACGCAGACAGCAAAAAGAGCTCGATGGAAACTGCCGTAAATGACTCGTTAAGTCAAAGAAATTAAGGCTTGTTTTCTAACCGAAGCGAACATTCTCGTCGGTCCGCGCGAAACGTGATTTGTCAGGCAACTGGTTTAGATTTTAACGCCGAACTCAAGTTAGTTTACCAAGAAGCTGGTCGTGCAACAAGCTGCTCTGACAGATCGTGGGAGGAGGGACCAAGTCATGTGACTGGAGGGGGGGGGGGGGGGGGGCGTTGCTTGTTTTAACGGCAAATATACTTAAAATCTACTTTATATACATCTTTTTTTCATTATTATATGGTAAGGAATTTAAAAAATAGTTAACAATGTGTAGTTTATGGAATGTAGTCAGAAGACTAGTCATATCAGATGTGGTAATGCCCCCCGATTTACAGTCTGAGGTGGTACAGTCCAAATGAATGTCAGGAGCCCTGGGAAGGGCAAGGGTCTGCTTGTTGCCGTGGAAACAACAGTGAATCTCCAGAGGGTACAATGGATGTGGGCTACAGTACTGTTAAATCAACAAGCTAAAGGCCTGTTGTGCTCTTTAGATGGTGACGATTAGATTCAGATGGCTGAATCCGCAACAGTTTACATGTAAGATAGTGAGTGAGAGCCCTTCGCCCACAGGCCCCTATGGCCATGCATTATTACTTTTAAGATGAAGCCCGCAAGTGCATTATTGAAAAGTAATGACAACAATTGCTTGGAAAAACAGTAAATTATACACTATATTGGGGCAGGTTTATCTGAGATAGATATACAATAATAAAATAAAATGTAAAACATTGGTAACACTTAGTTACACATTACATACATAGTAATAACAGCAAATTATATGCATAATTACAAGTAATTAACCCAAAATCAAACCTTAACCGTAACTCTATAAGTGCATTAATTAATATTACTCAGTACTTATTTGAATACGTGAAATGTAACTACGCCACCTTAAAATAAAGTGTAACATGTAATAAATAATGGTGGCAATCCCTGTGAACGACTGCAAAAAAAGAGGGAAATGTGTGCAGAAAATAGACTGTTTTATAGACAAAACTGTCTGTTTTCCTAATCCTCTGGTTTTCTGTTCACGTGTCGGTCAAAAATGACAGATTTTTTTTTTTATCTAAATGAAATGATTGTACTATATTTTAGTTAGATCATGTTTTTTTATTTAATATTTTTTGGGGATTTAATGGTACTATATTATATTTATGCTGGAGTTATAATCCATTTATTAACTTTTTTTTAAAGGAAATTTTCAACTTAAACTGTCATAAATCTTGACTTCAGTTTTGTCTCTTTTTAAAAACGATACTTGGCAGATTATTGCTGAAGTGAAAAGTTTAAAAAAGTGAACTTGGAAAAAAGCACAACAATCCGATTTTAAATTTTTATACAAAATATATACTTTCCAAAACACGTTTTACTGAGGAAATCAAAGCTGGAAAAGTTGTGCTCCAAATTTGAGGTTGATATCTCCAAAAATGAGCTTTCAGTGAGATTTTTGTTTAGTACCGAACCCTTCCAAACTCGTTTCCAATTCATTTCTAATGAGCTCTTTCAATGATGAACCTGATAATAGACTGAAGGATAAAACCTTTACCAAGTTTCGTACTATTCCGATAAAGTAAAAAAAAATCTTTAAAAAAACGTAAAATATTTGGGTCAAAAATGACTGAACAGCACTAGGGTTAAAAGTACATTTAAACACTTAATGAAAAATGGAGCAAGATATAATTGACTCGCATTGTTTGCATTTTTAGTCAAGTTTATTTAGAAATGTTAAATAATTTATTTGATTTGAATAAAACCAGCTAAACATTTTAATAGCGTAATCAAACGAGAGCTGCATAAAGTAATCAATGGGAATATCCCATGAGCATAATCGAGAAAACTAATAACCTTACAATGAACATGGTGACATTGTGGTTTTTTTTTGGCATTCCCTGTTGGAAAGTGAAAGACCACAGATAGATTTGTTTTCCAGCTCATCTCTTTCCACTTGAAATACATTTTTTGTGGGTTTCATTTACGTAAAAATCCCCATATAACTGGCCATGACTAGACGAACACAGACGTTAATCACTAAGGTTTTGTATTTGATAAAGGACTATGCATGGGAACTGAGAAAGTCAGAAAGAAAAAAATCCATAATGATAAATATGTCATTCATTGAGACATCTGAACTAAGAATTGTGATGTATTAGCTCTTGCATGAACCCTTAATTGAGACTTTCTGCATTGAAATAGTTGATGTGCCAACATTTCTGTCCCTGAGGAAACTCATTAGGTTGGCAGATCATCAATTAACATTGACGTAAAGGTGACTGAATGGCAGCTTTAAAGAAATAAATGATTACAAATATGTATTGATGTGTATTACGAGGATGGGCGTTCAGCCCATTGTTTATCCAAAGACACTAAATAACCTTATGGACTGAAGGATATTGATTTGAAGACGATTAGAGGCTGGTTAGAGCACGTCTTTCTCTACAAGGAGACCTGAAGACTCTTCTTGTAAGCATTTGTTGCACAGAGATATTCCTAATGATCCGGAACTCACTGATACTATTATTTTCTACATGCCAAGCGCAAATTAAATTATTAGAAGTCAGAACCCAGTCAGCTAATCACTGGCTCCCGGGTTTGGTGCGCTGTGGAAAAGTACTGTAAATGTTCACTTTATTAAAGAGGACCTATTATGCTGTTTTTTTACATTTTTAACAGTCTTTAGTGTGTAATGTTGCTGAAAGAGTCCCTCCAGCAGGAGTTATTCTCTATATCAGTGTCAGTGTTTCTGAACTCCTGAAACGCCTCCATTGTAGTCTTGAGTTTCTCCCGGGAACGAACACGTCACAATATTCCTCATGTAAATAATTCATACGCAGAATAAAGGGGCGTGGCCTGGTTGAGTTAGTCAGTAGTGTGTTAAACTGGCGGTTATGGAAAGGGGCGGGACATTACCTAAACACACTCGAACCGCTCGACCAATCACAACTCACTGCTCCAGCCGACCAATCAGCACAGTGTGCTTTTCAGAAGGAGGGGCTTCATAGAGACAGGAACTAAACAGAGCGTTACTGACAGACTGGGAAGAGAGGAGCCGCAACCAGTGTTGTATAAAGTACTAGAAAGCAATACTTGAGTAAAAGTACAAGTATCGTCCTAGAAAAAGACTTTGGTAGAAGTGAAAGTTACCTTTTAGAATATTACTTAAGTAAAAGTCTTAAAGTATCTGATATATACTGTACTTAAGTATCAAAAGTAATTTTCTGATATTTAATGTACTTAAGTATTTGAAGTAAAAGTAAAAAGTTTACTTTTTTTTTTAAAGCAAGCGGTTAGAAGTTTGATTGTGAACTTTTATTGTGGCCGTTCGAAAGGAGAGAGGGAACGAGTATTGCGTAGCCGGCCGCACTAACCTGGCGAGTTGTCGCTTCAGTCGTTAAACCCATAGGTTAAACCTGCTATAATGGCGAATTCAGGGGACTATTATAGGCTAAGGCCACGCCCCCTTAGCAGGCTCTGACGTGTAATGACGTGGGGCTAGCTCATTGGTCGCACGTCAGAGGCGCCCGCGCCATTGGATATGCAGTTGCTGCAGCACAGCCGATGAGCGAGCTAGACGCTCAATGTGCTAGCTGTGCAGCTGCAAATGCGTTTCACACATAGGCTTCAGTAAATCAAGGAAAAGGAGTTTCCCCCCGGTCCTCCAGTAGGTGCTTCCATGGCGGTTTCAGTTGTGCTTCCTCCTCCTTTGGCAACAAACGAGCATTACGCAGAAATAGAGCGTGCAGAGCGTGCGTAATGCAATCTAGGAGCAGTGATTCGCCAAACCTCCCTTATTGCAGTCGCACACATTTCTTCTTATTTTTATTGTATAGTAACGAGTAACGAAGATTCTTCGTGGAAATATAACGGAGTAAAAGTATACATTTTATCTAGGAAATGTAGTGGAGTAAAAGTGAAAGTAGACATAAATTTAAATAGCGAAGTAAAGTACAGATACGTGAAATTTCTACTTAAGTACAGTAACGAAGTATTTGTACTCCGTTACATTACAACACTGGCCGCAACAATGAGGAAAATAATGAGCATTCAAACCTAGAGCCCAAAAACTTCCTCTTCCCCATTTACTCAATGTTTGGTTATATAATACAGAAATTCAGCTCTTCATTATACAGGTTGGGAAATAATCAGCAATATGTTCTCCACGTGAGAGGATCTTCAATAAACGTCAGTTTTCATGCATCCAATATTTCACACCCATCCAATTAGCACATTGTGCCACTTCATTTGGCCTTAAATATGTCAATGCTTATTTTAAACTGAAGCAACAACAGCTCTGCGATTGTGCAAAAGATCTCAATCAGCATTCCTCAAACCCATAACTGCTGACTTCCTCCCAAACCCTTCCCGGCGTTCACCAGACATCCGCAAACATAAACATCATCACCGCCATCTCCTCCGGGATTAGCCGAGTTACACAAGCGTACACGAGGCAGTTTGCAATGCAGATCACCCAATGTTGAAAACCATTGGAGAGATTTCTTGGCGAAACATTCCTTCTGTTTGGCCCAGCGATGGTATGGAGCTGTTGAATGCAGCCATAATGACCTAAGTGTGGTTTCTCGCCCTCATGTGAAATAGCATTGTGAATTACATTTCAAACACGTGACCTTTTAATACTCTCCCAAAACCTGACGTAAGGCTCCCAGTCGTTGTCCTTTAAGTGACAGTCACAGTCTAAGCTGTTTATACTAATCCTATATAGTAAATAAAAGTAAGTGTTTTGTTAAAAAATTTGTTAAAATAATGAACATTTTACAGATTCTGCAAGGTGTGTGTAAACTTTTGAGCATGATGTACGAGTTTTGCAGAAATGTAGAGGCACCTTTTTCCAATGAGTTTGTGTTGCAACATATTTGTCTGTGAATCCAATGTGAGCAAATCAAAGGCGATTGTGGGAAGGAACTAAAAACTCCATATAAAAGCTTGAACTTAGGGGACGTTTACACGACACCATTCTCAACTAAAAACTGAACACTTTTTATTGGTTTTAGCCATTTATTTACATGCAAATTGCATTTTGGGGGCCTTTAATCGTGATGCATGAAGATGCATGAAGATACATGATGATGCATGAAGATACATGATGATGATGATGCATGATGATGCATGAAGATACATGATGATGCATGAAGATACATGATGATGATGATGCATGAAGATACATGATGATGATGATGCATGAAGATACATGAAGATACATGATGATGCATGAAGATACATGATGATGATGATGCATGAAGATACATGATGATAATGATGCATGAAGATACATGATGATGCATGAAGATACATGATGATGCATGATGATACATGATGATGCATGAAGATACATGAAGACACATGATGATACATGATGCATGAAGATACATGAAGATACATGATGATGCATGATGATGCATGATGATACATGATGATGATGATGCATGAAGATACATGAAGATGCATGATGATGATGATGCATGAAGATACATGAAGATGCATGATGATACATGATGATGATGATGCATGAAGATACATGAAGATGCATGATGATGCATGATGATACATGATGATACATGATGATCCATGATGATACATGATGATGCATGATGATGCATGAAGATACATGATGATGCATGATGATACATGATGATGATGCATGATGTTGTGGTACATGATGTCACTGCCTTTAATTTCTGCTTGCAGCTCTATTTATTATTTGATCTCATTTAGTTTTTGGCCTCTCACACTGCTAATAATGAAGTCAATATTCTAACTTGTATCCAAAAGTTTCTCATTTTCATCCGAGTTGTATGAATAATACGAAAGACCAGGAGAGAGGCTGTATGCAATCTGCCCTCCATAACCTCTCATGGCACAACGAGACCCTGAGCGCCTCCAGGAGAAAAATGGCAGCGCTTCACTAGAACTGCAATGTCGACATAAACCTCTCCAAGGAACTGATGCAGAAAGCGTGACAGACGGCTGAGAGGTTTCAAGAAGCAGAATGGCACTCATTAAAAACAAAATCTGAAAACCATGCCAATATGCAAGTCCTTGTTTCTCTGCAAATGTATTACTTCTGTTAGCAGTTACACAAAGCTTCTGAAACTCTCCTGGATGAAGTGCACTATTCAGTGAAGGTTTAATGACCATCATGTGCAGGGCGACTCTCAGGAGACTGACGGATCGATTGAGCCGCAGAAGAGAAGAATGGAGAAAGACTCAGGAAAGCATTAAAGGAATAGTCCAGCTCGTCATCATTTACTCATCCTTGTGTCGTTCCAAACCCATATACCCAAGGAATTTTCATGCAGTTTTTTTTACATACAATAACAAGGGAACAAAAAAAGCACAATAAAAGCAAAGGTTTTATTTAACCTTATATAAACCCTATTTTAAAAAATAAAGGTTTTACATATTAAAGTGTTTTAGGCTATAGGATCCATCCTCCCTCATAGTGCAGAAACCTCGACAATTTGATAATGTTGTTTTGATATTATATCAAATGTTTATAAATGTTCATTTTAACAACAAAACAACATATATGTTCTGTTTTAAAATATTGTATAGCATATCTGGCCTTAATACTTTTAGCAAATATTGGCTAGATTTGTGTTTATTAGTCCAGTCAACATTAGCCGACTGGATTTGAAAAATCCCTTCATTTAATTTTTTTTTTTCAAATATATTTTTGCAGACATAATATGTCTTCTTAACTAATCCCAAGCATGAATATTGGTTCAACATAAATATTTTTGCTCTTCCAACATTTCATTAATTTGCGTTTTTACAGTGCCTTATTGGATATCTTTTGTCTTTTCACAAATAACAGCATACAGATTTGGAAGGACATGTGATTGATAAATGTTTAAACCTCTCGCTATCTTTCAGTGCAACTTAAGTAGCGTGTTACGACGAGGATAACTGTATATGATAATCATCCTCAAGAGTATTAGTTTCCCTTTTAGAAGCCAGCGGTATTATGTTGATTGGGGTTTGTGGACTGAAGCCATGTTAATGATGGCTGTATCTGTATCATATATATTGTTTTTTACATCTGCATCGGGAAACAGCTTGACCTTTGTGGTCTAGCTGGCAGCGTTTGGGACAAAAACCACTTCTACACGTATAAAACTGAAAGATAGAGCTAACCCACGCACACTGACAGCAAATACGCATCCTTAGGGTCATTTTATCCAAAGAAAGACTACTTTTAATGAGTTGCATCATTTAAATTCACACGTCTTGCCTCTAACTCTCTTGGTTGTAGTCGTGGACCAGGTCGCTGGAGTAAAGATGTTTCCGTTCCTCTGAATATTTTGTCTTTTTTTGAGCTGGAGTGACGTGGGATTGACGTCTTTATATCTGTTCTTGCTGCTTTCCATCTTCCATTCTCAGTCTCACAATTCATCCTCTTGACAAGCAAATGAAACTGAGTTTCTACAGTGACTGGTTGCTTCCGTCCTCTCACAAGTGGAGTCATAATTATATGTAACATAATACCATATGGGGTCATGTGATTTACAGATGTATTGATGCAGGAATAAAGACGCTGAGAGATCTACATCTACATCAAAAAAAATATTTTTTTTTCTTTTACATTGATGTACACTTAAGATTAATGTCAGAATTTGACAAAATAGTGAAGTGCAAGTATTGAACGTTAACGCATACACAATTTTGCAACGCAAGTTCGATTTCACGTTGTCTTCTGAAATGTGCCAGCGTGGGAATATTAGCCTATATTCCCCATTGCGTCTTCTTTTATATTGTATTAAGAGACAGCTGGATGTTTATCGCCCCGGCTTGAGTATAGAGGGTTTTTTTGTTTTGTTGTTTTAGTTTTTTTACCGCCAAAGCAACGCAAGAGTGCACATTAAGTACCAGTTTGTCACATTGGCCATTTGCTGTCTTAAAGGCACAGTATGTAAGTTTCACCGCTAGCGGTCGCTTATTCAAAACAATAACAAGCTTGATTACACCGTGAATGAGCGTGACTCGTCTTCACTTCCACAGCCGATGCAAAGCAGTTCATGTTCCATGTTCATGGATCAGTTAATGTATTAAAGTTGAATTAACGTTACTGTGGGTATGAAGCAGGGCGGGCCAAAATGGTAAGCTGCTGTTTTTATTATGCTTAGATGCCACAGTCGGCCGCTAGCATTCGTTTAGTTTTTTTTACATACGATTAAAGTTGCGTTTAACGTTCACCGTCTTCTACCCTGAACTTTAACTTTGTTATAGTTACGTTTGATAACTTAAATTCACATTATTTTATTTCATTCTAATGAAACAACTGCAAGTGCTGAATTCTAATCAGTTTAATTGACAAATTAAAATTGTGGGGTAACGCAGCGCAGGTTTACTTGGTCAAAACAATCATACTAAAAATACATTTGAGTGTGTTGAGAGTTATGTTATAACGTGGCTAATGTGAGACACTTGTTGCACATTGTAAGCTAGATCGATATTTTAATATCGTACTTATAAAAGCTGGGTGACTTGTGTTGCTAAATGGCATGCAGTTCATTTTAAATCAGTGTTTGGTGGAAAAAATGCTGTACCGTTACTTTAAATAAAGCTCTTTCTGATTATGCTGTGAGACACTTGACAAACAGGCCTAGTGTTGTCCGATTTACTTTTTGGGTATAAACATGTTGTGGTAAATTAAGAAAACGAGAGATTCAATTCAGAAGACTAGCTGTGTTGAGCTATTTAACAATCAGTTTTCTGTCAATAAAGGTATCCAAACAGTTGCTCACCGGTCTAATAAAACACATAATTATTAAAGCATCTTTGGTGTTTCCACGTTACACGGGTTAAAGTAGAAGATTTCTCTGGATTTAAACATTGTTGGAAACATTTGGGATAATATAAGTATACAAGTCAACAAAAACATTGGTCTAGTGGTTTATGGATATTTTTTAATCACATATTGTGCCTTTAAGTAAGAAGCCTCTTTCTGCCCTCAATATGAGCAATAGAAATAGTGAATTCCTGACTTTAAAAACACTACTAATTAAATAACTGTGCCTGAAAAAAATGACATAAAATCATTGTGATTTGAAAGTAATTTCCCAATTACCCTCTTTGTGCAATTTCCCTCTAAATAAAAGTAGCAAATGAGCAATAATACAAAATAATAAAAGCATTTAATTGCAAAACCATAAGGAAGTTTATTAAGAGAGCAACTCATGTTCACCATGCAGAAGTAAATTATCTTTGAATGTGCGAGACTTCCAATTCATTAGCCATTATAGGTAAATAACTAGACGTTTAACAAAGTGGTGTGCTACGAGCAAGAGCTTTAATGATTATGACAATACATTAAAATAATGTGATAATAAATATTAATTTGCAATATCAAGCAACATAGACTATTTTTGTAGGTAAAATAAAAATGGAAGCGGATGAGACCATCAAATGGCTCTTATGTTGAAAATATCTTTTTTGAGGTATGTGATGTTCAAAGAGAGGGGGTTAATGAAATGAAGAAATAGAAAAAAAAATTGAAACTAGTGCAGCTGTGTGAATGAAGAAGGGAAACAGAAAGGAAATGAACAATCAGCAGGACAGGTTCTGTCAATAGATCAGTCGATTACATCGATCGAGTCGCTCCACCTGTGCATTTAACCCCCGCTTCTCCTCCCTGGAGTATTACGCACTTCAATTTGCTGATGGATGAAGGATTTCCCGCCACTGCCGATGACCTGTCTGACCTGGATTAAGACTTAACAGACGATGCAATATTACAGAATTGTTGAGCATCAGAGGTGGGAATCATTAGAGGAGGTTCTGACGGATTGCAGACAGCAGGGTTAAACAATGGCAAATGCAAACAATACAATGCAAGTACAAGTTTTCGAATATATATCAAATATAGCATGATTTTTGCATGAATCTATAAAACAAATCAGTTTACACAGAACCACATCCAATTGCACAGACCACCCTTGACACACTTATGCAAATGAGTTGTGAAAATAACCCATTGGTTAAGAGTATTCAGTGCATTCCTGTCAGTTCAGAGGTCAATCCAAAAATACTTGCAAAATTCATGAGCTTCAGAATCTGTATAAAAACGTTGTTTGTTTGTGCACGCATGCATGCAGATGAAATGTAATTCCTGAGATGAGAACGTGAGTGTGTTTAATGTCTGTCCAGTGCAGGCTCACTACAGTGTGTTAAGGCTCCATCGGTCTGAAATATTAATGCATCTTCTGCAGACCCAATGATCACCATCATGAGAGGAGGAGACGCTGCAGGAGCTCGGACACACGGATCTGCATACACCACAACTGAGTGCATGCATGATGGAGAACGTCAAACCCATTCCGCTTCATTTAAGACGGCAAATCATACCAGCTTTATTCAGTTAAAAACTGAGCTTTTTCTATTATTAGTGTATTAGTGTAAAATTAAGGTTAAAACGTTGGTATCCCCATCAGCTGAGCATCGTTTAAACACCACAGCCGGAGTCCATCCCTTTATGACCACAGTGAGGAAGGATAAAAGGAGGAGTGACGATAGATAGATAGATAGATAGATAGATAGATAGATAGATAGATAGATAGATAGATAGATAGATAGATAGATAGATAGATAGATAGATAGATAGATAGATAGATAGAACGAGATTGAATAAAATGACAGATAGATGAAATGACAGATAGACAGATAGACAGATAGATAGATAGATAGATAGATAGATAGATAGATAGATAGATAGATAGATAGAAAGAATGAGAGTGATAGATAGCAATAGATAGAGATATATAGACAGACAGACAGATAGAAAGATGGAACAAAAGAACGATAGAACGAAATAGGATAGACAGATAGATAGAAAAATAGAACAAAAGAACGATAGAACGAGATAGATAAAATGACAGATAGATGAAATGACAGATAGATAGATAGATAGATAGAGATAGAAAGAATGAGAGTGATAGATAGCGATAGATAGACAGACAGATAGATAGAAAGATAGAACAAAAGAACGATAGAATGATAAGATAGATGAAATGACAGATATAGATAAAATGACAGATAGATAGAAAGAATGAGAGTGATAGATAGTGATAGATAGATAGATAGATAGATAGACAGATAGATAAAAAGATAGAACAAAAGGACGATAGAATGAGATAGATGAAATGACAGATAGATGAAATGACAGATAGATAGATAGATAGATAGACAGATAGATAAAAAGATAGAACAAAAGAACGATAGAACGAGATAGATGAAATGACAGATAGACAGATAGATAGAACAAAAGAACGATAGAATGAAATAGATAAAATAACAGATGAATAAAATGACAGATAGATAGATAGATAGATAGAAAGAACGAGAGTGATAGTGATAGATATAGATAGATAGACAGACAGATAGATAGAAAGATAGAACAAAAGAACGATAGAACGAGATAGATAAAATGACAGATAGATAGATAGATAGATAGAAAGAACGAGAGTGATAGATAGTGATAGATATAGATAGATAGACAGACAGATAGAACAAAAGAACGATAGAACAAAATATATAAAATAACAGATGAATAAAATGACAGATAGAAAGAATGAGAGTGATAGATAGATAGACAGACAGATAGATAGATAGATAGATAGAATGAGAGTGATAGATAGTGATAGATAGATAGATAGATAGATAGATAGATAGATAGATAGATAGATAGATAGATAGATAGAATGAGAGTGATAGATAGATAGAATGGGAGTGATAGATAGATAGACAGACAGATAGATAGATAGATAGATAGATAGATAGAATGAGAGTGATAGATAGTGATAGATAGATAGAATGAGAGTGATAGATAGTGATAGATAGATAGATAGATAGATAGATAGATAGATAGATAGATAGATAGATAGAATGGGAGTGATAGATAGATAGACAGACAGATAGATAGATAGATAGATAGATAGATAGATAGATAGAATGAGAGTGATAGATAGTGATAGATAGATAGATAGATAGATAGAATGAGAGTGATAGATAGTGATAGATAGATAGATAGAATGAGAGTGATAGATAGTGATAGATAGATAGATAGAATGAGAGTGATAGATAGTGATAGATAGATAGACAGACAGATAGATAGAAAGATAGAACAAAAGAACGATAGAACGAGATAGATGAAATGACAGATAGATAGAAAGAATGAGAGTGATAGATAGATAGACAGATAGATAGAAAGATAGATAGACAGATAGATAGATAGAACAAAAGAACGAGATAGATGAAATGACAGATAGACAGATAGATAGATAGAACAAAAGAACGATAGAACAAAATAGATAAAATAACAGATGAATAAAATGACAGATAGAAAGAATGAGAGTGATAGATAGCGATAGATAGATAGACAGATAGATAGAAAGATAGAACAAAAGAACGATAGAACGAGATAGATGAAATGACAGATAGATAGAACAAAAGAACGATAGAACAAAAGAGATAAAATAACAGATGAATAAAATGACAGATAGAAAGAATGAGAGTGATAGATAGATAGACAGACAGATAGATAGATAGATAGACAGATAGATAGAAAGATAGAACAAAAGAACGATAGAACGAGATAGATGAAATTACAGATAGATAGATAGATAGATAGAACAAAAGAACGATAGAATGAAATAGATAAAATAACAGATAAATAAAATGATAGATAGATAGAAAGAATGAGAGTGATAGATAGATAGACAGACAGATAGATAGAAAGATAGATAGAACAAAAGAACGATAGAACGAGATAGATGAAATGACAGATAGACAGATAGATAGAACAAAAGAATGATAGAACAAAATAGATAAAATAACAGATGAATAAAATGACAGATAGAAAGAATGAGAGTGATAGATAGACAGACAGATAGACAGATAGACAGATAGATAGATAGAATGAGAGTGATAGATAGCGATAGATAGATAGACAGACAGATAGATAGAACAAAAGAACGATAGAACGAGATAGATGAAATGACAGATAGATAGATAGACAGATAGATAGAACAAAAGAACGATAGAACGAGATAGATGAAATGACAGATAGACAGATAGATAGAACAAAAGAACGATAGAACAAAATAGATAAAATAACAGATGAATAAAATGACAGATAGAAAGAATGAGAGTGATAGATAGACAGACAGATAGATAGACAGATAGATAGATAGAATGAGAGTGATAGATAGCGATAGATAGATAGACAGACAGATAGATAGAACAAAAGAACGATAGAACGAGATAGATGAAATGACAGATAGATGAAATGACAGATAGATAGATAGATAGATAGATAGATAGACAGATAGATAGAACAAAAGAACGATAGAACGAGATAGATGAAATGACAGATAGACAGATAGATAGAACAAAAGAACGATAGAACAAAAGAGATAAAATAACAGATGAATAAAATGACAGATAGAATGAGAGTGATAGATAGATAGACAGATAGAAAGATAGAACAAAAGAACGATAGAATGAGATAGATAAAATGACAGATATAGATGGATGGATGGATGGATATAGATAGATAGATAGATAGATAGATAGATAGATAGATAGATAGATAGATAGATAGATAGATAGATAGATAGAGCACAGACTTTAAAATAGTACATACACTGAAATCTAAACAATAAAAAAAACAGATTTGTAAACTTTTGGACACTGTCTGTTCTGTCATTTCTGTTACTATGGTAATTGTTTCATATCAATAACATTTAATAAATTTGTTCAAACACATACACAAATAAAAAGAATGAGGTATGTGTGTAGGACATTAGTCGTGTTTAACCTCAGAATTCACCAGCAGTCTTCATGAATCACACACCAAACGTGGGTGTGAGTAAGAGTGTGTGTGTGTGTGTGTGTGTGTGTGTGACCCCGCACTGAACGCATAAAGCTCTGTGTGTGTAATGTCTGCTGTGTGGCTGATTCCTATGAGACACAGAGAGAGTAATATACACACGGAGACGTGCAGAATACTCAGTTCTAGGTGAGTACAGATGGTTGGAACAACAGCAGAAGAGATTTTCTGTGGTTGGCAACAGCGAAGGCGTGAGAATGAAAAAAGGGAGAGACTTACTGGAATGGGGAGGAAAGCCAATGGCAACCAACCCACGCAACACCTACATCCCCCATCAGGCACACACACTCACACACACACACACACGAATAGCCTACTAACAGAGATACAGAGAGACATGCATTAGTGTGCACTTTATACTCACACTAAGATTACAAGTACGCAGATGTGAATGCAGGACAAGCTTTACATTACTGTGGCAGACACAAACCTCCACTTAACATCTGTGCCGTTAAACCAGGTGTTGTTCAGGTCAGTGTAGGCACGAAACGGAAGTTGCAATGTTCTTTTCTTCCCCCTTGTGACGGATATCCGAGTGAAACGGCTTCACGAACAACAACAAATGTGGGCGGGGCTTGAATTTATCTCTGGGGAATTGATTGGATGGTTGTGGTTTGCTATTGGTTGATCTCAAGTGAGTGACAGGTTGCCCCGCCCTCGTCATCAGAGAAGAGATGTCACTGCAAGATGAAGGTGAAGTTATTCTGATCCAAGATTATGAGGCACATGATTAAAATACAATAATGATGTGCACAGATAAATCATTTTGTACTGCAGTATTCCATAAAAAAAAAGAAAAATGCCAATTTTGATACTATCTATTCTATCCCTCTGCGTTTTAATGTCCCCATGAAATCTTTTTTTTTTTTTTTTGCTTTTAGTGTATATATATCCATAAATAATATAAACAGTTCTCTTTATGAATATTTAGGTTACGCTAATGCACACTATAGCACCCCTTGTGTCAATGTTGAGAATTAAACCTCTACTGACACATTTAGAAACTAAACAATATGCGAAAAAGTGTGCACTCATATTTGATTTTGAACGCATTTGCATTGCATTGCAAGTCACTTTCAAATATCTGACATTAAAAAAGATGTATGCCTATTATCATTCAGGTATCTATATAAAGATGTCGTTTGTTTTTAATTAACTGGCCATAAATAAACAGTCTCCACTCATGGCCACTATGCTTGCATTGCATTACGAGTTGCATTCTGACACATAGCATGTCTCATAGCATTTGCGTTCACATAGATTATGTTTCAGGCCTGATAAACACCATCTCATTTATACGTTCAGACTGTAACAAACATATTTTGGTCGATGCTACTAACAATCTGAATGAATAACAAGGTCTCATCCCCCAATGCAGTTTATGGTTTTATAGTTGTTTGTGCGATGCAGGGCACTAAAAGGCCAGTTTGACAGCAGGTCGCCACACATTATTTGTGGGCGGAATGGCACAGCAAGACGATAATATGTTGCCATGCCAAGATAAGTGCTGTTTACTGCAAGCTTCATCACTTATGGTGTCTCCACCTTCTGTCCAAGTGTTAAAATCTAAAAATCAATGGAGTGGCCCCTCCTGAGCGACTAAACTGACCCAGTGGCGAGTTTGGCGATACCGATCAGAGAGTTGATTCTGATCTGAGATCAGGACAGTCAGAGTCTGGATCCACATATAGATCCACCGCCTTCCTCTGATGTAGAAACATGGCCTGTCCTTCAGTCTGGCCTGCTTTTCAACGTGCTCTCATTTTCTAGTCACCTAAAATAGGCCATCGGATCCTATTTTAGTTGAACCACAGTCTATCATGTGCGTTTCACTTGGCTAAATCACCACAGTGATTGCTTGAGTTTTCAGCGTGACACTGGATGGTTTTATGCTGTCTGTGTTTAATAAAATAAATAAACGGACAGATTTGAATTTTATAGTTTTTTTTTAAAGGTTTTAATACGACAGCTCTGTTTTCTTTCTGTCTGTCGTATTTGAAGTTGCATAGTAAGTTCAACTTTACATGTTAGGTGTCTAGTTTTGTGGTTAGGGGGCAACAATGAATCAGATTAAAACATATTACAGCTAAATATTAAAATTAATACTTTTTAGTACACATATTCTGGTTTTAGTACTGTGAATTATGCTATATCATACCGGTATTGGGTTTGGTTTTAATTTAAGTGGGAGTATTACTCCCTCTAGTGGTTAAATTTGAACACTTTCCCATAGATAGATAGATAGATAGATAGATAGATAGATAGATAGATAGATAGATAGATAGATAGATAGATAGATAGATAGATAGATAGATAGATAGATAGATAGATAGATAGATAGATAGATAGATAGATAGATAGATAGATAGATAGTGTTGTAAACGAAGACAGTCATCATTTTGTGTTTCTTTGTCCTTGTTCATATCGACGAGCTACCTCTGTTTACTCTGCTTGAATTTAGCACAAGTTTGTTGAACGTCTCATAATGAATGTCCTGCAGTTCCATCATCAGCCACTAGAGGTTGGCAAACTCTTGCCTACAGTAACAGTGAACCTGATTTCACAGAGTACATGTTTCTGGTCAACATCTTTGTTGATCCTGGAACAACATTTCAATCATCCAATCAGATTTGAGGGTCAAGTTTACAGTTTATGTCAAGTTTAGGCTTAAAACCAGGGTTAGGTGCTTCTGCATCAGTGTCATTCAACAACATTTCCCTCTGGGATAGCCTAATTATGGGAAGGGTTGGGTTAGAACTACATTTTCGCACAGGAATGTTGTTCCATGATCAACAAAATAAACAATTTCACTGATGTCCCTGGTCTACACGTGTGCATTTTAAGATGTTTTAAGGCCAAAGAATTATATAACAATAGCTTTAAAACCTGAACACAGTACAAGCATTAGAACAAACATTAGAACAAGCCATAACAAGCATTAGAACAAACTATTGTTAACAAATGGAAACTTTTTCTAAATGTTATCAAACAATAATAAAGAATCAGGACATTTTTAAATCAATATCGAGAGCATAATTTGGTCCAGAATATAAAAATGTTTAAACAAACGTTTAAAAATTAAGTGTTTAAGTATTGTGTGAACAGCAAATTGAATTCAATAATCTGAATGGCCGTTTGAAATATTTAAATGCTTTTCACAAACAGAAAGTAGTGCAGCTGCTTTGTTTACGGGGTTACTGTGGTAAAAGCTGCGTTTCTGTTGTTCCATCAGCGCCATCTGTCAGTGTCACGACATGCACACAAGAAAAGGTAAGGTCCAAGTGCAGTTTAATGGGGTAATCCGTACTCAGAATTCAGCCAGGCAAGCAGGAAGCAGGCGTCCACAGTCCCGGAGTCAGAGCCAGCTGTCGTCCCGAAGGCCGTCTCGGAGCAGCCCACTATCGTCCGGGAGGACCCGGCTTCGCTGGTCCCAAGCCCGGTGGTCCGGGAGGAACTGACTTCGGGGGTCTCGAGTCCGGTGGTCCAGGAGGACCCGACTTCGGTGGTCCCAGGTCCGGTGGTCCCGGAGGACTCGACTTTGGGGTAGTGATGTATGTCTCGAGACCGGTCTCGAGACCACTTTTACGTGGTCTCGGTCTTGTCACGGCCTTGACGGTCTTTGGTCATGGTCTCGGACCTCTCAGTCTTTTCTAGGCCTCGCTGTCTCAGACCGACATAGTGGTCGGGGGATTTAGCAATACAATACTACAATGTCCACGACGATATCCGCAACGGATTGAAGCGCGCGTCCGAGTGAAGACAGTGCTGTGTGCGCGAGCCACACGAGAAAACACCGTATCCGCGCCACTGATCGCAGCGGCAACGAGCACTTTGATCACTTGATTTAAAAAACACATATCATGTACAGTTTTTGATGTATTAATATTTAGTAAAACACATATCAGTGACATGATGGGTTTTAACTTCATTCAGGAGATTTTGGGTAACTGCACAACTGACAGATGACTTTGCGCGCACCGCCAATGGTGTGTGTGTGTGTGTAACCATACTGACAAAACAACCAACTTTTGGATCCTGCACTTAAGCTTATAATTTCATTTTTAAAAATATAATTATGTATTTAAAAGTTGCAGAATACAAAATCTCACAAGTTATTGCTTAGCTTCAACAACACTAGTCTGTTTTTTTTCCCCCTCCGGTCTCGACTTGGTCTCGGTCTTGGTCTCGACTTGGTCTGTCTTGGTCTCGATTTGGTCTCGACTTGGTCTGTCTTGGTCTCGATTTGGTCTCGACTTGGTCTGTCTTGGTCTTGGTCTCGATACCCTCTGGTCTTGGTAGTGTCTTGGTCTCGGTATAGGCGATCTTGACTACAAGTCTACTTCGGGGGTCTCAAGTCCGGTGGTCCGGGAGGACTCGACTTTGGGGGTCTCGAGAACTGAACTGAAATCAGGGCCTCACAGACCACCAGACTTGAGACAGGTGCTCCGAGACGGCCTTCGGGACGACAGCTGGCTGCTCGGGTACAGACTCCGGGACGTTAGCGGGCTGCTCCGAGACGGCCTTCGGGACGACAGCAGGCTGCTCGGGGACGGACTCCGGGACTGTGGACGCCTGCTTCCTCCTCTCTCTCCGTTTCTGATGGCGAAGTGGTGGTATCGAGTCCACCATCTCTGGGGGCGCCACCGTCTCTTGTAAGGGCATGGCGGCCATCTTGTCAGGAGAGACGGACATCGCTGGTGCTGCCCATTGGCTCCGATGATGTAAGTAACTGGTAAAACCCCAAAAGTCCAGGATCTCCAGCCCCTTCATCTCCCATCAAGGCAAAGGGTCATCAAGGCAACCATTAAAAAAATCTTTGAGTGTAGCATCGTTATAACCCAATCCTGCCGAGAGAGTAAAAATGCCTGAGACAGGCAGCCCACCGTCTGGCCCTGCTGACGTAGGGCCATTCAATTTCGGACTCGTCCCCTCCTCTCCTTCTCAGTGTTTGGGGGAAGGAAACGAAACCCCGTACTGCTGGAACCATTCATCTTGGTGGATTCCTTCTGTCACGACATGCACACAAGAAAAGGTAAGGTCCAAGTGCAGTTTAATGGGGTAATCCGTACTCACAATCCAGCCAGGCAAAAGGTCAAAATCCATACAATCTAAAAAACAAGAAACAACCAGGAGTGGAACAGAGAAGTGCAAAATGACATTAAACAAGAAATCCACAACAATCACAGAAACAGACAGGGTATAAATAGACAGGTACAAACAAGGTGAGTGGGAACAGCTGTGTGCAATGATCAGTGATGAGTTCAGACAAAGGATTATGGGAAATGCAGTTCATGATGAGGTGGTGACGGTATTGGGAAGAGGACTCTATGGACACCCAGGGAACACCAACCAGACACTGTGACAGTCAGACAGTGAATGTGCATCTTCATTCAGCGTGTTTCCTTCACTCTTCCATTTGCCATGCTTCTTCTCATCCGAGTTGGGCTTGCTTTAGAGTGTGCACTAATCTTACACCTGACTAAAACGGGTTCAAGTATCTTGGGGTCTTGTTCACGAGTGAGGGAAGGCGGATCGACAGACGGATCGGTGCAGCTTCTGCAGTAACGCGGTCGATGTACCGGTCTGTCGTGGAGAAGAAGGAGCTGAGCTGCAAGGCAAAGCTCTCGATTTACCGGTCAATCTACGTTCCTACTCTCACCTATGGTCATGAGCTGTGGGTCATGACCGAAAGGACAAGATCCCGTATACAGGCGGCCGAAACAATCCCTTAGAGATAGGGTGAGAAGCTCGGTCACTCGGGAGGAGCTCAGTGTAGAGCCACTGCTCCCCAAGTCAAGTCACCTTCATTAATGTAGCGCTTTTAACAATGTAGATTGTTCCAAAGCGGCTTTACAGTGATAATAGGAAATTACAGTAACATATTGTTTTGGCTTTACAGCAGCTCTAGGATAAAGTTATTTTCCAGCTAAAGTTAGTTTTAATTGATTCACTTCCGTCGCAACGATCATTAGTTATTAACTTAGGGGCCGCTAACACGACAACGTTCAAACAGAAAGTTCTCTCTGCGCAAACTTTAAAAACACAAACCTGTGAGAACGCTGATGGCGCACACACACGTATTAAGAGTTCATTCTATAGGTATGCGCATTTGAATATATGTGCACCGTAGTCCTTCCCCCCCCAAAAAAAACAACCCTCAACAAACTACTTGTCTGGCCTTAAAATATATAATAGAGAATTGTATCACTTCGGCGTAGCCACCCGAACCGGAATTATCCCGACAACGATTATCTGTACCGAGGTAAAGGGAAGGAGGCCTTCACAGGGAGGGACTAGTGACACTTCAGGACTGTGTTGTCGTCACGTCCAGACGCAGGTCATTCATCAGATCTGGATACGGCCTGGATCCGGCGGACTGTGGTAAACCTCCGGATAAACATCTCCCCAGACACTCTCCTCCATATCGAGAGGGGCCAGCTGAGGTGGCTCGGGCATCTGTCCCGGGAAGGTGTCCCACCGGGAGGAGACCCTGGGGAAGACCTAGGACACGCTGGAGGGATTATGTCTCCCAGCTGGCCTGGGAACGCCTCGTGTCCCCCTGGAAGAGCTGGAGGGAGTGTCTGGGGAGAGGGAAGTCTGGGCGTCTCTGCTTAAACTGCTGCCCCCCCCCGACCCGGCCCGGGATAAGCGGAAGAAGATGAATGGAAATATCGAATTAAAGTACTGTAGAAAGACTGAAATAGTATTTCCTAGGGGTGTAACGATTCATTCGTTTTCTCGATGCATCGATTACAAATCCTGACGATGCATATGCATCGATCTTGAAACATGTATTTTGAATCGTTATTTTCGGTCAATATTCGATTTAAAATGCTAAGAATTGAATAATTTGCGATTCTATAGCGATTCAGTGCTTTAAAACATATAAACATTAAATGACCACATGCGCAAATTAATGAGGCGTTGTGCGGCGTCATTTCGCATCCTCACAGCTCTCCTTCACATACTCGCTGCACTCTTTACCATCTTTCACTGGATTTCGCTTGCGCTCAGTCCCATATAGCTCTCTTCTACTGATTTTTGAGCAGTCCATGATCTCTGAGCTCTCCTCAGGACAGCCACTGGTGTTCACATGAGCAGATGACAGATCTCTATCGAGAAAGCAAGCCATTGATAAAGCTGCCATATCATTGCGCGGGCACTGCTATGAAATAACGCGTTCGTTGCGTGGAAACGTCGCCGTTATTTTCTTTAAGATAAGATACTGAAGTTTTACGGAAATGGGTCATTCCCGTCCTGAGCAGTTCAAGTAAAACCCCACATATTCAAGGGTGCGCATTTATTACATGAAAAGAGAAAACGTAGGTGTCTAAAATGCACACACTTCCGATTAATCATGAATGATGAATGAAATGTAATGTAATGTCGTTAAACTGAATGTACGAAGAAAACTGATGAAATAACTACAACATTAATTACACTGAAATAAGAGCGCGTGGTTTATCCATCAATCAGATGCGCATTAAAGTTGCATTCGTAATCGTTAATATAGCACAAGCTTAGACACCCGGCGCGTTTTCTTTCAGAATCACAAGGAAAATGTTCAGTATAAAGAGAACAAAGAGTAGCTATTCCATGAGGAAAAGTTAGTTAAGGTTTAGTTGGGAAAGTTCATGGTATTTTTAGTCTCACAATGGAAGGATGTTTAATGTAGGCCTACCAGGACAGACTGATCTCATAAAATTGCGTGTGTATGACACGCCAATTCGTATTTCCATTTTTGGCGTGCTATCAACACGCATAATCGCTTTTCAGCGTGTTTATGAACGCAGTTGACTTAACGTTATTACTGTATATATAAATATATGACCTTATAAATATATGACCTACCTCAACCCTGTCCCTAAACCTACCTGTCACTGGGGTTAATAGCATTTATGAGTCTTCCCCTACCATCCTAGGAAAAAAAATATCGCTCCCCAGATGTAGATCTACATTTTGCTTCGTTTCACTCGGACATTTAATGGCGTGTACATATACGCGGAATCACTTGGACATTGATGGCGTAGACATACACGCATACACGCGGATAGCTCAAAATGCGTATAGATAACATGCCACTTGACTTGAAAGTGGCGTGTATGTTTACGCAAAAGTCATGATGTCATGTTGACCAGGAACACTTTAAGGTTGTGTATCCATTAACACTATCCTACAAAATAGTTAGCATGATGAACTAACAACACTTTTGAAGCCTTTTTAAATCTTGGTTTACATTTCTACAAATGCTAATTTATTGGCTTTGGAAATATTTTTTATAATAATAGATTCATTAAAAACTATCATGAACTAACATTAACAATAGACAAAATGTCGTTGGTTTTTTTGTTCCAACTCTCTGACCCCCGAAGGCAGCTGTATAATGCACACCCTGACTAAGACCCATTGGGGGAAGCATTTAAATAATCCTATGAATGCATATAAAAAAATGAAGAATCGAACCGAATTAATCGAATCGCATCGAATTTTAATGTGAATCGCATTGAATCGAATCTTTCTGAATTTGCAAAAAACGTTCTTGCATCGAAAACCGATGAATCGTGAATCGAATCGCTGCCTACCCAAAGATTCACAGCCCTAGTATTTCCTTGTAAAACACACTCCAATTTAATTACACCTTTTAAAAAAAATGTTTATAGAGTATTAATGCTTTGATAGCAGAAATAGTTTATATGCTGTAAGTAAAAACTTACATTCAGTTGCTGTTAATATTTCCTAGTTTCTTAGGCTCCACTTCTCATGAATCTTGTGTAAGACTGCTCTTGTGTAACTTCTTTCCGTTATGCTCAAGACTCGCACATACATTTGAACTTCTGACCTCTCTTACTTATAATTATATTTCTTAATATGCCATCTATGGTAAGGGTTGAGTTCTATGATTGGATGGTCTGCACATTGTGGATGGTTTTGCTGGACCTTGTGTAGAATATACGGTATATTTGAATCTCATATAACTTAAAAAGTTCATTAAAAGTTAAAGTAATGTTGCCATGACTTATTGATCATATCATTATTTTTACAGTGGTGATGACCTTGGCGTCATGCTTTATTTTAACCTAAAAGGAAAAATCGATGCACAGTTTAAAATCCACCAGAAATAACAAGTACCACTGGCATGTTTTGGATGCACTAATTCTGATCTTGAAAACTGTTTAGGATGGTAGTGTATCGATCTGGACAGCACTATTTATTTCTCTTGACACAGTGCTCGTAAAACTCTATGATGAGCTTGTATGATAATTACCCCTCGACCCGCACACCTGACCTGTCTGTCCTCTACATGATCAGAACACACAACAAAATAATCATTGGTATCTTGGATGAGCAATACAAATCTTCAAATAGGTTGTTGTGTTCTGACAGCATTGACATCAATGGAAGTAATGTGGGCTTGTCTGTAACGCACTTCCCCATAGCCAAATATCATATGAATAAGATTATGTGTTGACAGATCATATTGCCTGTGTGTTTTGAAGCGACATAAATTAATGCAAATGAATATACAGATGATTTACCAGGAGCTGTTCATCAGAAGAGGGAGGATCAGCTTAGGCGTTTAAACTCATGATCACCACAGTTCGTTTCTCTGAGGAACCAGCGGCTGGATGAGGAGCATCAGACCACATTGCAAGTATTCACCTCTTCTAAAAACAGATTGTTGTTAGCTCTACTAGTATATTTGCATCTCAGTATTCTCTCATTGTTCAGTAAACATGTCCTTTAAACAATACATTTACTTAGAAGCAAAATTGATTGTAAGAAGGGTAACAAAACTTCAATTATAATCCACAGTTATCATGCTTTTAACTTTAGAATACTGTTCCAAATAACTTATAATTCCTTCTGAAGGATTTGGTCAAACTTGAGTCATTACTATACCATGATCCTCACTTTAGAACTAGTTGCATTAGTCAAATTGGTAACACTTTAACTTTGCGGCTACATGTCAACTATCAGTCATTAGAGTATTAGTAGACCTTCTGCTTAATGTCTGCTAACACTTTATTGTGATGCTCTTCAACAGACATTATACTGACTATAAGTAACTTTGCCACTACATGTGAACTTATTCTAACCCAAACCAGTCTACTAATACTCCACTAACACTCTAATGAGAGTTATTAGATATGTAGTTGCAACTTATAGTCAACAGAATGTGTTAAAGGGACCATCAAAATAAAGTGAAACTGTCAAATTAATTATAAACCTGTATATAGTAGTTCTTAACAGTTGTCTGGGATGTATGAAAAAAAGTAGTTATTGATGAGCTAATAGTAAACTACCACATTCGAGTAATACCTAGATCTAACTTATAAAAAGTGAGGCAAGTGGCTGCATGGAATGTTTTAGGTTGAGTCAACTTGCAGCCTTTTTTAAGTATATTGAACACTTTAACATTACTTAATATGAACGCAATAAAATCAAGTTGAGTTAACTAATAATACCAGTATTACTCAGTTAGATAAACCTACTTTTCTTGGTACAGGTAATGTATTTATGGTTTGCTACAAGTAACCTGCACTCATTTTAATTAGGTTTTATTTTCTTAGTAAAATTAACCTAATCATATGTGAATAAACATTTTAATTGAGTCCTGGATATAATCTCAGAAAATAAATCTAAATGTCTATATTCTAAGCACTACAGTGATTAACTTATTACAAATTCAATTGAAGAAGAAAAAGATGAGAAAATAGATTGAAGACAATAACATTTATTCCAGTGTCACTACAAAACAGCAAATAAATGTGGCCGCACATGTACAGTAATATAAAACAAACACTGTAAGTGTATTTTCAACCTGTTCTGAACAGTACAGTGAAATATCCAAACTGCCCAATCTGTAATGCTTGGATAAAGGTAAATGTGAGCCATAAAATCACATTGTATCACACTGGAACTGCAAAGGTCGAGAGCATAGGTAAGTCCAAACAGGAGGCAGCATGCTTTAGACAGGTTTGGCACACCTCTGACCACGGGCTGTCCTTCCTCCTAATACCAATCGTGTCGGGATGATGGCACATGTACATTTTCAGGGGGCAACTGGCAAGCTCAGTGTGCACCTCTGTTTCAGCACGATTCTATTGGTGGAGACAAAAAAGAATCAAGACAAACAGGTAATGAGAGGAATATAGCAGACCGGTGGTAGAAGACATAAGACATAAGACAGAAAGTCAAAATTGTACTTTTGTTACTAAAGGTGGTGATACTCGACGGATACTGTGACTAGAGCATGTAACCAGAGTGAAGTCTATGACAACGCCATAGAGTGTGGGTACTAAACTATCATAATCTACTGTAGCATGAGTGATGTCTTATTCTGGTTCAAAGGATCCATTACAATGGAACAATGCAATTGTCCTTGCCTGTCCCTGATTGGTCATCACATTATTGTTTATTAAGCTACAAAGTTTAAATATCTTTCAAGAGCAAACGTAATTACCCCATATCATCACAATAGTATTAAACCCACTAAGCAAAATTGTTCAAAAGACGTCTTTTAAACGTCTTTGTCACAAAGTCGTACGTTACAAAGACGTCCACTGGGGAGCCAGAATGAATGTTTTTATGATATCTTTTTTTGACGTGTTCTGTAATGAACGTTCATGTGACCTGTGGAAAATGTGGACATATTTTCAACATAATTTAAGGTCTCATTTAGACAATTTATGCTGTTTCTGGACCAAATAAACACTCTCAGGATGTATTAAATTAAAACTCATTTATTTCAATGTAATTTCCATTTGTAATTGCAAAGCAACTCACAGACAGAGTGCGTTTAATTGTCTTTTTCTCCAATTTAATTTTTATGATACACTTTTTAAAGCCTGGTAGTTTATAGTTCCCTTTCAGTCAAGAACGTCAGACGTGGGTTGCATACGCAACCAGGACGTTCTACAGTATATTTAACTAGATTAAAGATTTGAGTCATCACATGTCAGGATCTTAAATGATCACAGACAAAAGTTGAGTAAATGTTAGTGGCAACTGACAGCTTACCAAACTGTCTCAGAGAAAGACTGACTGATAAAAAGAAACTGCTCTATTTGGTGATTTTTACTGGTTGTGGGGAGGAGACAGAAAGGTCATCATATCTGCCTTTTATTGGTGGTTGGTACATACAAACGTCAAAAGAAATGTAATTGTTTGGAGCCCACACTATTGTTTGCAATTTTACCTATGTTTCACCTGTGAATAGTTCGGCTATAGCTGTAATTGTATAAAATTCTTAAGTTTTTCTTACCTGGATGGATGTGAAGCTTGAAGACCCCAGGTAACAAAAGCGCTTGGATATCTAAAGACCAGGGAAATGCATGTTAGAATAAGGTTAAAAATCAGTGGTAAAATAGTTTAAGTAATGGGTTAGAAATCATTTTAGTTTTTTTTCCAACCAAAACTCTGTCATTAATTGACTATGCAGCATTAAAAAAAATTGATAAAATAAAATCAGACAGACTAACATACATCTCTGCAGTGTAATCTGCGCATCTACTTTAGTAATGCAAACGTACATAATCTCTGATTGTAGAGTCCTGTCAAAGACACACGGCTACCTTGTTTTGCCTGCTGTCCATAAAACACCATCTTACTTTCCCTTATTTGCCCGTTCTATTGCACGAAGGCTTGAAATTGCGACCGTTTCGATCGCATATTATCCCGAAATTTAATCTTTGCCATCTAAAAATATAACTGAGGGCATTTGTGCAACTAATTATTGCCTACATATCTGCGTTTTTAAACACGTCCATTCTAAATGTTGTTACAGTGGCGATAATGTTAGCAGGTGCTGCTAAAAAATAAGCATTAAAACTAAAACACATTGTAGGCACGACTAGGGCCTACAGCACTAATTTAATTTCAACCGCTGTTGTCTGTCAGCCGATCGACCACACTCGCACTGTGCAACCATCTTAGCTTGCCTATGTGTGCAGGATAGCTCTATTACAGTATAATGCAAACCTAACCTCAGCTCCCTGGAGTAAGCGATTTTGCGTGACTTTATATCACCTGTCAGTTGGCTACATTTGCTCGACAACTTACTTTGTTATTCAGATCCGCGGCAGCGAACAAACCGTTGAATTGCCGAGGAAGATACTGCATCTGCCTGGGAAAGTCTGCACCAATGAAAAAGCGGGGTTCCAATTTAATTTTTTTTAAAATAATTACGTTTGGTGAACGCACGTGCCACATCGACAGCTGCTCAAATAAATAGTGTATGTCAACTCACTTTTATAACATTTATTGTACACAATAACGACATACAAATAACTACCTAAATAAATTGCATTGGTTTTATTCAAAATATATGGTTATATAAAAACTTCTATATTTTAAGTAAAGAGGAAGTATTTTGATGCTTTTTAGTATAAAACTAATAAAATAATCTAGATTACAACTATTTAAAGTATATAAAACCTACTTTGTGGGTGTAGCACTTTTTACAGTGCACTATTACTTAGCAATTAGTTATTCAGAGTTGCCTGTTTGTTAATAACTATGTTAATAGTGTGCTCAGACAGTCCATGCTAATTATTTAAATTTTATTTATGTTATTATTATTATTTTATTTATTTTTAATATTATAGCTATTATTTAAAATAATTTAAATAAATTCAGCTTCACATTGAGACTACAACAGATCTATATCTTAGATTGAAATGTACTGTTTAAACAGAGTTTGTATGCAGAATGCAGTGTTTTAGGTGTTTGAGCAACCTTTACTGTAGGTTATTGTGTGAAATCAGGTCGTATAATTGTGGGATATTCTGCGCGCAGTGGGATGGGAACTCAACTGGCTTAATAGTCCAGGCAAAGTAGCGTTTTACGACAGACTAATTGTAAAATATGTTTTTGCAGCTTAGATCATTTCTATGAGGTGTCCTGAACAACATACTAAAAGTCCTAAGAAATCCTAGTTGAGGAAAGTATGTTATATTCTCATCAATCTGAGATGTGTGCCAGTTAAGCCAGACAACAACACACCCCAATGGAGCTATTTTTTTCCTTTACTCCTATCAAAATGAAACTTTACACAATGAAAGTACCCATGAAAAATGTATTAAAAGTTTCTTTGAAAATGAATTGTATTATGCAAATGGCCTATACATAATCGAATATGCCCATGATACACCCAAATGGGCATATTCGATAAGTATATTGCAAATTTGCATATTCAAATTCATTTTCAAAGAAACTTCTAATACAAAATGTTTTACTTTTCATGTATACTTTTACTATGTAAAGTTGTATTGTGGTAGGAGTAGAGGAAAAAAAATAAGCCTATTTGGGTGTATTTTGGGCATTTGATTAGTGTATAGCTCATTTGCATATTACAATTCATTTTCAAAGAAACTTGTAATACAAAAAAAATGACTTTTCATGGATACTTTCATTGTATTAAGTTTTATTTTGATAGGAGTAAAGGAAAAAAATAGCCCCATTGGGCTGTATTGTTGTCTGGCCTTACTAACACATCTCGGATTGATCCACCATCATTGTTAAAGATGAAGATCTTATTTTGCCTGGACTATAATTATTCGATTAGAAAGAACTGCAGCTACTCCAGAGTGAACTTGTCCATTCTCAATATGTATTAGACCATAAAATTGCAAGTCGTCGACAGGTTTGCGTGCATAGCCAGCCTACACATAAAAGTGGTTTCTGTGAGGATGGTAAATATAAATATGAGTGACAGAATATACACAGATAGCCTAATAGCCTACCTGTACACGGAGAAGTTAAAGTTGTATTAAGTAACAGCAAACCAGAGCTTATTGAAATAGGCCTATATGGGCTCTAAATCTAAATGCTGTATATTAAACAGACCGGGCTTCCGCTAACAAGAGGTGTCAGATTACAAAAGTGTGTGCACTGCTCTAGCACTGCCGTGCGTTCTTTGTAACATTACTAATGTGCCGATAAGACATTGGATAAATATTTAATTTAACATATGACAAGAAACCCCCTTTCCCAAATGAATAAACATCGTTGACGTGACCAACTAACAGGATGACTCGTCGAACACGCGCGAGCACTGCGCCCGATTGTAGGCTATGTAGATATTTACACAATAATATTTCTGAGGTAAAATAAACTAGAGATGCACCGATTACAATTTTCTAGGCCGATCCCGATTCCGATTTTTCCTTGAGTTTGACCTGCCGATACCGATTTTAGCCGATTCCGATTTTATTTTTTCAAACCACTTTATAGCACACACAAATATTTATTTTCTATCTTCTCTTTAATAGAACATTTTGCATAGAACATTTTTTTAACAGATAATCGCTATAAAATAGAACTATATAAATGACTCCTAGTGTGAAAAATTCTCACACATCTAAAGTGCAGTGTTATGGAAGAACCATTTCCTTTTCACATCCAATATCCAATAAAAAAAATTGATATATTTAGCAAACTAAACTTCTGTATGAAAACAGGTAATGGCAATACAATAATATATAAATAACAAATAAAAAGTCAATAAATATAGCCTTGCAGTATAAAGATATTTATCTCTCTCTCTCTCACACACACACACAGGCCTATTGCAATCACTTGTTGTATATCAATGGCAAGTTATATTTTTCAAGCAGTTCTTCTCTCATCTGACACATGTCCAGGCAAGCTAAACAGGACAAGTGGAGCATGTGCAGGGAAACAATTAAATAATAATAAAAACAAGTTTAAATGGGTAAATTTTCTATAAATATTTTTGAGTCTTCATTTTCTTTCTGACATAGCCTAGCCTACTTCAGTTCTTGTTAAAACACACCAGACATGCAAATTCTTTGCATTTTGGGCACTTTTTGGATGAAATCATATTTATTTTGTCCATCAAAAGTGTGCTTTCACTTAAATTGAGCGCAGCAAAAATAGATCGCCGAAACCCACGCTTCCCTGTTGCTCCCGCGACGCTCCTGCTCGACGCTCACGGTGTGAATGCACTCATTGATTAACATGCACGCCGAAAAAAAAAAAAAAAAACGCGCTGCACCTTGTGGTGTGAAACGGCCGTAATTCACGAGGTTTCCTACATGTGCGCGTGCCGTGTGCACGTGTGATGCTGATTTTGCGCGATGTTAATCATGCGGCGCCCGAGTGCATTTGACCGGCATAAAATCGGATTATGTCAGACTGACCGGCCGGCCGCCGATCATGGCGATCACGTGAAAACCGGCCGATTCCGGTCCGGTCACCAGCCGATCAATCGGTGCATCGCTAAAATAAACTGAATCACGCAAAAAAAAAAAAAATCTACATTGACATTAAATATCTCTACTTACGTAGTTATGAACGCACAGCAATACCACACAAAGAAAAATACTTTTAGAAATTAAACAATGCCAGGAAAACTCCCGGTAGGTTACTGGATGCTGCCAAATGAAACGTTTTGCGCATAGGCCTACATCTGACAAGTCTGAACAAGTTCGACTGCAGTTCGATGCGTGAGGCGGGGAATTATATACAATAATAAAGTCGTGCCTGAAATCCTAGAAATTCAAGTCAGACATTCAATGCCATAAAAGAAGAAAAGTATCCGCGCGCGCGCGCGCGCACACACACACACACACACACACACACACACACACACACACACAATCTCACATAAATGTTATTCCATCAAGGCCACCAAAAAAGTAAAAAGGTGCAAAGAAGTGCACAGAGCAAAACGTTTTCAGGGTTTATCAGGGTTTCCAACCCTTTATCAGTAAAATACATTTCCAAACATAGCCTACACCTGCTTTCATTTAAATTACAGGACATTCCTACTAATATATACATACAATATATATATATTTTTTTAGGTTATATTAATACAAAGGGTGTTGCTTATTTATTTTTACATTATTTAAGTGCATTACACAACCTATCTTATATAACATTTTAAAGTAATTAACATGACCTTTGGAATTATCATCATTGTAAAAATATATTTACACTATAACAATTCAGGGGAAATTCCTCATTCAAACCTTAACTTCAAGTCAAAAGTCCATTTACAATCCCTTTGTAAAAGTCTAAGTTCAACATTACCTCCTCTTTGAAGATGTACAATTTGTTCAATAACTATGAATAAACTAAAAAGTACCCGATTCTAATTAGACTTTGGTAACGAGAAATAAAACCGAGTGGGTGTCAATTTCCGCGTTATATTTAATAGAGTGTAACGCGGAAACAGTTCTGTATCAGGGTTGTTTTGATGACTTCATTCTATTTTTAAAAATATGGTTGACACTATTAAATTTAACGCAGACACTGACACTTGGTGTGGATACTTTTCTTCTTTCATTGCATCTCGTTGGATAGATGCACATCTGTTTATCATTGCTGAGGTATTCAATGCCAAGTAGAGAACAAGAACAGTCTCTGAAATGCTATCAATTTTAGGACATCTACTTTGCATGATGTGCGCTCTTTAACAATGTTTTGTATGTTTTCCTTCTGCAAGAACAACTATGGCGAGCCACGTTTACTACGGCTCGAGTAACAGCTCAAGTGACAACTGCACCGAAGTGGACCATCTCATGAAGCGCTACTACCTGCCCGCCACATACGGTGCGATCTTCATCGTGGGCGTTGTGGGAAACATCATAGCTCTGCTGGTCTACGTGCTCAAAGTTCGTCCCTGGAAGAGCAGCACCATCATCATGGTGAACCTCGCCATCATTGACCTTCTCTTCATGGTCAGCTTGCCCTTTTTGATCTACTACTACGTCCTTGACGACACCTGGACGCTGGGGGTCACCATGTGCCGCTTTGCGCGATTCATGTTCCACTTCAACCTCTATGGCAGCATCCTCTTCCTCTCCTGTCTGGCCATCTTCCGGTACGTGGCGATCGTGCATCCGTTGCACATGCAGAGCATCAAGCAGAAGCGATGGGGCGTGTTGGCTTGCGTCTTGGTTTGGGTCGTAACGACAGGCGAGTTAAGTCCGATTTTTAACATGTTTGACACAGTTCCAACGGACAATAAGACATACTGCTTAGACTTTGCGAGCAACAACACAAAAATCGTCTGGCCATATAGTTGGGCTTTGACCGTCCTGGGATATTTGCTTCCTCTGGTCGTGGTCTGTCTTTGCTATTGGCGCATCATTAAAGAGCTAAACAAGGGTCCTCATATGGGAAGCAAGAGACGAGTTAAAGCAAGGCGACTCATCGTGTTGATATTGACGTGCTTTGTTGTTTGCTTTCTTCCCTATCACGTGCTACAAGCTCTGAGAATCTACACGAAACTCACTTCGGAAACCGACTGCAGGTTGGACCGTGGGGTTCACGCCGCCTACATTATTTCGAGGCCGATCGCTGTAATCAACGTAATTTTCAACCTGCTGCTCTACACGTTGTCGAGGGACTTTAAGCAGGCCTTCATGGATCTGTTTAAATGTGACCAGCTTATGGGGATCGGTAAAGTGGCTTTGATCAACAAACCCACGACCAATATCACATACGAGCAAAGCAGCTGAAACTCAAGCCACTGTTTCAGTCTTACGAGCCACAGTCAATGCCACTGTGAAATAACCAGTTTATGAAGGGATACTACGAGGTTTTCCCGCAGCCTGCCGGATCCAGGCCGTGTCCAGATCTGACGAAGGAGATCCGCCTGGACCCGATGACAATGCAGTGCTGAAGTGTCCACTATCCTCTCCCTATGGAGGATCCCTTTCCCACTCTACAGATAAAGCGTTGTGAATTCCGGCTCGCGTACCCCGAAGTGATAAAATAAAACAAAATTCTGTATCAAAATTTATAGGCAAGAAAAGTAGTTTGTTTAGGCTGGGTTGTATGAATTATAAACCTGCGCACATATTTTAAAAAGCACATAACTATAGAATCAATTCTGAATGAGCATGTGAACGCCGTCAGCGTTAATCACAGGTTCGCGTTTAAAAGTATGATCATTTCGACGGAGGTGAATCAATCAAAGTTAATTTTAGCTGGAAATAACATTATTCAAGAACCGCTATAATGCCAAAACAATCTGTTACCTTAAATTATATGTTTATCTCTGTAAAGCTGCTTTGAAACAATCCATTGTTAAAAGCGCTATATAAATGAAGATGACTTGACTTGACTTGACTCCACCTAAAAATTAATGTTCTGTAATCATTTACTAACTCCCATGTTTTTCCAAACCTGTATGACTTTCTTACTTTGTGGAATATAAAAGTTGATATTTGATATATGTAACCTCTTATACAATATATTTTCTGTAGAACTTGTTATAATATTAAGGGATATTCTTAAGCATCAGGCCAAGAAAATAGTCTAAACCCCCTCAATCATAATATAATCACCTGAATGTACTGCCTCAAGTGGTTTTATACTGTAAATGTAGCTCAACCACTAGAGGTGCTAACATGAAGGGAATGCATTAAATGACTAAATGCAAGTAACTTTGACTAAAGGTGTCTGACAAATGCATGAACATAAATATGCATGTAACCAACCCAAGCCCATTTTATTACAAATAGTCTTTGTTGCCCTCAACATGTCAATTGCCTATGGGCGCCACTATGGTCAAAATGGCCTTGATGTAAACAAACAATGATGCTTATCTGTAAAGATGGCATTGCATTACTCCTGTGCATTTATGGTATCTATGTTTGTGGCAGCTGTATGTCTGTGTTTATTCATTGTGTGCTTGCTTTCCTTCATAAACATTGACTTTATGATGATGGCGTAATGTAATTTGTTTGTCACACAAGATTAACAGCAGTAAAAGTGATTCACATTTGCATTGTTTACTTTTTGGCATGTACAGTAGCAGGGGCATCATTAGTGTGGGGGGGGGGAGCCATTGTAAGCCCACAAGACCGCAAGTGCAAATGAACTGTGCCATTTGGGACGTGGGCTGTGTAGGCGCCTCCCACGAGCACAGCATGCATGCAATTTGCATAATTTGATTGGTTGTCTAGGAACTTTGCAAAACACTAATTGGCTGTGAGGGAGAGCGGACTCGCCGGAGAGGAGCAGTCATCTGAGGTGTTCTTCGAGTCGTGCCGCGCCAGTGTGCAATATTCAAACAAAGATCAGGCAAAAAGAAGAGGAGTGGAAAGTAAACATAGTAACGGAAAACAATTCCTCAAAAATGTCTTTCCAAAGAGACCAAGTGAAACTATATTGTTCGAGCGAGGCGACGGCGATGCCGCTGTTTATTTTGTGTAAATAGATGCTTGCTGCTCGAGAGTCCGCATTTTCCTCTATAACGAGAAACAACGTATAACACTCTTATCATACTCTAAACACAGAAGTAACACAAAAAGTGTGTGAAACATTTAGAGATAAACTGTAAATATGGAAAACGTCTCGGTTACGTATATAACCCCCGTTCCCTAAAGGAAGGAACGGAGACATTACATCGGATGACCGACGAACAGGAATCTCGCTAGAGAGGCCAATCTACTTTGAGTGTAACTAAGACGAGCCAATTCACATTGGTATGAGATAATTGCATCAGCTGCGCTGCATTGTGGCACGCTCGCATATAATGAGTAGAAGGTGCAACGCATTCTTCAGGTTTTTGCTGAGGAGCCGAGCCGGTGACCCTTTCAGTCGGTCACTCTCCCAAAGCGCCACAGCTGCTGTCCCCATCCAGCGCTGGCAGGGGTCAGCAGCTGTGGCTGTGGATAGAAGTCTATCACTGCTGTTCCGACTCAGTGAGACTATTGGATAACACTTCGGAAGCGTGGCCTTTCCATTGGAAAAGGAACACTGCGGAAGCAGCCACATCCTTCCCAGAAGGAGTCATATGGAGATAACATATGGACTAACCTCATGGGGTTGTTTGCATATGGAATTACTGGGGTGACACCAATCTCCTAAGAGATGGGTTATCCCAAGTGAAGGACACGGGCTTCCGCTTAGGAGCAACCATGGAAAAAAGCAACATATGGGATACCCGCAGGGTCATACATATGGTACCCAGCCTAGACCCGGTTCTCAAGGATTCAGCGGGATAAAGGCCTGGCGAAAGACGCTCCGCCACGTCCGGCTGCCGAGGGGGACGGAGGACTCAACAGGTTTTTCACTCTGGAGACATGAGCGACGCAAGCCGACAACGCTCTGTTTTTCATGGCAACGGTGTGTTATACTTAGCAGCGGTCGGTTATCAGGAAATAACAGACCGCATTCTACATTGAAATTCTACCAAGCCATGTAATAAACTCTATTAATGATATACAACCGTTTTTATATTAATTTTCTAGTGCTATATATAGTTAAAAAAAAAAAAAGTGTGATAAATAGCGTATAGATCATGGGATGATGACTACGGGGCCCCCACACACTGTCTTTGCATAGGGCCAGTGCTACGGCACTGTACAGTATACATTCAAAGCAGCGGTAACTGTGTTTGAATAATATCTGCATGGCACAATTGACTCTGCAGAGTGAAACTCAAACTTCTCAACAAACAAATTGATGCTATTTAATTCAGAAACTTTTTAATCTCAGTTGCTCAATTGATAGTATTTTCTCTTAACAGCATTCTACGGAATTCCAGCTGATGTTTGTGTTTAGAGGTTTTACAGTAAAGGAAGAGGCAATTTGAAGCCTCCATCAAACCCTATTAAGATGCAAAATAGGGCTTGTTCTTTTTTGTAATTTACGCAAATTTAAGTCACCACTTTAGTGGAAGGGATTAACTAATGATATAAAATTAGATGAAGTTCCTCATTGACTTAATATCTCATGAATCATCTCAGATTTCATCAGTAGTTCACACACGAGGAAACACCTCTCATTGACTGGACGAAAAGGAAGAAGCAGCTTCTGCATATTTGTTGTAAATAAACATTTGTTTAGTCTCCAAGGTGATTCAATCTAAGAACAAAATTTAACGGGATTCTCCAAGTCTCCTGGTTAACTGTATGAGGAGTCCACATCAGTGAAATGAAATCACATGGTGTTTCTCTAGATCTGCAGTGCAAATTGCAGTTTAGAGTTTGATGGTTTTTGGATCATGAAGACTTTTGTTTATATGCATGGAGACATTCCTCTGTCCACAATCAGTGTAGACAAGTTTTATATAGTAACCAGTAACAGCTAAATATACAATTATGCGACATCACAAAAAGCACTGTTTCTGTGATGCTGCATATAGCGTGAGTCATTGACATCACAAAAACAACTGTTTCTCAATCCACCTTTGAATGAGGTGAGAATAGAGACGTCTTTCTTTCTTCAACCAACCCCATGAGAACATTTCTCTTTCACAACTCAGAATACATTCCTCCGGTTCCACAGACAATGCTCAAGCCTCCCGGACTAAAATGCATATCTGAGCTGTTTTAGCTGAAAGCAACTTGCACTGATATGTCTTAAACATATCTTAAAATATGTCAGTGCCATTGTTTTGTCTCAAGATGCACACCAGTAATGTTTTTTTTTCTCGAAGGCATGTTTATAAAAGCTACTTAAATGTCCTAATTGAACTAAGGCCTAATCCTGGTTTAATCTAAACCCTGTCTGTGAAACCAGGCCATTGTGATATACTACATTTCATGCGAGCATAAACTTGGTCTAAGATGTTCCTCCTAAAATTCACTAAGAAGTATAAATAAAAATGGCACAATTAATTTATAGTTGTCAGGTAAGAACATAGAACTTTGTGGGTAAAAATTTGAAGTACATTTTTTTAATTCATATTCAAACTTTTGAAGTGAGATAAATCAAGAGGAAAAGTCTCCTTTTCCCCTCCATTTTATGTCATTGCTTGGAGATTTTAAAAAAAACCTGAGACAATAAAGAAATCTCAGTCTTGTCATGAACAGTTATAATGAATATATTGGGACATGATCAATATACTGTATGCTGATCATCATGAAAGCATTGAAAGTGTTAGTATACACACCATACTGTCCTGTAAATAAAAAACAAAAACAAAACAAAAACACAAATCTGTGCAGATTTACTGCTAAACGGAAACAACATCGCTAAAGTGTTTTCATAACTGACACACAGTATGATGCCATTTCATTTTTGCATTTCACTGGTATTTATTGTTTTATTTCCTGCTTTCACACACGCATGTTACGTCACTGTACACAGCTGTCTCCCAGTGGCACACGATAGACTGAAACCAGTTCACACTAGGGGTGTAACAATATATCGTGCCACAATATATCGCAATACAAAAATGCAACAATACGTATCGTGGAAAGTGACAATATGTATCGTGGATAGTTCCCCTAAAATAAAAATTGAAAAAATTAAGGTTTACAGAGTTTTAGTGTCAGTACTACATTAAAATACTATATATAATGTTGATTATAATGTATAATACTGCAATGGGGGAATATTTGTGGGTCCTGAAAATGCCAAATGTCTTATGTTACCTGACATTTATTTTTAATATATCTAGCCAGTGACAGAGTGCAAGCATATTCATCTATTATTCTGTATTTTCAGCTTCAGAATCATGAATATTTTTATTCTGGTGTCACCATTGTCCTTGGGTTTCAGCACCAAGTCCAAGAATATTCATTCAAACCCACGATGTAATATAAAATTTAGCATTTTAAATCAACAGTACATTTTTTGTTAACCTTTTACCATATGTCTTGGAGTATCGCAATAATATCGTATCGTGAGTTCAGTATCGTGATATGTATCGAATCCTGACATGAGGGTATCGTTACACCCCTAGTTCACACACTTATAGAAAGGTTGTAATGATGCTGAAAATTCAGCTTTACCATCATAGAAATATATTACATTTAGTAAAAAATCATAACAGAAAAGTTATTTTAAATTGTAATATTTCACAATATTACAGTTTTTACTGTATTTTGACCACATAAATGCAAACCTCAAACTTTTAACAGTGATGTAATACAGCCTTGGTGAGCAGAAGAGATTTCTTTCAGAAGCTTTAAAAAAAAAATCCAAACTTTTGACTGGTACTGTATATGCTGTAGCCTATTATATCATGCCTGTATAGGGTTTCAGTTTATATTTAAGTGTGAGTATCACTCCCTCCAGTGGTTAAATTGGAGAACTTTCCATAAGATTGATTTTTCCTTAAGATTTCCTAAGATTGATTTAATTATTGACTTTTTGATCATATATTTTTTTACAGTGATGGCCTCACTTTATTTTAACCTAAAAGGAAAAAGCGATGCACACTTTGAAATCCACCAGAAATAACAAGTACCACATGCAATTGTCTAACTTCTGTTTTGGATGCACTAATTCTGATCTTGAAAACTGTTTAGGATGGATAGTGTATCGATCTTGACAGCACTATATATTTCTCTTGACACAGTGCTCGTAAAACTGTATGATGAGCTCGTATGATAATTACCCCTCGACCCGCACACCTGACCTGTCTGTCCTCATGATTAGTTTATCATGCTAAACAGTGACACATGACAAAATAATCGTTGGTATCTTGGATGAGCAATACAAATCTTCAAATAGGCCATTGTGTTCTGACAGCATTGACATCAATGGAATTAATGTGGGCTTGTCTGTAACGCACTTCCCCATAGCCAAATATCATATGAAGATCAGACTTGTGCGCCTGCGGCTCTAAATCCCGCCCCTAGGATCATGTTACCTGTGTGTTTTGATGTGACATAAATAAATGCAAATGAATGGAACAGACATTTAGCACCAGGAACTGTTCATCAAAAGAGGGAGGATCAGCTTAGGCGTTTAAACTCATGATCACCACAGTTCGTTTCTCTGAGGAACCAGCGGCTGGATGAGGAGCATCAGACCACATTGTAAGTATTCACCTCTTCTAAAAACAGATTGTTGTTAGCTTTACTAGTATATTGGCATTTCGTTATTTTGTAATTGTCCAGTAAACATATCCTTTAAACAATACATTTATTTAAGGGTTAGTTAACCCAAGAATGAAAATTTTGCCATTAATTACCCACCCTCATGTCGTTCCAAACCAGGAAATCTTTAGCTCACTGAACACAAATGAAGATCTTTTTTATGAAATCTGACAGCTTGTGGGTTAGTCCAAAAGTCTGAAGATACTTGATTGCTTTATATGATGAAAAGATTTAGTTTAGGCTTTTATTCACATATAAACATTCATCAACTCACACATCAGTTGTGGTAAACGGAAGCTCAAGCATGTTTCGCTTGACGTGCAAAATCCAATGAGGTTCATTCTTGTGTTACCAGCAAGTTTGAGCTTCTGCAAGAACCAATGAGGTTCATTCTCGTGTTACGCATCACGTTTGAGCTTCTGCAAGAACCAATGCAGTTTGTTCTTGCACATCAAGCAGGTTTGTTTGACCTTCTTTTTATGTCCGCTGATCAACGTGTATATGTGAATAAAAGCCTAAATTCTCTGTTCATCACAGCGATCAAGTCTGTTTAGAAAATTTAAACCAAACCACTCAATTCATATATTCTATTGTTTAAAAATAGAATGAAGTCATCAAAACAGTCCTGAATCAGGGTTCAGAGAGTTTTGATGACACTTTATTTTATTGTTAAACAATATGGTTAACAATTTGGATCCTTTTCTTCTTTCATTGCATCTCGTTGGATAGATGCACATCTGTTTATCATTGCTGAGGTATTCAATGCCAAGTAGAGAACAAGAACAGTCTCTGAAATGCTATCAATTTTAGGACATCTACTTTGCATGATGTGCGCTCTTTAACAATGTTTTGTATGTTTTCCTTCTGCAAGAACAACTATGGCGAGCCACGTTTACTACGGCTCGAGTAACAGCTCAAGTGAAAACTGCACCGAAGTGGACCATCTCATGAAGCGCTACTACCTGCCCGCCACATACGGTGCGATCTTCATCGTGGGCGTTGTGGGAAACATCATAGCTCTGCTGGTCTACGTGCTCAAAGTTCGTCCCTGGAAGAGCAGCACCATCATCATGGTGAACCTCGCCATCATTGACCTTCTCTTCATGGTCAGCTTGCCCTTTTTGATCTACTACTACGTCCTTGACGACACCTGGACGCTGGGGGTCACCATGTGCCGCTTTGCGCGATTCATGTTCCACTTCAACCTCTATGGCAGCATCCTCTTCCTCTCCTGTCTGGCCATCTTCCGGTACGTGGCGATCGTGCATCCGTTGCACATGCAGAGCATCAAGCAGAAGCGATGGGGCGTGTTGGCTTGCGTCTTGGTTTGGGTCGTAACGACAGGCGAGTTAAGTCCGATTTTTAACATGTTTGACACAGTTCCAACGGACAATAAGACATACTGCTTAGACTTTGCGAGCAACAACACAAAAATCGTCTGGCCATATAGTTGGGCTTTGACCGTCCTGGGATATTTGCTTCCTCTGGTCGTGGTCTGTCTTTGCTATTGGCGCATCATTAAAGAGCTAAACAAGGGTCCTCATATGGGAAGCAAGAGACGAGTTAAAGCAAGGCGACTCATCATGTTGATATTGACGTGCTTTGTTGTTTGCTTTCTTCCCTTTCACGTGCTGCGAGCTCTGAGAATATACACGAAACTCACTTCGGAAACCGACTGCAGGTTGGACCGTGGGGTTCACGCCGCCTACATTATTTCGAGGCCGATCGCTGTAATCAACGTCATTTTCAACCTGCTGCTCTACACGTTGTCGAGGGACTTTAAGCAGGCCTTCATGGATCTGTTTAAATGTGATCAGCTTATGTCGAAGACTAAGAAGATCATTAAAGTGGCTGTGATCAACAAACCCACGACCAATACCACATGTGAGCAAAGCAGCTGAAACTCAAGCCACTGTTTCAGTCTTACGAGCCAGTCAATGCCACTGTGAAATAACCAATATATGAAGGGATACTCCACCTAAAAATGAACGTTCTGTCATCATTTACTCACTCTTATGTCATTCCAAACCCGTATGACTTTCTTACGTTTGTGGAATATAAATATAATACTGAAATATCTGAAACACTTCCAATACTCATTTTCCATATTATAGATAAACAATACCAGTTGCGCTTTCTCTCTCTCTCATTTCTCCGACAGCGAGTTACACACAAACCCGCCTGCTCTCACTCACTCGTTTCATTTGTTCCGGATGAATATTGTTGGTGTTACAGGACTTGAATTTCAGCATGGGATTGTGCATAATTGTACTCGTTTCTGCAGATTTTGTGCTCACACCCAAAGTGCGCGCACATAAAGCTGCCTCTCAGTACTAAATTGAGTTATTTTTCACTGCTTATTGTGCTTAAATACATTCACTGTAACTGTTTTTACATGAATACTCACCAAGACCAACATTTTGACATTATTTTGTGTGTAAAAAGTTGAGAAAGAAAACATGTTTAACAGTATGGATCCATGTGTCAGGTCTTAAAGTGACAGCAGCCTAATATACCTGCTGCTGAATTGTATAGTATTGAAAATGTAGCTGAACCAGAGCCTGGTGCTGCTATCAATGCCAAGGTCATGGGTTTGATTCCCAGCAAATGCATCATGAAACGTCATGACGTCTCACAAATGCATGAAGATAAATGTGCATGTAACCAGCCCAAGGCCATTTCATGACAAACCACCCATGTCGCCATCAGCATGTCAAGTGCGCCACAATGGTCATAAAATGGCCCTGATGTAAACAAACAATGATGCTTATCTGTAAAGATGGTATTACAATGTTCCTGTGCATTTATGGTATCTATGTTTGTGGCAGCTGAATGTCTGTGTTTATTCATTGTGTGCTTGCTTTCCTTCATATACCTTGACTTTATGATGATGGCGTAGTATAATCTGTTTGCCGTACAAGATTAACAGCAGTAAAAGTACTTAAAAAGACATTTGCATTGTTTACTTTTTGGTATGTACAGAGTATAACATTTGGTCCCACTTTATATTAAGTGGCTTTAAGTACAATGTACTTACATTGAAATTAATAATTTGATACAATGAACTTATTGTGTACATACATACATGTTTTTACATTGTACTTATATTTTGAAAATACCTGCATGTACTTACAGATGTAATTAATTTATGTAATTACATGTATAATTACACTGTTGACCTTTCCCTTACACCCACCCTTAAATCGACCCATACCACACACACCTGACCCTAACCTTACCCGTATCACACCTCAATAGCAGCAAAAGTGCTTTACAATACAACATTAACACAATAAGTACATTGTACTTTGCCCACACATTGGGTGGGTATCAAAGGACCTGCCTTAGAATGGTTTAAGTCTTATCTGTCAAATAGGAAGTTTAGTGTTAATATTGGGGAATATTCATCGAAGGCTGCTTTTCTGTCTTGTGGTGTTCCACAGGGATCCATTTTAGGTCCAATTCTTTTTTCGCTATATATGCTTCCATTAGTGTCTATTTTCAGGAAACATGGGTTGTCGTTCCACTTCTATGCGGACGACACTTAAGTTTATTTACCCCTAAAACCAAATTGTGATGGAGTGGAAAAAAATGGGGCCTGACTATCTGATGTGAAAGCTTGGTTATCTCAAAATGTTCTTAATTTTAATTGAAATTGAAGTGTTTGGCTCATCTAATCCTCTTAGTCAAATAACCCTAGGTAATTTAACACTTTCTGCAAAGTCTTGGGTAAAGAACTTGGGTGTTGTTTTTGATGAATGTCTGACAAGCAGATAAACTCAGTGGTCAAACCCTGCTTTTTCCAGCTCCGTCTTTCAGCCAGAGTAAAACCAATTTTATCTTTTAATAACTTTGAAAGACTAATTCATGCATTTTTAACATTGAGGCGAGACTATTGCAACTCACTGTATTACGGGATCAGCCAATCAGCTTTATTCCGGTTACAGAGATGGTACAAATGCAAGACTTCTAACCGGTACTAGAAATAGGGACCATGTTACTCCAGTCAGTGCTATACGTCATTTGCACTGGTTGCCTGTACGATACCGTGTTGATTTTAAAATTCTTCTTTTGGTTTTTAAATCATTAAATGGTTTGGCCCCTCCTTACCTCTCGGATTTACTGACATCGTCCAGTTATGTCTCTCCGGTCGTCAAATCAGAGATTATTATGTATACCGAAATCAAAGTTAAAAAGTAGGGGTGACCGCGCGTTTTCAGCTCCCAGATTGTGGAATGCGTTACCTTTTAGTATTAGATTTGCTCCATCCGTGTCTGTTTTTAAATCTAGGCTAAAAATCTATCTTTTTGATTTAGCATATGGTTAGGGATGAAATGTATTGCATTTGTATTGTGTTTTTATTTGTCTTTTGTATTGATGTAAAGCACACTGGTCAGCTGGTGACATTGTACTTATTTTTTGATTGTACTTCAAGCCACTTAATATAAAGTGGGACCGAACATTTCAATCAGAGGTACATATAACTGTGTTTGAATAATATCTGCATAGCACAATTGACTCTGCAGAGTGAAACTCAAACTTCCAAACAAACAGTTGGCATTTTATTCAGAACATTTTTTCTTTCAGTTGCTCGATTAATAGTCTTTGTTTTACATAACCTGATGGAAACTCACTCATTCATATGGTCTAAATGGAGAAACTGGTTAAACAAATCCATCAGAGAAAAAGTTATTGTATAACAGTGTGTTCTACGGAATTCCATCTGATGTTTAGAGATGCACTGTTTTACAGTAAAGGAAGAGGAAATGTAAAGCCTCCATCAAAACCCAATTGAGATGCAAATCAGGGAATTTTCAAGAGATCTTTCTGTCACAGTTCACACATTATACGGAAGATGTCTAAATCAAATGTTTAACACATGCACGTAATTGTTTTTTAAACTTTTTTCGTTTTTTTTGTATTTACGTGAACTTTTAGTGGAAGGGATTATCTATGTAATGAAATTAGATTAGTTGAAGTTCCTCATTAACTTTACCTTGTATTATCTCATGAATCATCTCAGATTTCATCAGTAGTTCACACACGAGGAAACACCTCTCATTGACTGGACGAAAAGGAAGAAGCAGCTTCTGCATATTTGTTGTAAATAAACATTTGTTTAGTCTCCAAGGTGATTCAATCTAAGAACAACATTTAACGGGATTTTCCAAGTTTCCTGGTTAACTGTATGAGGAGTCCACATCAGTGAAATGAAATCACATGGTGTTTCTCTAGATTTGCAGTGCAAATTGCAGTTTAGAGTTTGATGGTTTTTGGATCATGAAGACTTTTGTTTATATGCATGGAGACATTCCTCTGTCCACAATCAGTGTAGACAAGTTTTATATAGTAACCAGTAACAGCTAAATATACAATTATGCGACATCACAAAAAGCACTGTTTCTGTGATGCTGCATATAGCGTGAGTCATTGACATCACAAAAACAACTGTTTCTCAATCCACCTTTGAATGAGGTGAGAATAGAGACGTCTTTCTTTCTTCAACCAACCCCATGAGAACATTTCTCTTTCACAACTCAGAATACATTCCCCCGGTTCCACAGACGTATTACCAACCCTCAACAAACTACTTTTCTGGCCTTAAAATTTATAATGCAGAATTGTATCTGTTTAAACCAGGATTCGGCCTTTAAGTAGCTTTTTATAAACATTCCTTAAAAAAAAGACAAAACAATGGCACGAGAAATAACATTCGTTGTATAGATATGCACTTTCATGAGATTCAAACGCGCATACCAATAGAATGAACTCTTAATACGCGTGTGTGCGCCATCAGCGTTCTCACAGGTTCGCGTTTTTAAAGTTTGCGTAGAGAGAACTTTCTGTTAGACTAATTTCTGTAATAACTAATGATCGTTGCGACGGAAGTGAATCAATCAAAACTGACTTTAGCTGACAATAACTTTATCCTAGAGCTGCTGTAAAGCCTAAACAATCTGTTACTTTAATCTCCTATTATCACTACACTGTAAAGCCGCTTTGGAACAACATTGTTAAAAGCGCTGTATAAATTAAGATGACTTGACTTGACTAATCTAAGCCCTGTCTGTGAAACCAGGCCATTGTGATATACTACATTTCATGTGAGCATAAATTTGGTCTCTATCTTTCTCCTAAAATTCAGAAATATAAATAAAAACGGCACAATTAACTTATAGTTGGAACTTGGGAGGTATAGAACTTTGTGGGTTTGATGTGAAATTTTGAATTCATATTCATATTCTCAAGAGAAAATAGTCTTCATTTAATCATTTGCCCTCCATTTTATGTCATTGCTAGGAGAAAAAAAAACTGAGATAATAAAGAAATCTCAGTCGTGTCATAACCAGTCATAATTAATATATTGGGACATGATCGATATATGCTGATCATCATGAAAGCATTGAGAGTGTTGCTATACGCACCATACTGTCCTGTAAATGAAAACAAATCTGTGCAGATTTACTGCTAAACGGAAACAACATCGCTAAAGTGTTTTCATAACAGTTACACAGTATGATGCCATTTCATTTTTGCATTTCGCTGGTATTTATTGTTTTATTTCCTGCTTTCACACACGCATGTTACGTCACTGTGTACACACCTGAGACTTCGTGGCACGCGAGGGAGTGAAACCAGTTCGCACACTTATTGAACGGTTGTTCATAAAACTGTTCATTAAAATAATTGGTATTGGTATTCTAAAATTATACAAAAGGTATTTATCTACTCAGCTGTTAGGAATGATAATTGGCATAAACAATGACAGTAAAGAATGTTACAAATACAGATTATATTTCAAATAAATGCTGTTCTTTTCAACTTTCTATTCATCAAACAATCTTGAAAAACAAAATGTATCACGTTTCCACAAAAATATGAAGCAGCACAACTGTTTTCATAAATGTTTCTTGAGCATCAGATCATCATATTAGAGTGATTTCTGAAGGATCATGTGACACTGAAGACTGGAGTAATGATGCTGAACATTCAGCTTTGATCACAGGATATAAAATACACTTTACTGTATATTCACATAGAAAACAGCTGTTTTAAATTGTAATAATATTTCACTGATTTTACAATATTTTTTGATGAAATAAACGCAGCCTTGGTGAGCAGAAGAGACAAAAGAGAGATCACAAAAACAAAACAAATCTTACAAACTTTTAAATGTGTAAATATGTGTATATTTTAGGTGCTTTAACTGGTCAGTATTTTCAGTGTTCACTATAGCTAAAACGGTTGTGTGGTGTGACAAAAAAGTCAATTAAGATAATTATCAATAAATATGAGCTTGCCAAAACTTTAATAATTATAAATAATAACTATAAGAACTGAAAAATTGTAAATGTCAACTACCCATATCTCTTAACTTCTTTAGAGCTTTATGATGATTATACATTAATACACATTTTTAATAAAAGCCTCAGCTGTCAATCATCAACTGGAGTTGAAACAAGATTGCAAGTGAGATACAATTGGGGCGTTACTTTATCAAAAGCGTGGAAAACCACAAGAGCTGAGGGCGTCACACTGCTTTCAAGTGATACTAAACAATACAAATTTGTACAATGCAAATATTAATTCTGCACACTATGATTTTGAAATCACATGGGAAACTCATAGCTATGCAGAAAACGTATAATTCTATCAAACAGGCTAAACAGGTTTATTGTGCATTTTTACACAGGTTTATACTGTCGCCTTTGGCTTTTGTTTGCAGTTGGGAACATTTAATTTAATATTCAACAATATTATTGATCTGCTGCATTGACATCATCATATGAGAACTGAACTCAGCTGGACGATGACATCACTGTTTTCTCCAGAGCCGCCATATATAAATTAACTAAATTAATAACTTTTTTACAACAGAAACCATCACTGAACTTACTTAAGCTGGACTGTGACGCTATTTTCTTCTAGATCTGCTGTACAGCAGAAACAAACTTTGTTGCATTATTTTCCAATCTGGAACAATCTGTAGTGCTTTATAAATCAAGGTGACTTGATTCAGTAAATGAAACACAATACTGTAGTTACTTCAGACGCCATCTTTACTTTCATACCAAAAATGGCACATGTAAAGTTCTGCAAGGTCTTCCCTCAACTGTAAAACTCTTCTATATATAAAATGATAATTGAGAGGAGAATTTCTTCCGCAGAAATCAGAAAAGACAACAAATCATCCGCAATCCCTCTGAAAACACATTCAGATTCACCTGCCATTTTTGCGTCGCTCGCCTCGAACCCGTCTTCAAACTCCCGCTAATGACGTATGGTCTCTCTAACTGTCCAATGACAGTGCATGTTACATTTACAAGTGGGAGACATGCGAAAGGTGATTGGTTGCTCCCACGTGTGTACTGTCCAATGGCATTTTTTAACTCGATTGAGAAATGGATAAAGAAAAGCATTTGGCAAACCGACATAGAAAAGCATTTGGCAAATAGATAGAGAAATGGTTTGCCAAATGCTTTAAAAAAAGCGATTTACCATGTGCCATTAAAATGATTTATTAAAGTAGCCAACTTTTTATTGTTTTATTAATCTACGTTTAAAAACATGAATAAATAAACAATTTTAAATGTGTCTATTTATTTATACATTTAAAATGTTTTTATTTATTTATTGTTTTATGGTTTTATTGCAATACATTTAAAAACACGAATTAAATAAACAACTTTAAAACTGTCTATTAATTTGTCCATTTAAAAGTGATTTATTTATATACATTTTTATGTTTGAATTATTAAATTGATATATTGAATCTTCATTTTATTTTTAAGTGGCACTCCTGGTCCTCCATAGTTAGAAGAATATAATGCTACTTTTACCAATAGCCCAATGTCCATTCTACCGTCAATTGATGAAGCTTCACATATCTTTGCCTTTACATCGACACTATGCAATGACATCCCTTTTATAGTTACCTGCTGTCGTGCTGCCATGGCTTTAACCTCAGACACTGTCCTTTTGGCACTCTGGAGACTCTCTAAAGGCGAAACCAACGTCGGTGACCACAACCAGCTCTGTTGTCTTGCCGGACTGAATGTCAAACTTGCCTCCCTCATTACCTTAACAACACAAAGTTCGTTAATATTTACACAATCTCAACAACTATTTAATCTTTGCGTAAACATCGTCGGATACTTACTGACGCGTCTCTTGATTCTCATGAGCTTCACTGGACTCTTATTTTTTTCGGCCTGGGTGAAAGTTGTCCGCTTCTCGACAGCGAAAACGACGACATGTCTGAACTCTTCTCGACTCACTTGCAGCGACACATTAAAGTATTTCCCGCCATTGCGAACTCCCACCCTTACCGCACTCACATTATGTATGTATATGAAGGTAAAATGATGTCATAATGAATTGCATGCGCAGGGTAAGATTTGTGAAAGTGTACATAAGATTGCAAGCGTAAATTAAATTTGCGTGTGCAAGAGAAGATTTGTAAGCGTGTAAATCGCATATCAAGTGTAAGAAAAAAAAAAATATTTGCAGCATTTTACTGTTATTGGTAAGTGTAATACATGTATTGTGAAACTGCAGCTTCATGCTAACGCAAAATAAATAGGATCTGTATTCTTCTGACTTCCATTTTTCCGCGCTTACACTTTTGGCACGGTTTTTGCGCACAAATGCGGCCAAAAGCAGTGCAAGCCTGTGAACAGCTATTTGCAACCGAAAACAACAGAGTCAGGGACTGCAAAACAGATTTATCGCGTAAAATCAAACTTTGTGTAAATAAATCAACTGTAGCAAATGTCTAAATGACTTATTTTGTACATGCGGCAAAAAAGTTCCCGAAATAACCCGATTTGTACAGTTGCGTCTTTCTTTTACCCGCGCTTCCAATTTTGGCACGATTCTCTCACTGAATGAGTTTTACAAGCGCGAAGAGGAGGGCGGGTCCACCTTCATCATGCAGCCAATCAGATGAGCTTCTCGCTGACACTCGATTTACTCTTATCTGATTGGTTCAATAAACACGTCAGTCTTCAGAACGCATATTTATCTTCATTTGGCTCATTCTCGTTACTTTTAATGCAAACATACATGTTAAATAAATACATAAATCATGATTGTTTAATAACCTGTGCACCATTAGGTGGATTATTTGAGTAAATACTGAATTCCGAGCGGTGTTATTGGATTTAAATTTTATATATTATAAGCCTATCTGTTACACCACTGAGCTGATGTTAAACTTTACAACAAACAAACAAACAAACAAAAAGAAAACATTGAATACCCATTTTTTAATACCGAATAATACCATTCTGATGCAGTGTTTTTCACATCATGTCTCTGTTCATGGTATTTAACATATATTTTTAAATATTGTCTTTGTCACAATTCTGTTTACTTTCGTGTGACTGATCAAGCTATTATGTTGCTAGTATAATGAAATGCTTTCTCTGTGTCCAGATTTGACTGTAGCTAATGAAAAACGGATTAATTTCTGATAAATCTGAAACTGATAAATTCAACTTTAACAAAAAGTAGTCTTTAATTATGTCTGAATAAAAACCCAGCAGCCAGGGAATACACAGCATATGTGTTTATATATAGGGCTATACAGCAATCTAGTGGTTACACGATGGCATTGCAGGTGATAAATGGTGCATAATTTAGAGATGACCTTAAAATACATGTTAAAGGGAAACATATATTATTATAACTAATTTTAGTAAAATAATAATAATAATTCTGGAATCGCACACGATTAATTGACAGGTGAAATGATGCATGCAGTACAAAAAGGCCTACATTCAGCAACATCAACATTACAAACAAATCTGGCCTGCTGAGGAGGATGATGATGAGCAGGATCACAGTCTATGAGCAGGATACATGCACTGAATATACAGAAATTTTCTTTCTTAACACACCAGCTCTAAATTCAGTATTTACTCAAATAATCCACCTAATGGTGCACAGGTTATTAAACAATCATGATTTATGTATTTATTCAACATGTATGTTTGCATTAAAAGTAACGAGAATGAGCCAAATGAAGATAAATATGCGTTCTGAAGACTGACGTGTTTATTGAACCAATCAGATAAGAGTAAATCGAGTGTCAGCGAGAAGCTCATCTGATTGGCTGCATGATGAAGGTGGACCCGCCCTCCTCTTCGCGCTTGTAAAACTCATTCAGTGAGAGAATCGTGCCAAAATTGGAAGCGCGGGTAAAAGAAAGACGCAACTGTACAAATCGGGTTATTTCGGGAACTTTTTTGCCGCATGTACACAATAAGTCATTTAGACATTTGCAACAGTTGATTTATTTACACAAAGTTTGATTTTACGCGATAAATCTGTTTTGCAGTCCCTGACTCTGTTGTTTTCGGTTGCAAATAGCTGTTCACAGGCTTGCAATGCTTTTGGCCGCATTTGTGCGCAAAAACCGTGCCAAAAGTGTAAGCGCGGAAAAATGGAAGTCAGAAGAATACAGATCCTATTTATTTTGCGTTAGCATGAAGCTGCAGTTTCACAATACATGTTTTACACTTACCAATAACAGTAAAATGCTGCAAATATTTTTTTCTTACACTTGATATGCGATTTACACGCTTACAAATCTTCTCTTGCACACGCAAATTAATTTACGCTTGCAATCTTATGCACACTTTCACAAATCTTACCCTGCGCATGCAATTGATTATGACATCATTTTACCTTCATATTATGTACCCTGTGATACCATTTTCATCTTCGGAAACGTCCGTTTTCTGTTTTTTTGCTGGACTTGCCATGATGTCGCTTCTTGCTTCGTCGTCTTCGCTGATGACGTTACAAATCCAATAAACACTTTCGGTGCAGCACTAGCCGTATTACGTACGTGTGGCGTAGCCACAAGCGGGCCTGGGTGGGCCTAGGCCCCCTCATTTACATGTCCGGCCCACTCAGATTTCTGATTGGTTTAAAACAAAAAATTTAGGAGGCAAAATATTTTTTTAGTGATTGTGAATTACACTGCGCAAACCAAAGTAATACCCACCGGATGAAGAAGGGTTTCCTCTCAGTCTCCACAGTACATAAAATATTTATTTTATTTTATTTATTTTTCGTGTTCGCATTTATGAGGAAAAACAATGTTATGGACGTGTTTTAGTGGAAAACAAAAAAAAGCTCTGAAAGCGGCACTAAAAAGATGCTTTAAAACTTTCACAGACACATCAAACAGAAAGCACAAAACCTTTCTTTAACCTGAAATTCGTTTTGTTTTAATTGTATCTTCATTTTAATCAATGTTTCATCAACCAATTGCCTGGATTTAATAAATAAGAAGTAGCCTAAATATAGCAGACGATATATAAGAAACGGAGGCGCCGGCGCGTGAACTGGAGCGCGTCTCATAAATGAACAGAAACTCAGCATATAAGGTAGCCTACTTGCCTCACATGTCTTTTAAACAGAACAATTCAAAACGAAAGAAAACAGACTACAGACTGCTCTCTGCTTATGTAATCCTTATGAAATGTGCATTTCTCTCTGGCGCGTTCACTACTAGATCGCGAGTCAGCATCGTCAACTTCATTTAGCCGACAAAGAAAACACTTGTTTATTAATAAACAATTAAAATACCTCATTGCTATATTTTACATATTCATAATCATTACTTTTGCCGGTTCTTTGTGACAGCTTTTAGGTGCTTTATTGGCAGCGGCACCCTTACATGTTAGAGTCGCCACCGCATCACCAGAATAGGCATGTAGGCCTATAGGCTAGGCTATTTAAAATTCTGGCTATATATATATATATATATATATATGTTGCCCCTCATTTAAAGACGGGACCACACAAAAATAAAATTCTGGCTACGCCCCTGACGTGTACACAACTTCGCATGCTCGAGCAAAATCAAAACGCACTAAACAAGTTGATTTGCGCACAGATATAATTAACAATAAGAATTTTATATCGACCAACTGTAAGACTCGTAAAATTCCCAATTGAACCCAAAGCGTAACAAAAACGCCTAAGTAGCACAACAATCAAAGATTTCAACAGGTTTCATATACTTATGCGACTAGCTGCCACATACACTTTTTAAGAAATAGCACTATTATGCCATCAAACGTCTTCAGATGAAGGAAAAAACAACTGTCTTCAATTACTATAACAAACTTTATTTTCCCAACACCTGATACATAGCCTACAACATGACATACTGTAAACAAAACAATATTTGCATGTTCCGGCCCCCCCAAAAAAAAAAAAAAAAAAAAAAAACATTGAACAACAAATTAAATTGAAAAAAACTTGACACTGTAAACAAATACACATTTACTACGGTCTTTAAATAGAGCTGTCATTTTGCCAGATTAACTATTATTAAAAAAATAAATAATACACCATCAAATAAAATGAAAGCAAAATTGAACATCATTTTGCACTTCCTGCAATTGAAAACCTACACAATTCCACCCAAAATAAATTAAATAAAATAAAATCTCTGGTCTTGGAGCCGTGTCACCGCTTAATAACAAGTGCCATTTGAAAAACCATCAACTAATCTAAGACAAATATCTGTGCATTTGTTGCTCTGAATAAATAAAAAACCAAATCGTGCTACAGCGTGTTTATTAACGCACACATTCCGTCATCCTTGGTGGTGACCGCCGTCGTTACCACACCTACATCTCTTCACTCTCTATAGCCGCCATGGCTCCTGCAACCTCTTGCTCTTCAGACTGCTCACTTTCAGGTGTTTGCACCACCTTTGCAATCCCAACAACAACGTCACCTTGGATTTGAACTCTCCATGTATCACCGCTCAAGAGATGCTCCTCAACATTTTGCCCTTCGATAAGCAAATCCGCCAGGCCCTCGCTCTCCAGGTAACGCCTGATGACAGAATTTGACATGTTCAGGTGCATCTCGCTCCCGTCGTGGAAGAGCGCGACTCGTCCACTGGCTGTCTGCTGATAATGTTCCGCTCTCTGTAGAAACTTGCATCGTTGGCAGCGATGGAACTTTAAAGCGGTATCGAAATCACTCTGCCACGCCTGGCATTTTGTGCACTTTTTTGACACTGCTATTTCGGCGCGAATGATGCTTCCGCTGTAGGTGGTCACCTGCTCTTCCTCGGCTTCAAACACTGCAAAGGAACTTGCCCCAGCCACTTCCTTCATTTCCACAATCTCGCTATTTCGAGTTGTGGTCAGGTACACAGATCCCACATATTCGCGTGTGCTCAGATTGCGCATCCGATAGCAGTGACCACACAGCACCAGCCCTATCTGTCCCAGCCACAACTGCAGTTTCATGTGTCCCGTAGCATCTTGCACGTAGCACGTCTGAGTCTCCACGCGCGCTCCCATCATCTCCACCATCTCCGTAGCCACTTCGACGTGGCAGACTTTGACCTCCATTGTGCCAACCTAACAGAAAAACACATAAACAGTTATATAACAAAACTTCATATAACATGAAAACAACACAACAATACAAAAATACACATTATTTCTAACCATATAACTGGGCTCAACATCAATACCCTTGAATTGGGATCAATACTTTGGTTTAATTTTGATACACACGATACTATAATATCACATACATGAAACAGCCTTTATTGTTATAAAAAATACAGATTTATGTTTATTACTGAACCTGAAGCTTTTTAAAAAGAACAGTCCTGTATCTGGAATAAAAACCACGCACGGGTGATCGTTGTGGTGCGGTCAACCTAACCAATCACGGAAAACAAATGTGTCGTCATCAAAACTAAAGCAACCACTCCGGCACAAAATGACCCAGCCAACTGCTCTCCAAGTACTTTGAAAAAGCATACGTCTCAAGCACGTAACGCCAGCACTGTCTCAAGACACACAACGTTTAGAAATTTCATGCATTGCAGCCGCCAATCAAACTGTGCAAAACTGTATAAAACTCACACACGCCTAGTGTGTGCACCCATCTGTTACTGTGTCTGTGTGTGCGCACGCACGCACGTGTATTTGACTTTGTTCTAAATGCAGTTACAAAGCAATTACTAGATTGTATTTAATTCGGAACCATGCAATGTCCGCTTATGTGCTTTTGCCGAACACGACTGTTGGTGTTATCTGCTTCTGCTGAAAAACTTCTAATATATATATATATATATATATATATATATATATATATATATATATATATATATATATTACTGATAGACAATTCAACATTACAGTATAATTGAAAGGTATATCAATTTTAACTACTACTAAACTTTAAAACATAACTTTTAATCTAAGTGAAGTTAAGACAATCTTTAGATAAACGTACTATGATGTCATATACTTATCCTTTTCCTTATCATATGGAAATTGAATAGAGTTATCAAACACTTTGCAGTCTTAAATGGGTAAATGATCAACTTAAAATAGATTCATCCTTATCAAATCAACAACTTCCCCTATTACCTTCGTTCTTTCATTAACATTGATGACGAGCATCACAGAAACTATTTTATTCAGCTACTGTCCCTTTAAAATCTGTCGCTCCAACACATGCCGTGAATCTGACTCACTGTCAGTTTCACCTCATTTTAGAACAGCTCACGCTAAGTTAATTTAACACGTTGTTTAACTTATTTAAAACTGCGCGAATAATAATACTCGAAAAAACGGGCATATCAACATAATTGTGTGTGTTTGTTCGTTCAAGTTCAAAAGGGAACTGGACGGGTTCCAGCGTGCGCGTGATATTGACTAATATTTCTCTGCATCTTGCGTGTGTGTGTGTGTGTGTGTGTGTGTAACACTACACGACATTCACAAACAGCGCGTTCTCTTTAATCTTAACGCACTTCGATGCCCTAAAATCAGAATATGTATGGGGAGCGTATTCGTATGTAAATGTAGATAAATGATAACAGAAAAAGTCCCACTCTTTCCTATGCATGACAAAAGAACATAGTAACCAATGCTACTTTTACCAATAGCCCAATGTCCATTCTACCCTCCCCCCTCCAACAGTTTTGCATCAATTGATGAAGCTTCACATATCTTTGCCTTTACATCGACACTATGCAATTACATCCCTTTTATAGTTACCTGCTGTCGTGCTGCCATGGCTTTAACCTCAGACACTGTCCTTTTGGCACTCTGGAGACTCTCTAAAGGCGAAACCAACGTCGGTGACCACAACCAGCTCTGTTGTCTTGCCGGACTGAATGTCAAACTTGCCTCCCTCATTACCTTAACAACACAAAGTTCGTTCATATTTACACAATCTCAACAACTATTTAATCTTTGCGTAAACATCGTCGGATACTTACTGACGCGTCTCTTGATTCTCATGAGCTTCACTGGACTCTTATAGTTTCTAGTGTGCATGACATGTGGACTCAATAAATCCTTATTTTGAGCAAAATATGCAAGCTGACATTCAGTGCAACCTGTGTCTTTTATTTAGAATACAAATGTGATTTACGTCTTTTATTTTGTTAAGAGATTTAAAGCACCGTTTTTGAAGAGTGCGCGTGTGCGAACGTGGTGTAGTGCGTAAGAACGATTGAATCTGGAAATAAAGCAAAATTTGCCTAATTAAAGAATAATAATTATTTAATAATAAAAAAATAAATGAGAAAATGTGAATTAGTCCTCAGATTCCATGTCCGTAATTTATAGCAAGTAAGGATAGGCGCAGGCTTCACTCAATGCAAATAGCCTACTTATAAACTTTAAGAGTGCTGGCCTGGGGTGCGTTTCCCGAAAGCATCTTTAGCCAACTATGGTCGCAAGTTCCGTCGTTATAGAGTTCAATGGAAATTGCGATCATAGTTGGATAACGATGCTTTCGGGAAACGCACTTCTGGATGATATGAAAAATGGGAGAGAGGACGCACTATGCATATGTTCTTTTATTTTATTTGCACAGACGCGTTTCGGCGCGTACATAGTGTCTGTGCAAATAAGAACATATAGTGTGGCCTCTCTCCTATTTTTCGTTATTTATAGCAAAAATCTGCCATTAATTCGATCTCAAACGGATTAATTAAAATAAGTTATGGTGCGTTCACGTGCTATGGTAATTATGGTAAATACCAAAAGCCGACGTGGAAAATGCACATGAACGCCCCCTCATGTGGTATTTTCCACTGGGCAGCTCGTAGAATATTTTGATGCACGACTTCCGAGATGCGATAACCTTTGACCTTTTCAAAATGGCGGAGAGCAACGCGAGAGTCATAAATGGTAAAAAATATGTACTATTCATGATCTAGAAAATATAACGTTACAGCATATTATTTACCGTTTGAGTTTTGATAAATCATTTACTTGCTGCAGCAGAAGACTTAAGCAATCTAAAATAGTTTTAGCTAAATAACAGGTCTGGATCTCCATCTTTTTACCACATTACGACAACAAAAGCACTTGAACGCAACACACTAGTAAATACCAGTTCACAAGTGGAAATATCATATTTTCCATAGCACGTGAACGCACCATTACGTGACGTCATTAACCAATGTGTTTAAACAGGGGCCGTCCACATATAGCAAACAGTCATTGAAACTATCCCAGACAGCAAGCCAACATTGAATAAACATTGTTTTTCCATCTGAATCATCATTATGGTTGATATTGAAATTTCAATGCAAAATTAATGTTGAATCACCATTACCCTGTCGATGAAAACCTGATGTTATTAATGTTGATGGCAACGATATTGGAACAACATTGATCTATAGTTATCTTTATGATTGATTAAGCATTGATATTTGGTTTACCGGGCGATCGCTGAATGTGTTGAAAAGTCATTGATTTATAGTTGACCAAGAAACGACGCTGTTGTTGAAAAGTCATCGACATATAGTTGAGGGGGACATATGATTGAAAATGCATCGATATATAGTTGACCGGGAAATATTGAAAATCAATAGATTTTTGGTTGACCAGGAGATCAACGGGTATACCAACGTAACATTATACTGCACCGGACACAGCTCATTTCTGGACCTGGCACAAGCGTAAAGGTAAGCTTGCTTAATGTTTGATATGAATGAATTGTACCAAATCAAATACTGTTAGGCTGATCGTTAACATGATGGTTATAGTGTAACGTAGTAACCGACGCAGTCACTGAAATAGATTTTTGTTTTACCACTGTGAAAGTTAGCAAAACCTCCGAGTCCAGTCTATTTTTGTGATATTTAGCTCAAAATACATGTCTGTAGGCTACCCATTGCTTGTGTCGTGAAATCTATTAACACAGCACCGTTATTTCTTCTGACCGCCGGAGAACACCGGCGGAACCAATGCTAGCAGGGCTCCGCAAGCGCTACCCACAGAAGTGACCGCGGCGGGCCAGAATTACAGAAGACATGACTTACTTTACTTTATTCAATGCAGAACTGTCTCGAGTTGTAACTGGGAATACCGATTAGACCATCTCGTCGTAATACAAATCCAAAATATGAATGTACTAGTGCTTATGCGATATCACGATGTTTGCGCGCACTGTTATAGCGCTAATCATGCCTGGCGTCAAGGGGGGACTTGGGAGGGCTTAGCCCCACATTACATACTTCATCTCGCAGCACGAATGTACCAATACAAATACATATAATCTCCTGTTTAACTTAAATGCTAATTTTTTTGTATTGTGATTTTATTTTCTGTTTTAGGTGCTCTTACTCAGCAGATGGGGACAGCCGCCGTCACCCAATTCACATGTGCCAGACCGGGCAGGAGGGACTGGACGACAAAATATTCAGACGTCAGAGGACATTGAAGTGTAAATAAAGAGTAGCCTACAAATAATTAAATAAAAAGGCTGATAAAAATGAATTTGTTTGTGTGGTGTGTTCAGTGTTTTATACAAGATTTCAAATGTTCCATTACTTTTTAACATCCTGGCTGTAGATAAAGCAGGCTATTTAATTTATGGCATTACATTTAAAATTAACATTTAAAAACGATTGAAATTCCATTGAAATCACGTTGATCCTTAGTTCAGTTGAAATTTCAACATGGTTTCAATATTCCTGATAATTGAAATACCATTGAAATTCCGTTGATCTATGGACAGGATTTCAATGTTGTTTCAATATTAAAACAGGGTGCAAAATGATGTAGAATCAACATCAGAGTTCGATGTTGATTCAATGACTTAATGTTGACAACGGAATGTTGATTTAACATCCCAGATAGCAAACAGTCATTGAAACTATGTTAAATCAACATTCCGTTGTCAACAACCAAAAATCTATTGATTTTCAAACATATTTCCCGGTCAACTATATATCGATGCATTTTCAATCATATGTTCCCCTCAACTATATGTCGATGACTTTTCAACAACAGCGTCGTTTCCCGGTCAACTATAAATCAATTTCTTTTCAACACATTCAGCGATCGCCCGGTAAACCAAATATCAATGCTTTATCAATCATAAAGATAACTATAGATCAATGTTGTTCCAATATCGTTGCCATCAACATTAATAACATCAGGTTTTCATCGACAGGGTAATGGTGATTCAACATTAATTTTGCATTGAAATTTTAACATCAACCATAATTAAGATTTAGATGGAAAAACAATGTTTATTCAATGTTGGCTTGCTGTCTGGGTCGTGGGCTAATGGTGAGCGAGTCGGACTGGTAACAGAAAGGTTGATGGTTTGATTCCAGTACTGGTAACTGACCGAGATCCCCGGGCGCCATAGCATAAAGGCTGCTCTGAGTGTGTGTCATGGTTTGCAGTGTGTGTGTGTGTTCAGTACTCACTACTCTGCTCCTAATGTGTGTGCACTAACTTAGACTTGAATGCAGAGGACAAATTCTGAGTATGGGTTATGAGTATGAGTACTTGGCCTTCACATGTAAACCAGCAATATGATTTCTTCAGACCCTGATTCTAGTAATTCTGAGGACCTTGATTAGCTTGTTCAGGTGTGTTTGATTAGGGTTGGCAGAAAATTCTGTCGTCATATACACACACTTGTGTTGTTCCAAACCTGTATGATGGGCTGTAAGACGCCTCAAAGTTTGCACTTCCCCACACAGTCATGTTTGATGTTAGTCAACAACAGCGCTTTGTTCAAATCTAGACGGCATTATATAAAAACAAAAACATGTTACCACATGGTGCTAACAATAAAAAAACATGGAATGCATTGTCATGAAGGCAAATTAAAATAATAGTTTCTTGCATGCAAATTCCCAATACTCGGACTAGCTTCTCATTTGTACATCCTTCTTTACTTCTGGGAAATTAGAGTTGCCTGTAAACACACACACACACACACACATACACACACATACCTTTACACATCTAAACCACAATTAACATGTTCTCGGCCAAAGAGCTAACCCAAGTCCGCTTTCACATTTTTTTTTCTATGTGCAAGAGAACAATGTGGCATTTGATACCAAACTCTGTTGACATGAAAATGTCATGTCACTTACGGGAAGTAATTAAACCAAACAATAGACAAGAAATCTGAGGTCAAATCTGCTGGGAAATGTTAAGCATCGCATTGCCAAGATTCTTCACCGTCTCTATTCATGCAGGTGTGAAAATATGCAGTTATATCGGCTGCTGTTTCCAGTGGCTTTCGTCCTTCAGTGGAACTGGCCACAGATCTACGTAGGTGAGGTTTCAAAGAAAGAAAACCACAAAGGCCTCAATACAGAAATACACAACACCGTACAGCTAAAAACTAGGCAGCTTTGTAGAACACCAGCCAAGCAAACAGAGAGACACTGAAATGATTTTATTTCAGTCACTTTGCTAACATGGACTGAGCAAGGGTAAATGTTTATGGTTGGATAGTTCAATATTTGAATGTTGAATTATTTGGACAAGAGTTTTTAATCAGGCCACATGATTTCGGTGACCGTCCGTCACCCGACTTTCTGAGCTTAGACGTGAAAATACAAACTGAAATGGTTGTGATTTATGAATGCTTTGGTATACAGACCTAAGGTTGGTCTCTTTTTAAAGAAGACAGCAGATTATTGCTAAAGTAAAAGCACTTCAAAATAGGAACGTAAAACAAATGTATTGAAAATGTAAATAAATGTAGCCTAATATAAAACATTTTGGTAACACTTTATTTTACGGTTTCCGTGATACAGAGTAATTACTTAATTAATTACTTAGTAGTAGACGTTGTTGTAATAACATGTAACAAAATGTAATTAACATGTAACTAAGTTATGGAACAGCCTGTACTTACAGATTGTAATTACACACATGTAATAGGCATCTACTTTTACACGTATGTAACAGGCCGAGTCGGTTACATACGCGTTACTGACTTGGTACAATGTAATTGTATAAGAAAGTACTTTGTACAATGTAACAAGTACTTAAATATGTTACTAAGGTGTGAAAAAAAGGCTACAGTTACACATGGTCATTTTGTACCTTCTGTAGGCTGTTACACGTATGTAACATAACATAAAGTGTATCAAGGTTGTACTTAAGTGCACTTCATGTGTATCTAAATACCTTATATGTGCTTTAGTTTGAATTAACTCACTAGTTCACAGCTTAAATACATGCGGTAGCTTCCTTATTACATTGCAATCACTGCAGGGATAAGCTACGTAAAATAAAGTGCATCAAGATTGTACTTAAGTGTACTTCATGTGTATAATGTATGTAGATACACATGAAGTGCACTTAAAGCTCCAGTAGGTAACTTTTGAAAACATGTATTTGTTAAAACTGTCATTATGTCCTGACAGTAGAATATGAGATAGATAATCTGTGTAAAAATCAAGCTCCTCCCAGTGGTCCTATTGCCATTTGCAAAAAATACACGCTCCCGGTCAGAAACAACCAATCAGAGCCGAGAGGAGTGTCTTAGCAGTGTCAGTCACGCTCGTGTACGCGCTGATCACACCCCTCTCTTGCACAGCGCGAGCGCCGGAGCGCGAGCGCCGTTCAAACTCAAGATTGCCGGCGTGCTGCAGCTGTGCTAATGACGGAGAAACAACCTAAACTGCCAATTCTCGAGTGACACCTGCTCATAAAACAAAGAGGTAAAAGGAAAAAGACTGATGACGATAAACAAGCGAAAAATAAAGAATTACACAGAGCCCATTGACTCAGTGTCAAAACTAACATGTAGATAAAATGTCACGCACTCTGCTAAGCAACAATTGAAACCTGCTAATTCACTGGCTTGTCATGTTGCTGAAATAATGTACTAGCACACCTTATCTAGCATTATATATCGCTAGAATAATTACTTACATGCTGTAACGTTAGTTACCGTTATATTAACGTTATCTTACTAGCTATTTATAACTTATAGAAAGAGTGCAACGTTATAAAGTTACATGTAGGCTATTGGAAAATACATAATGATTTGAGGACCAAGTTTGTAGTCAAAGTATGGGCAGGCCATAGTCAATGTAAAGCATATTATTGACGTTTAGTCCCTATTAGTGAATGTGCCATATAACTTTTTATCCGCTGTTATCGGTGGGCCTGTTTACTAGCCTGCGCGTTCACGACAGGCTCCGCTGTGGAGGACGAGCTGTGGAGGGAGGGCTGTAGCGCAGCGGAGAGCAAGGGGGTGGGACCTGGAAGTTGTACTTGTTCAAATTTTCAGGCTAAGTCAATGTTTTCTCAAACCTCCCTACTGCAGCTTTAAGTACAACCTTGATACACTTTATTTTACGTACATTTCTGTCACAATATCACTTCTATCACAAAACAGTCACCAAATGTGGAGTCTCAGACCTTTCCGACGATATGTGTTTTGTCAAAATTAGAGAGTTTTGATTGTAAAATAGTTTAATAATATGAAACATGACACCGCCCACTAGGGGGAGGAGCCTGCTAAAAGGATTTAAACTACTGTTTCCATTGTAATGCAATGTGCAATTTCCAAACGGATGAATTTGGAGTTTTTAAGCTTTCAAACGATATCTAATTTATGATGATTACTAAAACATATAATGGAAAGAAAAAGGCAATAAAAAAGCACCAAGCGGGAGGATGACAGTTAAGGGGTTAAAGAATGACAAACAAGCGTCGACAAACAAACACACAAAAAATCCTATGGGTTTTTAATGGGGTCAGCGGTGGGCAGAGATGTTTCCGTGGTGAGACCGACTAACAGTTCACAGACTGCTTTCACACGAGTAATCTGCTAAGTTACAGAGACTAAATAAGACAAGAATAAAAGCAAATAAGCAAAACTTGAAGGAATTCTTAGAGTTAAAGTCAATCAACAGCATTTGTGAGAATGTTGTTTACCATAACAAAATTATTTTGACTTATCCTTTTTTATTTAGTTTTGTGGCAAGATAAAGCAAAAAAAGGTACATTAATTATTCTGTTCACATGTATTTTTCTGAGAGCTGTTTAAGTTATCATTTCTACAGTACTAGTGTTAACAAGCACGTGTTGTGGCTAAACTATTGAAACATCGAGTATTATAACATTTATTGATTGGCCCCAATGTAACCAATTTTTGAACAGTGAGAAAACAGTGGAAAATTAATTTTGTAGTAATTAACTTAATGCACGAATGCTGTCGACTGAGCTAAACTTGTACCGAACGTGGGAAAGTCCTCGAGGGTAAGAAGATAATATCATATGGTTAATGATTCAAGCAGCTTTGGTATTATCAGCACCAAATGTGTAGGTTTACAAAAAAAAAAAAAAAGCTTCAATGGTAACATTACATTTGACATAATTTAACTTCAGAAGTTTCGGTTACACTTTGTTTTAAAGTCCCCTTGTGGTGAAAATCCAGCTTTTAATGTTGTTTTATGTCTATGTGGTGTTTTTAATACGCTTTAAGACGAACCATGTGTAAGTTCATAAGTCGACAGCATTGCTGAGTATTTTCTGCTTAAAACTGCAGTGAACCAAAGACAGTCTCAAAAACACGCTTTGAAATCGCTGGTGTTTCTGACGTCACAAACGACCTTGTAACCAATCAGATCAACGTGTGATCGTCAACCAGTGGATCTCTGAGCTGAGTGAGTGAGTGGAGGCGGGGCAAGTTACATTCAAGCTATTTTAAGGCATAAAGAATTTTTTTTCAAGGACAAAACCTTTCAATTTTGGTGATCAAAGATGAGTTTTAAGGGATACAATTATTGACGACAAGGAGACTTTAAGGTGTCAGTGTTCCAGTGTAATTATGCATTCAAGTACTGAGTAATGTTAATTAACTACACGTACTTACTATAGGGTAAGGATTAGGGTTTGGTTTAGGGTTAGTTACATGTAACATGTAACAAGGACACTGTAAAATAAAGTTTTACCAAAGTTTCTTATTTAAAAAGAAATTGCCTGTCAAATGTCACATCCAATGACATAAATTTGATCGCTCTGTCAGTCAGTGTACTAATTAAACATAATGTGAATGTCTGACATGTTTAGAGTTTAAATATGAGTCCTCAAACAAACATTGTAACCAGTGCACTGGTAACCAGCGCTTAAGAGTATCAGTAACATTTGGCATCGTCACATTACATTTTGAGTTGTACATTAGATAGAATCATGAGCATTACAAAGAGAAGTATACAAACAAGAAAACTCCAAGTGTACATACTAACAAGAGGCCGAGATTGAGGACAATTTTGGCTTTTGGAGGTTCTTTGAGCATTTCAGTTACACTCCTGATTTCATCTCCAGAAGGCGAATCCACTTCCTCTGAGCTTTTACTAAAACCACAGAACCAATCCAAACATTTCACACATCGTCTCTTAACTCTTCCTGCATGTTTGTGGGTGTGTTGAGACTCCAAGTGGCCATTTGGAAGTATTTCAGGGCCTGTTGGAACAACCTGGGAGTATGGTTTCATTTCCACTTCATCCGATGTCTTCTCTTTTTTAGTTTCTTCTGAAAGCTGATGAAGTTTGCCATCGTCTCCCTTCTCTTTTGTGTGTGCATCTGCGTGTTGATTTCTGTTGCGTAGTCCCCACAAAGTCGTCGTAGCAATTTGTTCCTTGCTTGGTGGATTTGTGCAAAGACTGACGACTACCGTCACAAGCCCTGAAACCCAAAACAACACAGCCGCCACATACATGAAATGAATATCCTTGATGAAGGACGGACGGTTATCAGTAGTGTCGCAGTCCGGCTCTCTATAGACAAAGGCAAGAATTAGTCTTGTGGCTCCAAGTAAGAAGCCCACAACGCCACCCCAGAATGCACCGGTTTCATTGCAACGTTTCCAGAGGACGCCAAGCAGGAAAAGTGCAGCAATGGGTGGCGTAAGATAATCAGAAACCTCCTGAATGTAGAGGAACATCTGACCACCTTGCAACTGAATGACGAATGGGACCCAAGCTATGCTAACGGCCACTATGAAGATCACAAACAGGCGTCCCACCATCATGAGCTCTTTGGAGGAAGCTTGACGACGTACCATCTTATAGATATCAAGGGTAAAGATAGTACTGGCGCTGTTAAAGATCGAGTCTAGGTCGCTCATGAGAGCGGCGAGCATCACGGCCATCATCAAGCCTCGTAATCCTACGGGCATGACGTTCATGACGAGACGAGGATATGCGGTGTTTGTGCAACCAGCTTTGCTGTTGCAGACTTGCATGCAGTGCTCTGGACTAATGCAAGCAAGCTCATCAGCAAAAAGTACACGCGAGATCATCCCTGGAATCACTATGATAAACATCGGGAGGACTTTCAGGACGCCGGCCATCAAAGTCGACCCTTTAGCGTGGGCAATATTACGGGCTGCAAGGACTCTCTGAACTATGACCTGATCGGCGCACCAGTACCAGATCGAGGCTGGAGTCTGGCCTAGAAGAAAAGCAGGCCACGGCAAGTCTTTGTCCATAGGACCTCTTAAGATCTTGAACGAATCTAGTTTGGGATGCACATGGCAGGAATTTGTGTAGGTGAGGTTTCTGTCTAGCTCGATGGCAGTGATGTTGGGAATGGCGTTCATGTATCTGGTGCGCAAACCCTCGAGACCTCCAACCTTAGCTAAGCTGATACCCATCAGGCACAAAGCGCCCGATATCATGAGGAATGCCTGCAGGGTGTCCGTGTAGATGACCGCCGCTAGTCCGCCAGTGACTGTGAGAAGAGCCGTCATGGTGATAAGCAGGATTACGGACACGTAGAGGTTCCAGCCCAGAGATTCCTGGATGAAAAGCGCTCCGGAGTAAAGATCCACGGAGAGCTTGGTGAAAATGTAGAGGAGGAGAGTTAGGCATGCGAAGAAAACCTTCAGCCGCTTCCCACCGAATCTTTTGGAGAGGTACTCCGGCATGGTGTACACACCTGAGTGGATGTAAACAGGTATGAAGACCCAGCCCAGGAGCTGGAGGAGTAAAATCGCATTAAACTCCCAGGCGGCGACGGCGAAACCGCTTGCAGCTCCTGAGCCGGCGAGGCCGATGAAGTGCTCGCTGCCGATGTTGCTGACGAACAGCGATGCACCGATCATCATCCAGTTCATGGAGCGGCCGGCGAGGAAGTATCCGCTCACGGTTCCTCGATTCGCCTTCCACATCGCAAAAAAGCCAAAGCACAGGACAAGAACGAAGTACATGGCAACGACAGCGATATCTGCTGCTTCCATTGTTGATGCCATTTTTTATTTGTTGAAGGATCAAGACATAGGATTCGGTGGGCCACATGTAGCAAATAATTCTAAAAGAGAGACAAATATAGACATTTAGCAAACATACAGATCAGGAAATAAAAGTACAACTTTTTAGTATTTTAGTGGAATGTCTTTTACAATTTATGAAATACTGTCCTTTTCATTTGTTACTGTACTTGCATTTTTCCCTTTACATTTTTTTTTTTGTGAGCTAACATTAAATACAGCTAAAAATATTCTTCATATTCTTAAAGTCCCCCTGTGGTGAAAATCAAGTTTTTAATGTTGTTAATGTGTCTATGTGGTGTTTTTAATATGCTTTAAGACAAACCATGTGCAAACTCATTTGCATATTCATAGAACCGCGTATAGCAATGATGCAAGGGTGTCGAGTTATTGAAAAAAGGTTATTTGTTTTCCGGGAAGAAAAAAAGTTTAAAAATAAAAGGATAATTCACCCCAAAAAACTGAAAATTCAGTCTTTTTTATTCCATGCTCTGCAACACATAATATGTTTTGAAGAAATGTAAATATGCAAAACATCTGCTTTTGGAGAAATAAGTAAAACAATAGTTTTCAGTATAAGTGAAATAACCTCAAACTTCATGTTTGTTAGTGGTTAGTAGATGATGTTGATGTTAATGTGATGAACTACACGTATAGGAAAACTTAATACATCCACTATAAATCACCACACGCTTCAGGACATTGAGTAAAAATTATACAAATATCTAGTTCAGTCATGAAACACTAGAGGGCGTGTACACTATACATGTAAGTTAACATCGTAATGTTTTAAAATATTGTAAAAAAAAAAAAAAAGTAATAATAATATAATCTATGAAAAGTTAGGTAATATCCATGTTAGTTGTCATCTACCATCAAACCAGATGTTTATTTAAAAGTTAACCATGCACAATTTAACGTGAAACCCGTTACTTGATAAGCACTAAGCAACACCCTGCACAATAATAAAAAACACATGGAAAACTGGCTGAAATTAGCGTCACAGTTACATGAACAGTCTTACAGATATCGATGTGATTTCTAAACGTGAAAAACTCAGACATACTTACCCGGGATGCTGTGAGTGCTCTTGAACCGGTGTGTGAGGAGGAAACTGTCTATCTCCTCCATCCATTTACTCCCCCCGCGCGCGCCCGCGCCCATGACGTCATCGAACCCGCGCATCCGTTCAGCCCGAGCCCACCCGCGGGAAGTGATGTGATGTGGTACAGTGATGTCGTCAGAGACTCGTAGCCTGACATAGTTCAAAGCCAGGACGATTTTATTAGGTACATTTCACATTCATAAGAGTAAATTTAATAATTCTAAGCCTTGTTTGAAGGTTTTTTTGGCTGATTTTATGTTGTATATTGAGTCTCTTAAATGTATAGATAATAAGAAATGCACTGATACAATTGTATTTGCCAAAGAATTGAAGATAATTGAACAGTGAAGAATTATATGATGTTTCTCATTTTCTTCAATACTGATTACTGGTTTGTAACTTTCTTGTAGCTATTATATTATACAAATAGATAAACTTAGCCCCTTTATTTAAATTTTATTTTATATATTTTTATTTTTATTTTTTTTATTTATACTTTAGTTTAGTCTCTTATGTTAAACTAATTTAGGAATCTTGGATTGTTGTCTTTTTGGATGTCATGTTATTGTTTGTATGTTATGTCTAATGTCTAAATAAAAAAATAAAAATAAATAAAAAATAAAAAAAAGTTCAAAGCCAGGTACATTAGGCCTACAAGGTACTACTATTGATGGTACTACTATTAACATCATAGCCTACAGACAGACACAGAAGTCAACATTAGAAGTGGATCATAAAAATGTTTATTAAAGTTGTCCCAAGACAAGAATGGGTAGGCTATTGTTCAAAATTCATGTATAACTTTGATGAACGGTTTTGATCCAAATGTTGACTATATATAGCCTGTAGCCTACATGAATGTAGCTGAATTAATTGTTACTTAAACTTTGGCGTTTTGACAAAAACAAGGATAATTACTATGACAAATAGCTTGAGCTATGCTACTGAATGATTAACATTAAATATGCGGTACATGTCCAATTTTTTTAAAACTTTTTTTGTAAGTATATAGAGCAGGACTATTTACTGTTTTGTTTATAATAAAATATCAATGATAGGACAAATGTTTTACCCTTTTTCACAAGGTTGACATGCATGGTTCTCAAAGAATACAAGGCTTTTTTTAATAGTGTGCTTTATTCTGGGTTGCTGATAATCTAAAGACAATCTTAACTATAGGCTACTGCATTATTATGAAACAATAAAATCACTATGTATGTAAAAAGAGAAGGTTTTTTGAACGCTGTTTAAACAAGATCGCATATCAATTTACAGGTATAGTCACTGTGGTATTTTGTCATTATAAACCTTTTAAAGGGACTGTCATTAGAGACAACATCATCTAACTGTTTTTATAATGATCTCTTCATGTTCAGCATACTATCTGTGAGTGCCAACATGAAGAATATAACCAGTAGAGATAACCTAACCCACAAGTGATTACACACATCAACAGGAACATGACATGAGATAACATTTCATCTTCAAAACATGTGAGGAAAATGTTTTCACATGGAAAGCGCTATTTTGGTGCAATACATCAGAGTAGGTTATGTTACATTTGTGTCTGTATTTGTCTTGATTGTGAATGAGGTTTTATTTGTTGTATCACAACTATTATATTGTAATATATTTACTTTACATGTGTGAGTGTTAATATATGTGTGCACTAAACGCACTTGTCAGTGGAATGACTGTAACTACATATAATCACCAGACGGTGGCAGCATCGTCTCTCCGTTCAGAAGTTTCCATGAAGAAAGTGCTTTAAAATGAGTAGATAAAGATCTTTTTGTATGTAGTCATAGTGGCCAGGTGTGACTATGTAGGTCAAGGCTATAAACGTAACACTAGTGTGAAATCACAATCGGTTTAGTGCTGTGCTGTACTGTGTAGTCTATTATAATATAGATTATACAGTCTCTGTACAATAACAAAAAAATAGTAATATGTCAGTTTTTTGGGCATGCAAGGTGATAGACATGTACCTTTTTATCCCGACACAGACCATGATATAAAATTCCATACTTTTTGTGTAATGGTGGAAATTTCTAGCATGACAGCACCCCGCCTCCTTCCTCCCTGGAGTGTAGTTTTGATTGACAGCTCTCTTTCAGAATGCACTAGGGGGCAGAAGAGCTCAAAGCTGACAGTGTTCAAACATGTAGTGAAGACCAAAGCAGGCGTCTGAGGAGGTGTGCTGCAAACCCTCAGGCTATATTTGCAATAGTGTACTAACATATTACTCTTACTATTCTGGCAGTATAGTATGCACTTGCACACTTTTGCCCAATATGCACATTTTCTGTATGCATACTTTGCATATATTGTGCTGGTTATGGTATTCCACAATGCAGTGCACTTGACTGGGTCTTCCATTTCCAAAACGATCAATAACAGAAAGTCACCATTCACTTTCATTGCATGAATACGATCAGCTTGTATATGCATTTGACTTGAATATACAAAATTTCAAAAGAAATGAGAGTGGATAAATGAAGACAGAAAACCATAAAACACGAAACCTCCATAAATATTATTTTGAGGTGTTCTTCGTCTTAAATCGCCAGGATAGTTTTGCTACTATAGTGACACTTCCTTTGACCGCAGCTTCAGGCCCCAGCATTGCACACAAATAGAAAGAAGATAAATAGGTTAGTCGAACCCTTGGGTTGTTTCAACACCGGCTCCGACTGATTCTGTGTCTGAGCACTGTGTAGTAGAGTAGAGGACGACAGGAGATCCCTCCTATGTGCATTGTACATTATGATTTTTTTTACTCTGTGATGAATAGCTTGTTCCTCTATTGCAAGTCGCTTTGGATAAAATCATCTGCTAAATGATTAAATGTAAATGTAGATATTTAGGGATAGAGATCACACCAACTAGTACCATTAGCACCTCAAATAAAAAAATTTTAGGAATATTTTGTTACATTGCATTTAAGTGTTCATTTGATCAGTTCATGTAGTTCCTGGAAAATCTAGTGCCATGAGAAGATACAGAGGTGCAAAAACTACAGAGCAACACCCAGATAGCCACATAGCAACACCCTGGCAACCATCCGGAACACACGCAAACATGCAATGACATAGCAGAGCCCTGGCAACCATTCAGTACACCTTAGTAGCAACTCCTTAGAAACCACATAACAATGCTTTGGCAACCCTCTAGAAGACCCTAGCAACCACAGAGTAACATTCTAGTAAACAGCCACAATAAAATAACAACCAGCACGAAGACATTAGCAAACACTTCCTAGACTGGATCCCACTCTGAAAGCCCTGGCAACATCCTGGCAATCACACATAACACCCAAGCAATGTGCTAAAAATGACATACAACACCCTAGCAACTACACAGCAACACCCTGGCATCCATCCAGAACACCCCAGAAACCACCCAGCAACACATTACCGACCACACAGAACACCATAGCAACACCCTGGCAACCATCCAGAACATTTTAGCCCCTACCCAGCAACACATTACCAACCACACAGAACACCCTAGCAACCACATAGCAACGCACTAAACAGCACTCAGAACATCTTAGCAAACACATAAAACACCCTGGCAAATATCCAGAACATTTTAGCACCTACTCAAACATACCGGCAATCGCACAGAATGGCCTAACAACTACATAAACAGTTTTAGGAACCATGTAGCAACACCCTGGCAACCATCCAGAACACTTTAGCAACTACCAGCAATGTGTTATCAACCGCATAGAACACCCTAGCAACCTCATAGCAACACCCTGGAAAAAATTCAGAACATTCTAGCAACACATTGACAACCGCACAGAACACCCTAGTAACTGCATAGCAACGCCCTGACAACCAGCATCATCACCCTGGCATAGTGGCAGCTCATTTGCAGCACTCATATTTTCTTCAGACTAGCGCTGCGTTTGAAATCAAATACTTCCCTACTATATAGTATGCAAAAAACCAATACGCCAAACAAGTATGTCGGATCCAAAATTGCATACTTCCCTACTATATAGTAGTCAAAAACAGTATGTGACAAAAGAAGTCTGAATTCACAGCTACTGGTGAAAGAGTAGGCAAAAGTACCCTAATGACCTCTATTATTTCCGACAAAATTTCTGAAGCACACATTCAGTGGACACTTTACTATCCCATGAGGCCACGGAAGGGGATTAATGCGTGACAGTGCAGCGACACAACTGATGCAGGTCATGTGAGTTACAACATGCCGGATGTAGTACGTACGGATTTCATTCATTCTACAGTACCCATACTACACAGACCTTATGCGCCAGAGAAACAAGGGCACAGACATCTTTTTAATTTTAAGCCTGGGTTTTCCCATACTGCCTTTGCACAGCGCGATTTTATTCACGCTGCTAGGCAGTCTGGATACCATGGACCAAATTTTCGCCTCAGCGAGGGAACCAATCACAGAACGGGGAGGGAGCAGCAAGACGATGAGGACGTCTATGTGACACACCGAAGCAGTTTGTTTATACCTATGGATCCAACATGGCAGCAGACGCCAAGTTACCTTTCGATGCAGCCTTGGATATTGTGCTAAGTAGTTTAGAACGCAAACAAATCTCTGACCCATCGTCTTCTTCCTCGTCTAATCTCTTTCGCTCTACATACGTCATCTGGTATAATTGAAACGATTGGCTATGAGCTACGTACAGGCGCATTTGATAGACATTCGTAGCACCCAATAAACGGCTCTGGGCATTCGTAAACCACGCCTCAAATACGAGAAAATGAACATGTGGTTCCCAGACGTTAGCCAGGCTAGTAGCTCTGTATATTTCTATGCCATTGCGTTCTAAGAGTAAATAGCTGGTTAAGTGGATTTACTCAATGTAGTGTTAATGAAAGTTATCATTTAAGCATTGTAATGTCTAAAGCGGATGTCGCAAATGTCAGTAGATCGGGAAGACAAGCGGTTCATTCATAAATCTGTAAGATTTTACCTTGGAAATACAAACCGGAAGACAGGAGGGGCGGGGCTACTGAAGGGGCGGGGCTAAATTCAAATTCAAATGTAGCACATAATCATTATAGCATAGTTGTGCTTGATGAAAGGGCTTCATTCAGCCGCAAGCACCGGACACACAACGACTTTCACTTTTTGTAGGTCAATGACATCCACTGGAGCTCGACAGAGACCGCGGCATGAAAGAGCACTTCTTCCTCAAAGCCGTCAGAGAGTGAGAGCGTTTGCTTCGAGTGGAGTGAGCCACAAAGCTTCACACATGTTACAATAATGAGGACATGCTATTTTTGTCACACAACCAACAATGAAAGCATGTAAGGCCTCACCAGTGGCCGAGTCGCTCGATGATGGCGCAAGAGTTGCTAAACGTGCAGACGAGACTCGCCGCCAGGAGACGCTTATCATGAACGCTAATGATCCGACAGCAGTGGACATGTTTCTATGACTAGCGGCGGACATGTTTCTGATAACCACGGGCACAGATGGAGCTCAGCAGACCATTTTAGGAAACCAAAAGACCTGTGTTCACGACAAATGATTGAAAACTAGGGAGAGGAAGAGAAAAATAAACGTTTCTCATAAATGCATTACAATGTATGTGAACATTTTTCACATCTCAGGACACTTATTAGCAACATTATTTTTGTATTTTTTATATGCTATTAAATATGCTTTTATATTCATATTTTCAAGGTTTTTCAGATTTTTGTTTTAGTTTTAGCAAATTTAGTCTTCAACTTAAAGATTTTTATTCCATTTAGCTGTCAAGGCACAAAAAAACAAAACAAAAACAAAACAAATATTGAGCATATTTTATTTTTCAGCTTGATTTCAATTACCAAAAACTAGGCCTATTTAAGATTTAGTTTTAGTAAATGTCAGCACTGTTTGTTGAGCCCTCACGTTTCTCCTAAAATGAATAAGAACAGACCTAACTGAGTGACTGAAGTTGATGAGTTCATATCTGATATCTTTAGATTGCTGACTGGTATATTGAGCACAGTTTGAGATATTGTTGAGATGCATGTGATGCAAAATAAGTCTCCATTCACTCTCAATTTAATCTCATTGCAGTCTTGGAGAAAAACTATTATATTAAAGACATCTTGTTCTTTTTCTTTCCCGTGAAATGATTACCAGTATATGTGACCCTGTCGGTTTAGTCCACAAATAAACGTACAGTTGATGCCTGTGATGTTTAAAGTTGGACTGCTTTACCATAAGTCACTTTAATCTTTAAATGAACAGCTTAGAGAATTACTGCTGACAATATTTGGAGCAAATAAAAGACTAAAAGACAGTTACGGCTCCTCTGAAACACCGGACTTAAATACACCACTGCATTAGATAGCAGAATATCAAAGCAATGTTTCTCAGAACGCACTTCACTATTCTTAGACCGGCCATGAAACTGATTTGTTTTAAACACAAGGAGACAGATAGCTTTACAAGAAACCTGAATATGCTGTAGAAACCCAGTCTGATTGTAACTTCTCAGTTGGCCTTTAGGATTCTCCGTCCAAACATAATAATTTATAGTTTGGTTTAATGTGCGGGCCGTCCTGCCCGTTTAGTTTAGTGTTGTATACGGTCAGGAAGATGTTTAGAGTGGTTTTGTGAACATGAGGTGCGCCGACGAGGATCCTTCTGCTGCCTTGAATGGATCCCAAATCTCACTGTACTCCACAATCTGCACGATATTCTGCTCATCATCTGTTATGAGTGTATCACTAGCTTTATATATTCAATTTGAAGGAGGTAGGTTGTACTTCAGCAGTATGCATAGAGTGTGCAGCATAATGACCTTATTTGCAGAAATGTGCACTGTGAAATACCGTCTGTAGCCCACAATGCATCTCCCATTTCCAATTATGAATCAGAATTAAAGTCAACTTCAGTATTTTAACATAAACTATTTAAAAAAAAAAATACCATCTGCCATATCCGGCATTTTAAATCCAATTTTGTGTTAATATATACGTATATATATATATATATATATGGCAGAAATAAGGTGTTTCCGAAATCAGGCAACTTCTTGACTCAAATAAAAAAAATTACTCAATGCAAAAATGAAGTACAAAACATTTTTTTTTGGTGCTGAATGTCACTTGAATTAAACATGGATGTAAAAAGGGTAATATGACATAAAGCATTAGCATGCCGTACTAGGTGCGTTCACGCCATGTTGTAGCCTAATTACCGTAATTACAAGATTGTAAAAAGCGTTCATGCCCTCAGAGATCCTAATTACAGCTTGTAAGATGGGAATTTTCGGAGAGCTCTTGGTTGTACCGCGTGACCGCTGCAGCGCTGAGAACGTAAACCACTTAACTGTACTGTATGATACATTAATTATTTTGAGAATTAATCGCATAACAGTGTATAATATTTTAATGATGTTGAGATTTAATCACATAATACTTGTGAAATGACACACATCCGAGTCCACGAGACGAAGGGAAGTAAGCAAGTGGAACAGCCATGGTGTGAAATAATGGTTGTGTTCACGAAATGTCAGAATTACCGTAATTATGAGACTACGACTTCATTCACGTCCTCTGAATTTTCTGTGAGCCCCACAGCAGATTCATTTTGCCGTTGGTAGCATTTCGAGTCCTTGTACAGCTTCGTCATCTCGTTAATTCTGTAATTGCAACATGGGCGTGAACACAGCAAATGTGTTGCGTAATGTGCATTTTTAAAGGGGTCCTTGATTATGATTTCACTTTTATAACTTTAGTTAGTGTGTAGTGATGCTGTTTGAGCATAACAACATCTGCAAAGTTACGACGCTTAAAGTTCAAAGCAAAGGGAGATATTTCCTTGACAGAAATCACTTTTAAGGACTACAACAAACGGCTGGTAGGAACTACAATGAACTTCATCCCGGGTTGGTGACATAACAAAATGGTGGATAACATCGTATCAACTTTATATGAAGAAAAAAAAAACATTCCACCCTGAGCCGTCCTGTGAATTCCATGTTTGATATCCATTCAGCACAATCCTCTTGTTTGTTAACATTGTCAGGGTCTGAATCGGGCTCGAAATGGTTTGAAATTGGCGCCATTGTTAATATTTACATCTGAGTAGAGCACGAGGTTATGAAGGGGCGGGACATTTCCCGAACACGTGCTAAGCGCTGCCAATCACAACACACTGGGCCAGCTAACCAATCACAGCACATTTCGTATTTCGGAAGGAGGGTCTTCCTCGAAAACGACGCATTCAACCAGACTGAGGAGAGAGGAGTTCCTCTAAAATATGTAAAAAACAACCCCTTTAAAACAGTAGGCCTATATACTGTGCAGTAGTATGCAATAAACAGCATGATAGTGTGCAAATCAGAAACTTTAAGGGTTAAACTGAGCATTTTCAGTCTGGCATGGAAAGTGTCATATGGATGAGAGCGACTGCAGAGACTCGATGGCAACACACACACACTCGCTCAGTGATGGATGGATGTGTGCCCTGTGCAGCAGACGGCCTTACAAGGAGAACTGGACCTGTTTGAGCACAGGCACATCGATCCAGCATTGTCAGCATAGAGTTATATCTCACCCTTAGATTTTTTTTATGTTTTTGAAAGATGTCTCTTTTGCTCACCAATGCTGAATTAGTTTCAGAAAAAAATCAGTAAAAATTTAAATATTATTACAATTTAAAACAGCTGTTTTCTATGTATATATATTTCAAAGTGTAATTTATATCCTGTGATCAAAGCTGAATTTTCAGCATCATTACTCCAGTCTTCAGTGTCACATGATCCTTCAGAAATCACTCTAATATGATCCGATGCATTTCTGATTATTATCAGTGTTGAAAACAGCTTCATATTTTAATGGAAACCAGGATACATTTTATTTTTAATTCTTAGATGAATGTATTTGTATTTGATTCTTAGATGAATAGACGGTTCAAAAGAACAGCATTTATTAGAAATAGAATCTTTTGTAAAATCTGAAATGTCTCACTTTTGATCAATTGAATGCATCCTTGCTGAATAAAAGTATTCTGACTGCCTGTAAGTATTGTAATGCAATATATATCTATTAATATAAACAGAAAAACGATTGTATGACCATTACAATTTGTTAAATTTTTGTTCCTTTTGAATTTGCATTGAAATATGACCGATAAGTCTTTTAATAAATGTGCATATCGTGCAAATTTATTCATAAGCATGCACAATATGTGTTGGCACAGTGACTAAGAACTTGAGTGTAAATCTGTGCAAAGGCTCAGTTCCTCTCCACTGTTTCTCACCATGGTGGGTTTATAATGTTGCCATGACTTTGACGAGACACCAAAGGATTCCTCGTCTGTCTGAGCGCTGCGGTTTAACATTTACACTGAGGAGCAGAGAGTGATGTTCTCATTACACTCCTGACCGTATTTCACCACTCCGTCCAGAGACTTTACAAGCCACTGGAAAATGGAACAATGTTTATGAGCTAGCAAAAGTATACCAGAGATCAAATGAAGACACCTAATATTTTACCATGGTACTGTGTTATCATACTATTTTGTACATGGGACCATGGTAAAACATGTTGTGTTGGATATGCACCAAGATAATTTGTTATACTGTTCCATGGTGTAAAATTATGATGATCATATAAAAGTATTGCTCTACAATTGCTGTACCAATGCACAGTTTTTGCGCTGGTTTGTTTATGTTTCTATATGAGGTTCATGGTTGCCTCAACTGCACATATAAGTGAGAGTGTCAAATTAGAGTGAATTCGAGAAGAGCGACAGACTGCAGCTAAAAAAAGAAAAGAAGAGGAAAGTGGAACATGCTGCAACACAGAGCGAACAAATTGCCCGTCACACGGTTGACGAACGTATTTCCAGTCCCACACAGCCAATCAGCAGCAATTACAGCAGAAGAGTTTCCCAGCCAGTGGAAAAACATCAAAAATAAGCAGGTGAATGAAGAGACTGTCATTTCCTTCCAGTGCATTTGCCAAAACCTTATTGACACATGCATAAAAACATACGGCGCTGTCTTATTGAATTCTGCACAAATGACGTGTGGTCTTTAAGCTGTGACAATTATCATAAATAATGTGCTATTTCAGATTTATCTGCACACGACCCCATGCGAAAGGATAAAATGTGTACATTTGCAAGTGGATGCCTATGGCAAACTACTTTGCATTTCCATAAAGAAACAGCAGAGTTTGCAAGGCAGCAACATAATTGTACAAGTTTTAGATAAGTTTGTGTTTTAGTTTTTGGCTGTACAGTACAGTTTAAAAGATTATTATTATTATTTTAAAAATAAATTAATAAATGTGACAAACAGATTTGTAATGTTACAAAATATTTCTATTTCAAATAAATGCTGTTCTTTTGAACTTTCTGTTCATTGAAGAATGAAGCAGCACAACTGTTTTCAACACTGATAATAATCATAAATGTTTCTCGTGCATCAGATCATCATATTAGAGTGATTTCTGAAGGATCATGTGACACTGAGTAATGATGCTGAACATTCAGCTTTGATCACAGGATATAAATTACACTTTACTGTATATTCACATAGAAAACAGCTGTTTTTCATAATATTACTGTTTTTGATCAAATAAATGCAGCATTGGTGAGCAGAAGAGACTTATTATAAAACCATTAAAAATCTTACAGGACCCAAACTTTGGAACCAATCATAATGAATTATACACATATGCAAGATAAGGCAGTTAATATTATAACATTTTGAATTTATTATTATTGATAATTTATTACTTTTTGAAAACAAAAGCACTGGACCATGACATCACATCCGGTTCCTTCTAAAATAACTCTGTATTAATTTTACATGCTTATTATCTATTGTGTCCACCATTAATCAGTTGGTTAACCATGTCACTCATTCAATAACCCACTCAACAGTCTTTCACCAATCACAATTCAGTATGCAAATAAGTTCAAGATCGAAGACCAATCGGTATTCAGTTTGCATGATGACATCGCTTCATTCTCAATGGTGCACATTCTAACAGTGTCAAAGGGACGGTTTCCTCATTTTCTTAAAAAGTATAAAGTTTACAAAACCCAACAAGCACACTTGAGACTGAAATCATCTAGGAAATAAAGTTTAAGAAGAGTCTGTATACATTTAGGGCTGAATTAAACGGCAGAAGTTTAATACTGAGGAAAAGAGATTGAGAACAAACCCAAACCAGAGTGTTTGCAGAGTGCAAACACTGTGAATCTCCACTATCTTTCATGTGGGGGCTTTTTTTGTTCAGGAATGGAGACAAAGGCCCTCAGAAGCAGACAAAGCAGAAACAGGCCGATTGATGCCCTTGAGGCGTCACCGAACACAAGCGTCCTTGTTCTGGGGGTCTTTTGGCCTTAATGCACGGCATTGAGTTTCAGCTCTACTTGCTCAAGCTGTTAGCGGCGCTTCAAGACCAGGCCCGAGGCCCAAAGATTCATCCTAAGCGAATCATGACCTCTAACTAACTCTGTAGCAGTCAATGAGTCGACATTTCTCCAGCTCGAGGGGCGGCCACACATTCATACCCATGTACAGTAAAGGCCGTTTCAGCCGTTTCACTGGTGCTCAATAAGAGCCACGACCCACACACACATATGAGGTGTGTTTCCTGAAAGCGTCGTTAGCCAACTATGGTCGCAAGTACTGTCGTTATCGAGTCGGTGTTTCCCGAAACCATCGTTCTAACGAACATTCGTAATCAGCATCGCAATGTTTTGTGTGTGAGCGACAGATCTCGACCTGTGGTTAGAAGAAGAGTTTCTAGTGTGCATGACATGTGGACTCAATAAATCCTTATTTTGAGCAAAATATGCAAGCTGACATTCAGTGCAACCTGTGTCTTTTATTTAGAATACATACAAATGTCATTTACGTCTTTTATTTTGTTAAGAGATTTAAAGCGTCGTTTTTTGAAGAGTGCGCGTGTGTGTCTGTGTTTTACTATGTAAGAACGAGCCTATGATTGAATCTGGAAATAAAGCGAAATAACCGAGAAAAAAAAATGCGAAATATTACTTAGATGCCATGTACGGACATTTATACGTAACTTATAGCAAAACATCTAGGATTAATTCCATTCAAGTAGATTAATTAAAAGTAGTTATTACTCAAAGCAGCGAGTTACGTCGTTGTACGGGAAACACACTCCAGACTGGGGAAATTAACCAAATAAGGAGCAAAAATGCTTATGGTGATAAGATATGAGATATGGTGAAAAAAAAGTCTCTGTAAAAGTTACGTTTTTAATATTTATAAACAATATCACGCGAGCAAAAGTGCCATTTTTTTCCGAATAACAGCAGCATTGTTGCAAATGTGATATTGATTTTATACAGCAGTTCAATGAACAATAATTTAATAGGCTATTAGGTGACTTACATTTTAGAGACATTTTATCAATATTGTCTGTTTTCCTCTGTTTTGCCAACGAAAATAATACGTTTCAAACAGTAGAGCCATTGCGCGTCTCTATGTTTCAGTGGAGTGTTTTTGGATGAATCGTTCTAATGACTCGACGACTCGCTCACGTCTGCTTCGTCCCTGAATGGATCAAACACTTTGAACAAATCGTTTGACTGAATGATTGACTAATGACCAACTCTTTAATACAAGGGTATTTAATCAAGCGCTTTTAGTATCAATCAATTTTAGCCGAGGAACGAAGATTGAATGGTGTTTTTGTTTTCGGTCGTGATTGTAACAATAGTCCTGATTAAAGAAATAGAATGCGTTTATAAATAGACTATTAAGAGAGAAATATGAGGTTACGTTGTAAATGTAGCAGAGATAAAGTAATTGCAGACGCATTGCATATAATGTTTTTGTCTGTCTTTTTTTTCCTTCCACTGTTTCTTTGAAACGGGACTCTGAACTGCAAAGGCCGCCTCTGCGCTTGTAAACACGGGCTGTGTGAGAATGTGTGTAGGACTTCTATCTTTTCAGTTGGGTGATTGGGAACATTAACATCACTGATTAACTTCTTGGCTGATCATCAAACGCTCATTCTGACATCAGTGCCTGTTTAGAGGACATGAACTTACACTACAGGAAGAGAAACTTTGAGGCTAGCTTTACAAAGGTTGTTACAGACAAACTAGGTTTGCCCTGATGGAGTATGTAGTTACTAGGGTGTTACTATGCAGTCGCTATGGTGTTCTGGGTGGTTGCTATGGTGCTCAGACTGTTGTAGAGTTGATAGGGTGTTTATATGCAGTTTTTATGGTGTTCTAGATGGTTGCTGTGATGCTCAGAATGTTGTGGAGTTGCTAGGGCATTCCTATGCAGTTGCTATGGTGTTCCGGGCAGTTGTTATGGTGCTTAAAGTGGTTTATTGGCTTGTTCTTGGTCTTTGCTACAATAAATTCTTTTGGTAGTTGCTAGGGCGTTTCTATGCAGTTGTCATGGTGTTCTAGTTGGTTGCTATGATGCTCAAAGTCTTGCAGAGTTGCTAGGGCGAGTCAAAGTGTCAAAGAGTCAAAGTGGTTTATTGGCCTGTTCTTGGTCTTTGCTACAGTAGATAGTTTTGGTAGTTGCTAGGGCGCTACCATGCAGTTGTTATGGTGTTCTAGTTGGTTGCTATGATGCTCAGTGTTTTGTAGAATTGCAAGGGCACTTTTATGCAGTTTTTACATTGTTCAAAGTGGTTTCTAAGCTGTTTCTAGGATGTTCTTGATCTTTGCTGCAGTAGAATGTTGTAAGTAGTTGCTAGGGTGTATCTAAGCAGTTGCTTTGGTGTTCAAAGTGGTTTCCAGACTGTTGCTAGGATGCTCTTAGTGTTTTTTAGTGTTGTAGGTAGTTGCTAGGGTGTTTCTATGCAGTTGCTAGGATGCTCTTGGTGTTTGCTAGAAAGCTGTAGTTGCTAGGGCATTTCTATACAGTTGCTGTAGTGTTCTGTGTGGTTGCTACCATTGTTAAAGTGGTTTACAGGCTGTTGCTAGGATGCTATTAGTGCTTACTAGAGTGTTGTAGGTAGTTGCTAGGGCGTTTCTATGCAGTTGTCATTGTGCTCTGGGTGTTTTCTAGGCTGTTGCTAGGTAGCATTTTTTTTAGTTCACTGCAGAGTTGCTAATCAGTTCCTTAGGTGATACTTATCAGTTGCTAAGGTGCTCTAGATGGTTGCGAGAGTGTTGCTAGCTAGCTAGATTGATGTTGCTAGGTAGCTTTTTTTTAGTGTTCACTGCAGAGTTGCTAATCAGTTCCTTAGGTGATACTAAACAGTTGCTAAGGTGCTCTAGATGGTTGCTAGAGTGTTGCTAGCAAGCTAGCTTGACAGATGGGTTGATTTGTCACTGGAAACAGGCGAAAAGGTATGTATATTTTAACGTTGTGAATTCATCCTGTATCTAAAAAAATACAACTTTTTCAATAAATCTAATTCTTTCAGGTCTTAAAATGTAGTGTGACCGCCCCTATGGCATTACAGTTAACCAGTTGATAATGTTTGGCTAGTTAGAGGGATGGGTTGGTCAGAACTGGTCAACTCTGGATGGGTTGGTAAACAAAACTGAATGATGCACACAGTACAACAATGACAACGTCACAAAATCACAGATAAAACATCGTCTTTCCCATTGTGACATGGGTTCAGCTCCTCCCACGTCTTGCAGAAGGAGAGTAGCACCATATTCAGAAGAATCATGGTATAAACTAGTATCTTTAAACCCTGATCTGGAAGCAAACAGTCTCTTTGGAGCTTGATGTAGTGTAATATAATCCTTCAATTTGTCAAAATCTGCTTGGATCTTGGCAGGTATCTCCTCAGAGTGTAAAATGGTCTTCTTTAACACTTCTTGTTTCAATGCAGACTGTTGATAAATCCAACAAAAGTGTTCCCGGCTGATATAAGAATGTGTTTAGTGCAATATTTGAGTAATTCGCCCTGGTCGTCGACTCTGATTCAGTAGTTATTTCCTCTGAGAATGTAGTTGCTCCTTCCAGGCGGTGCATAATGTGACGGGATGTGTCCCAGCGTTTATCAGTTGTCACCACGCCGTCCAGGACGGAAGAGGACAACTGTACTGTCTTTGTCAATCCATCTCCAGCTCCATGAGTTTGTTGCGAGAGCGTGGAGTAGCTGTAGCTGTTTTACAGCAGCAGTGAGCGCAGACCAGGCCCAGGACCAGAGAGAAGACACCCACAGTTACTGACGCACAGATCCCATACAGCAAAGGCAGCTTCATCGAGTCCCACACTGAATATATGCACACGGACACAAACAAGTTAGTGTGCATTCTAGTGCTGTCAAACGATTAAAATATTTAATCGCGATTAATCACATTAATGTCGCATTAATGTCGAATGTCGCAAAGTTTTATATATTCTAAATGTCTCTTGATTTCTTTTTGTCCCATCCTTTTTTCTAATTTTAATGCTCTTATCAACATGGAAAAGTGGATCGGCTTGCTTTGTGCAAATGTTTTTTTTATTGAAACATATACTGTGTTCAATTTCACACTAACATTCTCACTTGGAGCAAGTAATCTCTCACACAATGTAACACTGTCCATCAATAAAAGGGTGAAAGAAATACTGACGAGGTCCTGATATTGACGAGGGGGCGGAGAATTCGCATCAGCTGTGTGTGTGTGTGTGTGTGTGTGCTTGGCCATCAAGTGGTATTTCAGACTGGACGCGCTGCGATGATGATAGCTCAGTTCACAATGACAAAACACACAGATCACTTTGGTCTTGTCAATGGAAACATTTGGCAACTTTTTAAAAGTAAACTTTCCATTCAGAATCTTATTGGCATCCATCGGCGTCTCGCGCTCGTCATCCACTCAAAACGTAACGTTAACCTACTATTTGGCCGGCTCGCAAGCCCAAACAAGTGTGTGCGGCGCGCCTGTTGTTTTGTTTCCGGTCTAGCTAGATCCGCTTGCGCTTTCAAAACGTCCTCGCGCGGCACAAGCCATTTAAATGAATGGGTTTCATAGCGCAGCGCCGCACATGCCGCGTCCTGTTGCAAAAGCATGTGAAAAAAACTACAAAGTTTGCTAGGCCAAAAAGGCCATTAATTGCGCGATAAAAAAATTAACGCCGTTAAAAGGGTTTGCGTTAACGCCGTTAATAACGCGTTTAACTGACAGCCCTAGTGCATTCATAAAGAATAATGATAAAAAAACAAGATGAATTAGTTATGATTTAAACAGCTTTAGAGCCAAACATAAGTTTTAATATAATTTATACTAATTTAAATGTTTACATGCATGCATGCATCAATGCTATTAAATAAATATTTAAATAAAGCTTTTGCATGCGCATTAAGAATATGTCATAAAAGCAAGATATCATAACTTCGATAGATGTGATGTTTTCATAAGCATGGGACAAAAGTCATATGGACTAAAGTTAAGTGTTTTATGGTGTTTTTGGGCCTTTTTGGCGCTTGAGAGATTCACTATGAATTGTTGTACGGAAAAGAGCTGTGTGAACAGTTTCATATTTTTCTCCTAGGTTTATTAAAGACTTCCTGAAGACTAAAAGGATGACAATTAAACTTTTTTTTCTGGACAAATCCTCTACCAAGCAAATGCACAAGCTGTTTTAATATTACACATGCATGCTGCAACATGCATTGATACGTTTCGGATGAATGTAATATTGCCATGGGAGTGAGTGTCAAATGCTGGCAGCCTCCCAATAGTGTATAAAAACCTGTTAAACTTGCATGACTTTGTCTGTGTGTTACATTAGCAATTCTGTGCATGTCTCTGTTACTCATCTTAGAATTTGTTCAGTCCACTTACATGCGAACTTCACGTTGAGGAACACTCTCTGTGAGGAGACGTCCGGCGCTTTGCTCCAGATCCCGGTGGCGGGCGAGCGGATCCAGGGTGTGACGGTGCAGTGATAGTCTCCGGCGTCACTGTCCTGTGTGCTGTGGACGTTCATGGCGAATCTTCTGTGTCCCAGGCGCTCTAGGCTGCAGTCGCTGCTGTCGTTGCGAGGGGTTTTGCGCACGACGCCCCAGCGGTCCATACTGGCTAACAGGGTCTGGCTGCTGGAACCCCTCAGACGACCCAGGAACCACTTCATTTCGTACACTACATCATCTGATGGGGAAGAAATCACAGAATTATCATTAATACGCACTGCAAAATAAAGCAGTAAGCTATGCGAGGGCGTTTTACCACGGTTAAAGGAAGTTAAGCTAAAAATGTATTTCCCCCTTTCCCTCTTTTGTTCCAAATCAGATCAAATCTGGATGACAGTAAAGGATATACAATGGAAGTGAATGGTGCCAATCTGGAAATGTTAAGCCACAAGACGTAAATAAGATTTGGATGTAAACAATATGAGAGTTAACACAATTTTAGAGTGACAACATTGCTTACTAAGTTTTATCTAATTTTACAACAATATTGCCATGACAACAGAATGCTTTAAACGCTAAATTGACTGTAAAAAATATGTAATTAAATTTGGGTAAATAAATGCGTAAATACATGCATTATAAAAAATGCATGAATACATACAGTACATAAAGCAGCTTAACTTGAGTTAAACCTGGAATATACTTTTAAGAGGTGTTCATATTCTGCTCAGTGTGCAGAGAGTAGTGAACACTGCTTAGGGACCTTGTGAATTTAGTTACAAAGCTACATCGAATTACAAATTGTGGCATGTGTTTTTTTCCTGTCAACATAATACAATAACCTTGTGTCATAAGAAGATATTAAGTTTCTAATCTACCTCGCTGTGGAGCATAAAAAGCAGAGAAAAAATGGCTAAAAAATACTACCAACGAGGACATATTTTTAGGACTGCAAATCTCCAAAAACCCTTTCCTTTGAGATGCATTTATTTAAGGATCTTCCACCACATTTTCTAGCATAGCTTATTACTATGGAGGTCGTGGCAAGATCTCATCAAATTGCAAATCTTTCGGCTTCGTTTCTTGCTAAAGTCTTTTCCCCTCACTAACACATACTGGTTCAAAGAACAGAAGATCAATTAGAAGATGTGGCATGTCCCATAAAAATAACGCTTTCCATCTCCCGTCACTGGAATGGCAACGAAATGCACATCTATGCACAGATGTGGCTGGCGCTGTTGAGAGAGAGTGAAAGCGACGACTATAAAGCCATGATGGTCTCAAACTAGCAATTAGACTGACTGTATGACGGCCCACTGCTGTCAAACCCACGCACTGACTCAAAGACCTTTACAGCGGCCCCCTCTCCAGTATTACACAGATGAGGAAGACAAAGTGGGGAAGAGGAGCGGAAAAACAGAGAAAATGAGAGAAAGATAAAAAAGGACCAAAGCATTACAGGACCTTAACCTAGAGGAAAATGTTATCGCTCTTTATAGCTCAGGAAACTTGAATGTAATTTTACAACACATTTGCTATGATAACAGAATGCTGTAAACCCTAAAACTACTATACAAATGATCATTTAAACAGCTTTACAACTAATATGCACAAGTTTTACTAGAATAATTCATATAAATGCACTACTAGATAAATGCACAAATAATCAAATGGATAAATAAAATGCACAAATTAATATATAAATGCATAAATAAAAATAAACAGATCCATAAATAAATGCATGAATAAACAAATAAAATGCAAAAATAAATGCATGCATAAATAAATAAGTGCATGAGTGAGTGAATGAATGACCCAGTGAGTGAACGACTGAGTGAGTGAGTAAATGACTGACTGACTGAGTGAGTGAGTGAGTGAGTAAATGACTGACTGAGTGAGTGAGTAAATGACTGACTGACTGAGTGAGTGAGTGAGTGAGTGAGTGAGTGAGTAAATGACTGACTGAGTGAGTGAGTAAATGACTGACTGACTGACTGAGTGAGCGAGTGAGTAAATTACTGAGTGAGTGAGTAAATGACTGACTGACTGACTGACTGACTGACTGAGCGAGTGAGTAAATTACTGAGTGAGTGAGTGAGTAAATGACTGACTGACTGAGTGAGTGAGTGAGTGAGTAAATCACTGACTGACTGAGCGAGTAAATGACTAAGTGAGTGAATGAGTAAATTACTGACTGAGTGAGTAAATGACTGACTGACTGACTGACTGAGTGAATGAGTGAGTAAATTACTGACTGAGTGAGTGAGTAAGTGAGTGAGTAAATGACTGACTGAGTGAGTGAGTGAATGAGTAAATTACTGACTGAGTGAGTGAGTAAGTGACTGACTGAGTGAGCGAGTAAATGACTGAGTAAGTGAGTGAGTAAGTAAATTACTGACTGAGTGAGTAAATGACTGACTGAGTGAGTGAGTAAGTGAGTGAGTAAATGACTGACTGACTGACTGAGTAAATGACTGACTGACTGAGTGAGCGAGTAAATGACTGAGTAAGTGAATGAGTGAGTAAATTACTGACTGAGTGAGTGAGTAAGTGAGTGAGTAAATGACTGACTGACTGAGTGAGTAAATGACTGACTGACTGAGTGAGCGAGTAAATGACTGAGTAAGTGAGTGAGTAAGTAAATTACTGACTGAGTGAGTAAATGACTGACTGACTGACTGACTGAGTGAATGAGTGAGTAAATTACTGACTGAGTGAGTGAGTAAATGACTGACTGACTGACTGAGTGAGTGAGTGAGTGAGTGAGTGAGTAAATTACTGAGTGAGTGAGTGAGTGAGTAAATGACTGAGTGAATGAGTGAGTGAGTAAGTGAGTGAGTGAGTGATTAAATAATTGACTGAGTGAATGAGTGAGTGAGTAAGTGAGTGAGTGATTAAATAATTGACTGAGTGAATGAGTCAGTGAGTGAGTAAATGACTGACTGAGTGAATGAGTGAGTGATGAAGTGAGTAAGTGAGTGAGTAAATAACTGACTGAGTGAGTGAATGAGTGAGTAAGTGAGTGAGTGAGTAAATGACTGACTGACTGACTGAGTGAGTGAGTGAGTGAGTAAATGACTGACTGAGTGAATGAGTGAGTAAATTACTGAGTGAGTGAGTGAGTGAGTGAGTGAGTAAGTGAGTGAGTGAGTAAATGACTGACTGACTGAGTGAGTGAGTAAATGACTGACTGACTGAGTGAGTGAGCGAGTGAGTGAGTGAGTGAGTAAATGACTGACTGACTGAGTGAGTGAGTAAATGACTGACTGACTGAGTGAGTGAGTGAGTGAGTGAGTGAGTGAGTAAATGACTGACTGACTGAGTGAGTGAGTAAATGACTGACTGACTGAGTGAGTGAGCGAGTAAATGACTGAGTAAGTGAGTGAGTGCGTAAGTAAATTACTGACTGAGTGAGTAAATGACTGACTGACTGACTGAGTGAGTAAATTACTGAGTGAGTGAGTGAGTGAGTAAGTGAGTGAGTAAATGACTGACTGACTGACTGAGTGAGTAAGTGAGAGAGTGAGTAAATGACTGACTGAGTGAATTAGTGAGTATGTGAGTGAGTAAATTACTGACTGACTGAGTGAATGAGTGAGTGAGTGAACGACAGTGTAATTGAGTGTGTGACTGCGCGAATAAGTGAGTGAGTGAGTAAATTACTGACTGAGTGAGTGAGTGAATCACTGACCGAGTGAGTAAGTAAGTCAGTAAATGACTGAGTGAGTGAGTGAGTGAGTGAGTGATATGGAAATCCCAGTTATGCTTCTTTTAAAAATCAACTTGATCTCAGATGTTTCTTCTGAATTATATCTTCAGAAAAATAAAACCAGACATAAATTAGTCAATAACTGATAAATTAAGAAGACGTAATGTGAGCACATTGTTGAGGACGAGATGCATGTGAGATTACTGGAGTCTTTTGTTCAGGAGAAACATCTGAAACAACTGAGTTATTAAAGATCCCATCGGTGATTTTTATTTTAATCCTGTGATGAATATATAAAGATGTACAGAGAACAAAAGTGCACTGACCTGGAGTGCAATAGATTTGAGTCATATTCGATATGCTGCTAATTACAGTTATTCTGTGGATTCGTCAGAGGATTGTGGGTAATGCGGTTAATTATAAGCTCATGTTTGACCAGGCTGCTATTGTGCTACGAGAAATCCTTGGACGCCAGAGATGACTGTTTGCGAGTGATGTGAATGTTAAAATGAAAAAATATCTTTTTGCTATGTAATTTCACCCTCCTTCGATGTATATCTGTGGTATTTAATCGCCGGTTTTACCGTCTAGCTGGTGGAAATCATAAATGCGACAGGGTTTTGTTCGAGTATGAGCACTAGCACCAGTGATGCTCGCCTTAGCAAACACATTTTTGAGGACTGATGTGCATCTAATCGGTGGATGATCAACTCTTCCAGTAATAGCAAGGTTTAATCTTCATGAAGTCATTCCCTCGCGTTTGAGATAGCGAGACGCTCTCAAGCTGAAATGCTACGATCTCCATCCCGTGTCTATCCTGAACTAATGTGTTTGGAACTTGACTCAGAATAATGAGGGACGGGTCAGTGGTTGGAGCGCAGTTGATAGTTTGTGGGAAAGGAGCGGAAGAGGTCACAGCAAGGCATTGTGGGATATGAGCTGACGAACACACGCACACATCTGGCCTGAGGGACTTATGAATAGCGAAAAGCCATTCAATTTAATGTGCTCAACCCAAATGATTTGCACAGGGGTCACAGATTTTTGTGAATCCTCTAAACGCACATGACAGACCTCCGAATGTTAAGGCCTATTCAAACACATTTCCGCTGAGACAAAAGTCTAAAGTTAACATATAATGAATAATGTTCATTATTCCGTTTGTCTTGTAGTCTTTATGAAATTAGATACTTTTTTTTTATTCGTAGATCGTTTCTCATTTTCTTTCACTGAAAAATCCACTTACAAGTAAGATATAAATAAAATAAAAATTAAATTTAAAATTTAAAAAGTAAAATATTAAATGAATTAAGAATAAATACAAATATTAAAAACTAAATATAAAGTGTAGATAATATGTTAATATATATATATATATATATATATATATATATATATATATATATATATATATATATATATATAAAACAATTGAGTAAAAAATTTAAAAAGGTGACTGAAAAATAAACAAATGCTGAATTTCCTAATTACTTTATTTTACTTTAATAGTTAAATCCTGATCAACAAATGAAATATCTTAAAATATTAAAAACTAAAAATATGAAATAATGAAATTATTATTTATATTAAATACAATTTTTATCATTTTGACAATGAGTGACAATGTAACTGAAAAATAAATACAGACTTTCATAATCCTTTTCTTATTTAAAATCTGATGAACAGATTAAACAAATTAAAAACAAAACACACATGCTAAAAATATATCAATTTCTGATAAAAAAAAATCACTGAAAAGTAAATACAGAATTTCATAATTACTTTAAAAATTATAATTGTTTCGTAATATTTAAAACCTGATGATCCTGTTCACCAGCATGATCTGAGATCCTACAAAGAGCATCTTGAGCTTCAATGGAAGCGGGAAAATCTGACCGACTGTGCAGATTGATAGTAGATATTCAATGTGGTCTCAGACATTTGAACCCACGGGATATCATAAGCATGTGTGGAGGAAGAAGCAAAGGCACGTCACGCTGATAGAGACACAGACGGAGGACTAGAACCTGCTCTTTTCTGGGACAGCAGCGAAGATGGTTATGAAGAGCCACCGCCGAGGGGAAGTACATGCTGTTCATCCCCTGAGATTACAGTGTTACTGATGCGCAAGACTTTGGCCTTAGGAGAAAATAAAGCAGCAGAGAATGAGAGCTAATAGAGGAATGATAGATTACAACGAGTTAAAGCATTCTTACAGATAAAATAACACGGCAGGATGTGTCTCCAGGAAAACATTTGTTCGGATTTCAGCTGCCACACTTTGATCTCAACCTGACATGATAATACTGTTATATATATACACACACACACACATACTCATAACACAACACACACAGGCTCATAAACACACGCGCATAGGAAAGAAAACTCATAAAAGACAAAGAGATCTAATTTGGTCCTTGTGAGTGTTAGCTAAAATTAAAACCATTAAAAAAAAATTCATTAACTGAAATAAAGAGGGGAAAAAACAATTATAAGTATTCAATGAAAAACTTCAAACTTAAACGTAATTGAAAATTAGAACTGACGCCTACTAAAATGACAAAAAACTGAAATCTAAACTAAATCCAAATAAATATTTAAAAACAAATACAAAACCTTATAAGAATTACAAAAACTAAAACTGAAAATATAAAAATAAAAGCTAAATATAAATAAATACTATAATATTGTATAAATAAATATGAAATAAGATTAAAAGACATTAATGAAATTAAATAAAGTGCTCACGCGACTTTATGTGCATAAAGTGTGTGTAAGTTTAGGATGTGTGCGCTCAGAAAACCTCGTATCAGAAGTTTAGACTGATGTGGCTTTGAGACGCATGCAGATATAAACTTTCATGATGATGAAGAACTGTAATGTCACGCGCAATACACAGGCTCCGCCCTCTTCTGGAAAGGGGGCGGAGCAGCAGCTCATTTGCATTTAAAGATACACACATGAAAACAGCATGTTTTTCCTTCCACCCAAAAAGGGGCATTTACATATGGAGGACCAAACCTATAAAAATGAAAAATAAATAAATAAATAAATACACCAAGAAATATAAAAAAAAAACTAAAATAAATGACTATTTATACTTTTATTTCCCTATTTATGTATAATTATATATTTTCACACATTTTTTTTCATTTATTTATTTATGCATTTATTTATTTCCACTTTTATTTATGTATATATGCATTTACGTCTACATTTATTATTTATTTATAAATGTATTTATTTATTCATTTATACATTTATTGCTCTGTATGCGAATGAGGGAAAATATATAATTATTTATATAATTATTTACATTTATTTTTGTTTCGTTTTTACATTTCTTCGTGTATTTATTTATTCATTTTTAATTTTTATAGGTTTCGGTCCTCCATATTTACAGCGTGATCTGTGGGGATGCTGAAACTTTGCCGACACATTCTGGGAACAACTGGGACATATTACAGTACATCTTGTAAAAAGGCGCATAAATGACAGAGCATTTTTACGCTATAAATCCATAATATATGAGGATGATGTCTTGATCTTCACTTGATGCAGTGTGACATGTTAGTGCATGCTGAAAAACACACACTGGGTGACCCAGTTTCACATGACATCAGTTAATGAAGTTTTTTTCCCAACATTAAACATTCATTTCCACGTCAGTACTGCCATTAAGAACAAGCGCAGACACGTCCGGACCCGGTTCCAGTAACATCCTGATTAAAATCAATTATTGCCTCATTTCGACCAACATTTAACCTTTAACAGGTTACAAATATTTCCAGAAAAAAAAGTCATCAAACGTCAGTGAAATGTGATTTTTTTTTTTCATAATCATTTCCAGTTTAATGAAAGTGACTGCAAGAGTCGAAATGTCGAACATGTTTTTGCATTGTTTTGTGTTAGTCACGCACACACCTTTAAGAAACCATTAGACTTTCACTTTAGTTATATAATCTTTTTTTAACGTTTCAAAAAGCAAGTTGACTTAAGTAAGTATTAAAGTCTCAAGTATGTGTACTCTCACAATAAAACGTGAACATATAAAACACACCGAAATCTAAAACAACTACTCAAAAAAAGGATTACAAACTGAACACCTCTATAGAATTACATGTAAATGATATTGAGCAGCCGGTCGATTATTATTGCAAAATCAATGCTGACTTTTTAACTTGATGTACTTCAATATCTAAATCTACTACGAACTACTAAACTACTTAAAATGACAATAACAGACAACCAATTAATTATATCTAAATGGGAAATCAAAAAAATTGAAACTAATTCAAAATAAACATATCTCATATATTTTAAAACTGTAAAAGCTCATGCTAAATTATTGTGTATCACATGTAATAAATTAAAGTACACGATGTCGTCCATCTAGTTTAACTGTTCACTTTGTTCATTATAAAAACACATATTGTGGTTATAAGAGGTTGTGACTGACACTGACACAAAAAGTAAAAATGGAAGTATGTATTTCTCCATTTACCTCTCAGATATTCTCAAACATGAGCCAAAATCTCTGAACAGGGATAGATGTTAGGTGGACCCAAACGCCATTGTTAGTGCTAACCTCGCATGAGCACATTTACTCTAACAGTGTGAACACTCTTTCATTGTGTAATGATGCATAAAACCGTGTGACGGTACACACACCTAAAGGCAGTGAAGTGAGTGATAAATCAACAGTAAAGTACAGTAAGTACGCGTGTCATATGACTCAAAAGCGCTTGATCTTTAGGGTTTGTGAATAAAACAGAATAAAGTGAGGATTGTGGTGTAGAAACTCCTGCTCGATGTCAACAAACCGGTTTGAACGTGCAGAACTCAAACAGAGCTCTAGTTTCTCATTTCTAGTGCTTGTTTTTGGAAGAAAGATCCAAATGCCACATGCAAACACAAGCACATCTGCAGAAACTTCATCTGGCTCTCGCTGTGAAGCTGCTGGTTTTGCCGGTGTGTGTGTGTGTGGAACATCTCAGGAACAGGGTTTGCATGATCTTTCTCAGCTGTGCTGAAGCTGATAGTGTTTAATGTGTGTTTAAACAGTCAGCATGAGCCAAGCTTGGAGAAATGGCTGGAATATGGCATGAGATGAATTGATTTTAACTTTAACTTTTAACTACTGTAATGTCTTGTCAATTTACTGTTTTTACTGTAATGCGTCCTTTTATATGGATTATTAAGAATCAAAAACGTCTATCTTACAATTGAGAACTCGCAACTGATTATGATATATTATGCATATCTGACAAATCTGAGAAAAAAGCTAGAATTGCGAGTTTATTTCTCACAATTGCGAGAAATGAAGTCAGAACGGTGAGATAAAAAGTAGCACTTCGCTTTTTCACTTTTTATTCCGTGGCAGAATAAAGCTTCCATAGTTTACCATCAATAAATGCTTGAAACGTCAATGAGATATATATATACAGTAGAAGAAAAGGTGAAAATTTAACATCGCTTTGAAGGTCTGAGAAACCATATATTACGGTGGCCGAGAAAGCTCAACGCGCTGCAAATAAAAGAAAACACATGCAAATAAAAGAAAACGCATGCAAATAGAAAAAAACGTGTGCAAATAGAAAAAACTCCGGCAAATTAAGAAAACATCTTCATCAGTTTCACAACACACGTGTTCCAAATACTCACAACACCACCCAAATTCAGAAACGCGCTGCAAAAGCTCACAACACAAATACAGAAACGCGCTGCAAATAACACAGACCACAACGGAAATGGAAACCCCGTGCTGCGTTGTCATGGGAACATCCCAGGTGAAAATAATGAGGAATTACATAGTCTTTCGTTGCTCCTTCATCAAGTGCGATCCACACGGCTACATAACAGCGCACTAGCCCTGCTCACTCCAAATCCCACTTTAAGGGCTCTGCAATCTGCCCTTCGAAGGGAGTAGGCAAAGGGAAGCTCACGAGCAATAAGCGCGTCCCAGCCGGGTTCGTCACTTATTTGGTTCCCCTGGAAACATTTCCGTTGTGGTCTGTGTTATTTGCAGCGCGTTTCTGTATTTGGAGCACATGTGTTGTGAAACTGATGATGTTTTTTATTCATTTGCAGGTGTTTTTTTATTTATTTGCACGCGTTTTTTTCTATTTGAATGTGTTTTTTTTTCTATTTGCATGTGTTTTTTTCTATTTGCATGTGTTCTTTTTTCTATTTGCATGTGTTTTTTTCTATTTGCATGTGTTTTTTTCTATTTGCACGTGTTTTTTTCTATTTGCATGTGTTTTTTTTTATATTTGCATGTGTTTTTTTTTATTTGCACGTGTTTTTTTTGTATTTGCATGTGTTTTTTTGTATTTGCACGTGTTTTTTTCTATTTGCATGTGTTTTTTTTTCTATTTGCATGTGTTTTTTTTCTATTTGCATGTGTTTTTTTTCTATTTGCATGTGTTTTTTTCTATTTGCATGTGTTTTTTTTCTATTTGCATGTGTTTTTTTTCTATTTGCACGTGTTTTTTTATTTATTTGCACGTGTTTTTTTCTATTTGCATGTGTTCTTTTTTCTATTTGCATGTGTTTTTTTCTATTTGCATGTTTTTTTTCTATTTGCACGTGTTTTTTTCTATTTGCATGTGTTTTTTTTCTATTTGCATGTGTTTGCATCAGCTGCAGCGCGTTGAGCTCTCTCGGCCACCGTAATATATGCCTTTAATAATGTATTGTTATAAAGATATTTGCTAGATAAAGAGATGGCACTATCCTGCAAAAATCACTGCTGTTATCCAATTATAATATATTGAAATCTTCAAAACAAGATCAATTTAATTGTGCAACAAAACTGCATTAGATATATATATATATATATATTGAATTTTGTTTATTTTCTTATGTTTAAAACATGAATCTAACAAGATTTAGTTCATGCTTAAAACTCCTCACTTTAAAGTAATTCAACTGAGATGTATTATACACTTGCAGTGTAAAGTAATTCATAATGAGCATTAATCTATGTTGTGTTATGTTCAGTTGCGTATGTGCACTCGCCTGTACTGGGAGACGTGCCGCTCACACTGACGTCACACACCATCTTAGCAGTTTCCCAGGGGAAAACACTCGTGGTATCTGAACTGATGGACACATCAAACGTGGGACCTTTAAAACAGGACAAAAATAGCATTGTTCCAGTCTTATGAGACTGACATATTAAAGCATGCCTCATATTGAGCATTATATATATATATACAATTACAAATACAGTAATATTGTGACATATTATTACAAAAATAACTGTTTTCTATGTGAATATATAGTAAAGTGTAATTTATATCCTGTGATCAAAGCTGAATGTTCAGCATCATTACTCCAGTCTTCAGTGTCACATGATCCTTCAGAAATCACTCTAATATGAGGATCTGATGCTCAAGAAACATTTATGATTATTATCAGTGTTGAAAACAGTTTCATATTTTTGTGGAAACTGTGATACATTTTTATTTCTAAGATTCTTTGATGAATAGAAAGTTAAAAACAGAGGAATAGAATCTTTTGCAACATTATAAATGTCTTAGGGTCCGGTTCTCACTATAAACTAGTTGCTTATAAGCATGCATATTACTATGATATTGGCTGATTATGAGTACTTATGAAGCACATATTAATGACTTATTCTGCATGACCATATTCTACATCCCTTAACTTAACAACAACCTTACTAACTATTAATAAGCAGTAATTAGGAGTTTATTGAGGTAAAAGTCATAGTTAATAGTGAGAATTGAAACCTGTTCTAAAGTGTGACCTTATTAGACTGTTTAATGAAGCTCAGGGGGACATTAATGCATTTAACCTGCAGTTACAAATGCAGGAACAATGTTTTGATGTTTTAAACATAAAATGTTAAATATTGATTAAAAAAATTAAAAAATACTTTAAATATGAATTTTAAACCAACATCAAATCACTGTTAATGAGTGAGTCATTGAGATTCGACCGATTCATTCAAACGGGCGATTCATTCAGGAACGAAGCATTTGTCTTAATGAGTGAGTCATTGAATCATTCACTCAACCGATTCGTTCATTCAGTAACGAAACACCGGTGTGTGTCGCTCAGTTTTTGTCCTGTGTGCTGTGGTTTTTGTTTGGAACTATATAGCAAATAGAGCAAAAACAGGCAATATTGTGTCTAAAATGTAAGTCACTTAATATTACCTTCTTGTTTATTGAACTGTTGAATACAGTACAATCAATATCATATTTGTAATTATGCTGATATTTGGTGGGGAAACAAACAGCACTTTTCATATGATATTGATTAACTATATTAAATATAAATTTAAAAGACATACAAAGGTATTTTGCCCCTTACCTTGAATAATAAGGGCATTATAAATGCATTTTAATAGAGTAAATCACGCAGTGACAGCGCACTAGTCTAACTTACTAGACAACATCATGTAGTGTGTGTGTGTGTGTGCGCTCTCGTGTGTTTATGTAAAGTGAGGGACAAACTCGATAATGTCAGATCGCACATCGTTAAAACAACAATTATGATCTTATTGCAGACGATACATATCGCACACCCCTATATAGAAGTATTGTGCATTGTTCATGTTAACTAACGTAGGTAACTAGTGTTAACTATACACAGTGTAATCAACATGGGGAAATCTCAGAGTTAGCCAGATGAGAAGTTTATCAATGTATCATATTTCACTCTTTTAATTAATTGTATAACTGTATCATATATCTCTTTTAATTCCTTTTATAACTGTACTGGTAATTCCTTTCTGTGTGAAGGACTTTAAATTGCCATAGTGTATGAAATGTGCAATATAAATAAACTTGCATTGCCTAATTTCCGTAATTTGGGGATGTTTTCATGAATAAGCCTATGTAGAAGTATTATGTATTGTTCATGTTAGCTAACGTAGTTAACTAATGTTAACTAATGAAACCTTACTGTAAAGTGTTTCCGTAATTTGGCCATGTTTTCATGAATAAGCCTTCATGATGTACAGATGATTCACAGATGTATTGTTCATGTTACCTAATGTAGTGAACTAATGTTAACTAATGGAAGCTTGTTGTAAAGTGCTACCGGACATGTTTTCATGAGATTCGAATTCTCTACCTTTGTGTGCGAAAGCGACCTGAACCTTATTGGACACTCCTTTGGCCATCTCGACCCAGTCTTCCCCGGCCTGCTTCGTCCAGGCTTTCATTTGGCACGAGTAGAAGCCGCGATCGGTCTCCTGCACCGCCTGGATACGGAACTGAAACTCCCTCTTCCCGGTCTTCACCAGCATCAGGCCGTCCCGCCGGCCCGGCTCGCCCCAGTCCTCCAGCTGAAGGACCGTGTCCGGGCCCAGCGAGGCCAGCTTGCGGCTGGGAGACCCGACGGCCTCCTCGGACAGGACGAGGATGGAAAACGTGCTTTCCGGCGGGAGGTTTTGCACATTGGCCTGGCAGCTCATCTCAAACGTGGAGCCAGTGGCCGTAGCTTCACGGAGACGACGGGCGACGACCCCGAGAACAGGACCTGCGCCAGACCAACAAAACAGATCTCTTAATATCTCAACTGTTCATCCAAGGCAGGAATGAGATTACATGGAGATTTGAATGTCTACACAGGAGATACATACTGTTCATATCCGCTTAGATGCAAAAATCTCAATATGAACTCAAACATTCTCATCAAAAGAGCTGAGCTGCTATCCATATTGCTTAACACTAAATATGAACAATCAATACAATGCAAATGATACACCAAGCGTAATAAAATTAAAATACATATTTTTTACTAAATAATAATATTAATGATGTGATTATTATTTATATTATAATTATAATAAATAAATAAATAATCATATCATGATTATTATTAATGATTTGACTATTATTATTTATACAATAATATAAACAATAATACATATTTAAACAATAATAATAATAATAACATAAACATAATAATAGTATTAACATAATAATAAAACGTACTATTTATAATATAATAATAACACATTTAAATTATAATAATAAATATGTATATTATTATATATTATTATTATAATCAATGATGTGATTATTATTAATAGTAATAATATAACTAATAATAAATATTTTTAAAATAATAATAACAAAAACATAACAATAGTATTAACATAATAATAAAACGTACTATTTATAATATAATAATAATAATAATTGAAATAAATAATAATCATATTATTATGTTATTATTATTTATATAATAATAATAATATAAATAATAATACATCTTTAAATGTGATTATTATTTATATTAAAATTATAATAATAAATGTATATTATGATATATTATTATTATCACAATGATGTGATTATTATTAATAGTAATAATATAACTAATAATAAATATTTTTAAAATAATAATAACAAAAACATAACAATAGTATTAACATAATAATAAAACGTACTATTTATAATATAATAATAATAATAATTGAAATAAATAATAATCATATTATTATTATGTGATTATTATTTATATAATAATAATAATATAAATAATAATACATCTTTAAATGTGATTATTATTCACATTAAAATTATAATAATAAATATGTATATTATTATATATTATTATTATAATCAATGATGTGATTATTATTAATAGTAATAATATAACTAATAATAAATATTTTTAAAATAATAATAACAAAAACATAACAATAGTATTAACATAATAATAAAACGTACTATTTATAATATAATAATAATAATAATTGAAATAAATAATAATCATATTATTATGTTATTATTATTTATATAATAATAATAATATAAATAATAATACATCTTTAAATGTGATTATTATTTATATTAAAATTATAATAATAAATATGTATATTATGATATATTATTATTATCACAATGATGTGATTATTATTAATAGTAATAATATAACTAATAATAAATATTTTTAAAATAATAATAACATTAACATTATTATGAATAATTATTATTATTATTTATATTACAGTTATGATCATATAAATATAATAAATCTTAAAATAAATAATAATAATAATTGTATTAGTATTATTTATATAATAATAATATAAATGATTAACATTATCATTATTATTATTATTCTTTGTAAAAGCACTTTGTGCTACTAGCATGTATTCAGACCTCAGTTGGCTCTGTTTATTTCTCCTAATGCATTTAAGAGACAAACTTGAAACCTGAAACAGAGAGCTGGAAACTCTGAGCTCTGAATGCATTTACACAGCGATACCGAACCATGTCTTCTCTGTGAAAGAAAGTTATTGGTCTTGTGTTACATAAGACAATTTATTGCCAAGTCTTTAGGAATATGAAAAACTGTCCCAATATAGGAGCGACAATATTAGATAATGGCAAAATTATGCCAAATGTTCTTAGAGGTCATTAAAGCTGCAATTGCAGCTGTATAACTTTGAGCAGCAACAGTTTTGAACATAACCGTACAGCATGTCAGAGTAAACTGCACCCTGTGGAGAAGTGCATCAGTCCAGCAGCTCACAAAACACATCACAATATAATACACACGCCATCATTTGTACCTCCTCGTGAAACAGAATTCTCCATTACAGAAGACGTTGCTGGTTGAAGTCAACCGGTGCAAATGCTTCCATGCATATATGTATTGCGTTCAGGTAATTATAGAAATGATGCAGGAAATCAATGAGCTGAGATGTCATATGTCAGACCAGAATAGAAGCGTGAACATTTGAGCAAATATCCTGAGGCAAACTAGACACCTTATATGTTTGATATAACACTTTACAATAAGGTTCATTAGTTAGCTACCTCAGTTAACCTGAACTAAGAATGAACAATACTTCTTCAGCATTAATTTCAACATTTACTAATACATTATTTATTTGTTAACGTTAGTTGATGCACCCTGAACTAACACGAACAAACAATGAACAGCTGTATTTTTATTAACTAACATTAACAAAGATGAATAAATACTGAAATGTATTGCTTATTGTTAGTTCATGTTAGTTAAAACATTAGCTGATGTTAACGAATGAACCTTATTGTAAAGTGTTACCTGGATATTTTAAATACAGAGGCAGAGCTAACTAAACAAGAAAGTTTTGTTTGTTGGTCTTACTAAAACGTGCAAAACCCATATAAGATTACATAAGCGTTTAAATGCATGCACACTTACGCTTGTTAGCAAAGCTGACTATAAGAGCTGGGGTCAAATGCTCCACGACCTTTTTCCAGTTCCCGTGACGAGTCGGGATCCACGCCGTTACGCCACACGTATATTCTCCAGCGTCGGCGTCCGTCGTGTGAAGGAGGCGGAGCTTAAATGTGGAAGGCTCCGCCCTGGTCGCTGTAATAAGCCCCGCCTCCATACGATTCTTGAATGTCTTGCCTGGCACGAGGGTCCCGTTCTCATCCAATGACGCGATGGTGTGAGTAGACACTGGAACGACACCGGGAACAGCGTCTCTGTAAAGCCACGACACTCCCAGTCGTCCACTACGAAGATTGGACACGTTCGTAACTTTGCATTCCAGCTCCGTCGGGTCGCCGAAAAACTTTGCGTTCACAGATGAGTTTAGGACAACGGTGTAGTCTGGATCTGAAAGACACAGAGAGACAATTGTCAAAATAAAACGAAAGCGTCGCCTATTTCAGATTAAATAAAAAACACATTAAATAATGATGTACAGAAGATTTACACATTTTTAAAGCATGCAGTGCATGATGGGTTTTTGTTTTAGCACATTGCTTGTCAGGGTGTTGCATTGCTGTAAAGTGTTTTGAGTGTTGCGATGTTTCTATACGGTGTTATGGTGAGTGTTATTTTGGTTGCTCACTAGTTCAAGTCAAAAGTGATTCTTGCCTTAACAAACACCAAATAAAACATCCCCCTGTGGTGAAAATCCAGCTTTTAATGTTGTTTATGTGTATATGTGGTGTTTTTAAAATGCTTTAAGACACACCATGTGTAAGTTCATAAGTCGACAGCATTGCTGAGTATTTTCTGCTTAAAACTGCAGTGAACCAAAGACAGTCTCAAAAACACGGTTTGAAATCGCTGGTGTTTCTGACGTCACGAACGACCTTGTAACCAATCAGATCAACGTGTGATCGTCAACCAGTGGATCTCTGAGCTGAGTGAGTGAGTGGAGGCGGGGCTCATTTGCATATTCATAGAACCGCGTATACTAAATGAGGCGAGGGTGTCGAGTTACATTCAAGATATTTTAAGGCATGAATAATTTGTTTTCAAGGAAAGAAACGCTTGAATATGTAATTTTGGTGATCAAAGATGAGTTTTAAGGGATAAAATGATTGACTACTGGGAGACTTTTGTCAATACTGCCAAATGACCATGGTATAAGTGGGATAATCTACAGCTAGCTGTGCATTAAACAATTTTAAAGCACTCCGCTTCATGTCGGGCTGTTCTTTGCCTCAACGTCATGCATTTAAAATCGTTTAACCAAACAGTTTCTGGTCCCCATTGACTTCCACAATACGGGGAAAAAATACTATGGAAGTCAATGGGGACCAGAAACTGTCATTCTTCAAAATATCATCTTTTGTGTTCAACAGAAGAAAGAAATTCATACAGGTTTGGAACAACATGAGGGTGAGTAAATGATGACAAATTTGTCATTTTTGGCTGAACTACCCCAAAGTGACTCCATATTTGTTGAAGAAAATTAAGCTGGATTATTGATTAAATGTTGATAAAACTGATTCTTCAGCAGCTACGCTGTAAATGACTACAAATGTTCCTCACACACCTCCAAACATCCACTCACGTGCACATTCACACACTCATTAAAGCTGTTTCTAGGCTCTCAGCGCACCAGTGTCAAGTGTTTGTGGGCAGCCGGCCCGGTTAGTGAAGGACTCCCTGTGTCTCTTCCTATACAGCTGGGACCTTCATGCCCGGGTGAGCAGTACTAGAGGCACACAAAGACTTACAGCGGGCCAAAGCCAGCGCTATTCTCCCACACGGACAACCTTGACATAATCACACCATGTAAATAGCTCAGGAAAACACATGAGAGAGACACGGGAACACAGACAAATGAAAATCATCCAGACAATCATTGGCGTATACAACCCACTGAGCATCACATGTGGTTGTGGGTTTTGCGTTAAGCTTTTTGGACGTCACGCCGGCTGAGTCACTGGGACCATCTGTGCGTTGTGGCTCTCATCCGCATCACTTCCTGTTCGCTAAGCCCCTCCCACTTATAGCCATTTACTTTGGGGAACATCTCATCGGCTCTGATAAAGACTACTGCACATATGCAGCAAAAATAGGTTTTATCCCTGCAGTCTAGACCAGATAACCTAGTCCAGTTGGTGCTTAAACTTTGTCTTAGCGCTGGTTACCATTGTAAGGTGTGGTTTGGGCACTTTTAACCCTCTTGTGCTGATTTTTTTTTTTTTTTACTTCATCGGAATGGTTACGAAACATGGTAAAGATTTTGGCACTTGCTGTGTGAACACAAAACAAATCATGGGCATGATTCAAAAAGGTTAAATGGTCCTGAAAAAAATTGTCACACATGTATTGGAAATTAATGGGAAACGGATTTCATCTAGTGGAAGCTTTTGGTACTGTTATGGAGTTAATATTGTGCCATAATTACACAAAGAAATCCAGCATTTTCCAAACAAACTCGATCTGCTTTGCAAATTCGACTCGCAAACAAACAGAAAGCAATGTGCAATTTAGATTTATGGCTTTGATTTTCTCACAGTTTTAGAGTAAAACGTGTTTTGGAAAATACATTAAAAAATATATGTATTTATTTTTGTGTGCATTTTTCATAATAAATCTTTTTAAATTGTATAACTCTTTTCAAGTTCAGTTTTTTTTTAAACTTTTTTAATGCTTCACTTCAGCAATAATCTGCCATGTGTCGTCTTTAAAAAGAGACCAAACTGAATTCTTCAAAGCATTCAAGATTTATGACAGATTAATCTGTAGATGTCATTTTCAGGTCTATGCTCAAAAAGTGAATAAATGGATTATAACTCCTACATAAATATAAATTAGTACCATAAAATCCCCTAAAAATACAGAATATTAAATAAAAAAACATTATTGGACTAAAATATAGTACAGTCATTTTTAAATTCTTAAGTTTTTGACCATCAAACGAAGAGCATCAGAGGGTTAATGTAAAAAATATTGCTCAAAATAAAAAAAAACGTTTCTAGATAGAATTTGATGAGAAATATTCCAGTTCATATTGAGATCTTTGACTTTGGATTGCAGACGTTGGCAAATCTTCGAGGCGTTATTGAGATCTTGTATGAAACACAAGATAACTGGGGTCTTTATACTGAGATACAGAAGAATTAAGATTAAAATCCCCTAATCTATAGGAGAAACATGAGATATTAAAGTTAACAATAGCCAATTTAACCTGCTTGTGGAAGTAAAAACCAGCTTTTCTCATGTAAAACTAGACATTTTAGACGGATCAACCCAGCGCTAAATTAAATTTAACTAAACTAAAATTAAATAAAAAAAAATTTGAGATGAAGCAACAATAAATAATATTCTAAGAAAATATTTAATTAAATGCTTAGAAATAGACATGAAGTAGAAGTTCTAGTAAAAAAATTCAAACTGAAACAAAATAGAAATATATAAAAAACTAAACCAAAAGCCTATAACAAAATTACTAAAATTAATCTAAGATTAAAATGAAAGCTGAAAATAAATCCAAAATAAAAGCCAATTCAATTAATAATTTTTTTTTCAGCATTGCCAGTTAACTAATAACTTTTTTAAGTTATTTACTTAGTTTGTTGCTTTCGCTGAAGACCTTTATAATTCTGAGCACAGCTTGGTTATGAACTTTTGGGATCAAGCGAGGAGAACCAGGCAGCGAAAGAGAGAGTTCTAGTTAAAGAAAGATAAATAAAGACAGGACGAGAGCAGGTCTACAATGTGTTTCTTTACCCGGACAAACAGAGAAGACAAGATGAATGTCTGAGCGGAGCTCTATAGCGGTCGCTATGGACGGGTCCCGAGTGTCCTGGGAACCAAGCGGGGATCTCAAAGTGACTGTCAATCACGATTCATTAAGAGCCTCTCCACTCCACACATTCAATCTGCATTATCAGACTTTATCTCACACTCGCTCTTGCCTTTCAGAGTGCTTTTGTCTCCGTCTCTCTCTCTATTTCGTTCTCTCGCACTTTCTTCTGGTTTTCTGCACACCTGTCTGAAGAATGAGCTGTGTTGCTTGTTCGTGTGTTTGGTGTAATTGTTATTCAAATACAGAGAGACTGATGCAGACGAGTGAAAGTTTAGAGTTTAGATGACACGTCACATGATCCGGGTCTTCTGACATCAGCACTAAACTGGAGATTAGTAACCAACGGACACTGATAATCTCTAAATTATTGGGAATAGACTTACTTAGTAGGATCAGAATATAACTATTAATACGAATAGACTGAAGAAACACTTAAATTAAAATAATTTTATAAAAAAGCATATTTGTATAATCAAAACATACATTTAGAAATCAGAATAAAAAAGAGAATCAATTAATAAATAATAATAATTTTATGAATCAGAATAAAATAGAACTTTATCATATATAATTTTATTATATAATATATATATATATATATATATATATATATATATATATATATATATATATATATATATATATATATATATTATTATTATTTATTATATATTATAATAGAATTTGATTAATTTATTAATTTAATTTGATTAAAAAAACAATTGAATAATTATTCAAATGGAATAATTCAAATATAAATTGAATAATCAAAATATAATTTTAGAAATCAGAATACAGAATAAATGAATAACAGAATAAATCAAAAGATAATAATAATTTTGCTTAATAAATGAGAGTATAAATTTGGAAATCAAAAACAGAATAGAGAAACGCCTCTTCTTAAATAAATCAGAAAAGAAGATTAATAAAATAAAAATATTATATTATAAAATGAAATATAAAAAGCTAAAATAATTGAAAACCAAGCGACTCATTATACGTACATACACTATGACGTACACACACACACACACACGACTATAGAGACTATACAGAATTAACATGCTGGTTGCTGGGCTCACCGGGTCTTAAAGTCATAAAATATTATATAATAAAATTAAAAATAAAAAGTTAAAATAATTGAAAACTAAGCGACTCATTATACGTACACACTATGATACACACACACACACACACACACGACTCTATAGAGACTATACAGAATTAACATGCTGGTTGCTGGGCTCACCGGGTCTTAAAGTCATTAACGCTAATGAGTTTGAGCAGCACAAGTCATCCATCAGTGCAAGACAACATGAAGAAACGTCCCTGAAATCCTGACAGAGACTTCAGCTGTTCCACAACAACGAGATGTGTGCGCATATGGCATGGGTTCAGGCAGTACAGTACGTCAGCGTGAGGTTAGTGCACTTCACTGCTTTGATCGAGCGTCGTCCACAAACACTCTGATCTTCAACACTGGATGATAACGCCAAACACTGGACATTTATTACACTCATCAGACACCATGATAACAGACCACACCTTCACTATAAAGAAACCACAGACGCAGACTTTGATTTCACAATGCAAAACTAGGCCACAAGTAAACATGCTACACACACACACACACACACACACACACACACACACACACACACACACACACAGTGGCGTGTTTCTCCGAGGAGACGAAATAAAGACATCCAGATCACCGTGTATTAAAGAGCTCAATGATAAGATTGAATCATAAGAGCAAACACAACAAGACAAATATACAAGAACGAGAACTGAGTCACTCGTCTGAAAACAATGTTGGAAGGAGCGATACAAACTTCAAAAGCTGTGGAATTAATATTTCACTCTATGCATTGCCTTCATTGTCCGTTCTGTCGAGATTGTCTTTATTAGTGACGATTGCAAAGTCAAACATCACTAACTATTGCTCATGTCTCTACAATCACAAATAAAGGTTATTTATTGGAGTAGGGTTTATAAGAAAATGCTATTTCAGTCTTTTTACTTCAAAATGTCACATTTAATTCAATGTTTTACCTGCCGCTTCTTCACAATATTTTGTAAAAATGTACTTGCAATTTCTGAGTGAAAATTGTTTCAAAGTAAATCCAACTCCAATTGTTTTGTTAGTGAACAAACACTTGGTCAAACAGTCAATTTTATGAACCTTTTATTAAAACCTTTTGACGCATGAACTATATTTATAGTCAATACTTTTAATGACTCATACTCTTATTGTGAGGCCATCGCAATTACCTTCCCTACTAATGACACCGTTCAAAATATTTTATTTTAAATAAATGAACTCTTTCATTCAACAAAGATGTATTACAATTGACCAAAAGTGATAGTAAATATATGTATAATGTTATAAAAGATTTAAAATAAAAGCTGTTCTTTTGAACTTTCTGTTCATCAAAGAATCTTGAAAAATAAAATGTATCCGTTTAACAACTGTTTTCAACACTGATAATAATCATAAATGTTTCTTGAGCATCAGATCCTCATATTAGAGTGATTTCTGAAGGATCATGTGACACTGAAGACTGGAGTAATGATGCTGAACATTCAGCTTTGATCACAGGATATAAATTACACTTTACTGTATATTCACACAGAACACAGTTATTTTAAATTGTAAAAATATTTCACAATATTACAGTTTTTACAGTATTTTACTGTAAATAAATATAGCTTTTGAAGAGTCTTCTTTTAAAGGAACACAGTAAAGCAAAGATTATTAGTACATTTTACAAGAAAATAATTATTTACGTTTTTACTACTAATTTAATGATTGATTACTTTATTATCCCAATGATTAAATTTGTATTGCTTGTGTCTCGACATGCGTACACACAAAGAACCAACAATATACATGAATATAAAAACATGAAAAACACCCAATACATTTTTTTTAACTAGTTTCTAATTTACTAGAAGTTTCTACACCTTCAAAATGTAAATCCTACACCAAATACTATATGTTTTCAGGTGATTATATGTGATTCTGCCTGGAGTTTGATCATAAAGATGATCCCAGAAGGCAAGAGCATTCATGCTGGCCTTTCAGCAGAGCGTCTAAAGAGAAGGAAGTGAGAAAACAAAGGAGAGAACAATAAAACTTTTCAGCGTCCCACACAAAAACATGTTCTCAAGTTCAAGCATTAGCAGTTCTCCAGGTCGGTGTTTCGGCATGAGACCGGATTCTTGGAGCCGCGCGGAAGAACGAGAGCCAAAACGTCCAAAGCTGTTCTACGGAAATGAGTGCGAGTGTAAAGTTGCTCTTTTAAAGAGGACCTATTATGCTTTTTCACATGTTCATCTGTCTTAGGGGTGGAACGGTACACAGACATCACGGTTCGGTACGATTTCGGTACAATGGAGGGAAAAGCAAAACAAAAATGCAGAAGGCATTGTATTTTTTAAATAAGTTTTATTAATAAAGGCATAGAACCAGTTTATTTGTAGTGCACGACAATAGTTTTATATAATTAGTTTATTAATTAAATTAATAAAAAGACAAAAAGACCTCGCGATATGTTTGGTAATTGTACCTGAATTAATTTAAAATTATTTGGCTATATTTCAGATCAATATATTTGTTTTCCTTAATTTTGATTAACATTATTAATTGACAATGTAACATTATTCTCATCTGAATTATAAATAATTGATTTCTGTATAAAATAATACTACCATTAAAAACACATTCGATTTTCTTTTTTATTCAATGTAGAATGTGTAAGATTATCGCTCCGATGAATGTCCAAAAGATGGGACCCACAGACTGTTTTGAAATGGAGTTGGATAAATATGTTTTGCTTTTAAAACAGTGTGTGTGTGTGTGTGTGTGATTTTGGTTGGGTGACAGTTGTAGGTTACAGTTTGACAAGAGTTTACAGTGTGACAAAAGCACAATGTTGTGTTTTATTGCGAGTGTACACACAAATATAAGTAAACACTTTGCAGGTTTAATGATCTGAACAAAATGACGGAGTATGTTTTTTATGTTTCCACTGTTCGATCCCGCCCCCGCCTCTCTCTCTCTCGCGCACACACACACACACACACACACACACACACACACACACACAGAGTTCGATCGCGCCCGCGCCTCTCTCTCACACACACACACACACACACACACACACACACACACAGAATTCGATCGCGCCCTCGCCTCTCTCTCTCTCTCTCTCTCTCTCTCTCTCTCTCTCTCTCTCTCTCTCTCTCTCTCACACACACAAACACACACACACACACTCCAGCATTGCAATCTTGACATCGCAGCCTGTTCATTGTGTGGTCACACCAAACGCGAATAGAGCGTCAAATTCGCGTCTAGTTCGACGCTAGTCCAGAGCGAATAGGACGCGCGTATAAAGCCAACGCTTGAAGTGAGCGCGCGTTCAGAGCTAAGCCGATGGTACAGATTATGTGTCCCTAAAGAACCCGCGTATCTAACAGTAGTTCCGCATTACATGAATTAATTTGCACGCGAGTTTTATTTATTTTTATACCGTGTATTCTCCGTGTAAATTCGTGCACCGAACCGTGACGCCCGTACCGTTTCGGTTCAATACGAATACATGTACCGTTCCACCCCTAGTCTTTAGTGTGTAATGTTGCTGTCTGAGCATGAAAAAGCTCTGCAAAGTTCAACAGCATGATATTATTATTCATTATATGAATAATTATCATATAATTATTGTCACTCTTTTCATCTGGGAACGAACACGTCACAATATTCGTCATTTTAATAATTCATATGCAGAATAAAGGGGCGGGGCCTGGTTGAGTTAGTTAGTAGTGTGTTAAACTGGCGGTTATGGAAAGGGGCTGGGCTTTTCCCAAACACACTCAAAGCGCTCGACCAATCACAACACACTGATCCAGTCGACCAATCAGAGCACAGTGTGCTTTTCAGAAGGAGGGGCTTCATAGAGACAGGAAGTAAACAGAGCGTTACTGACAGACTGGGAAGAGAGGAGCCGCAACAATGGAGAATATGAGGAAATAATCAACATTCAAGCAGGAAAACCTGTTCTAGTAGAGCCTGAAAACAACATCAAGACTTTGTAAAAGGGCAGAACAGGTCGTATTTAAAGCCAATAAGATTCTCTTTAACTTTTTTACAGGAGTTGTAGGCCTACTCACATACTGGAAAAGGAATAATAGACTTTATTTCTCCGAGATTAAAGAGCTTGTGTAAGTACAGTACGTGTGTGAGACTATCTAACTAGCAAAAATGAATGCCCTTCAAATGATTATTTTTAATGCAGTCAGTCAAAGTCAAGAGTCCTGCGATCTGGAGGCAATTTCTTTATAGATTAAACTTCTGTTGTTTCCAGATGTGTACCAACAAAGACGTTTATCGTCACATCTGGCCCTGAAAACTCCGACCAAGGCCACTTCAGGAAGTCACCGACAACACCTGATGTCTTTTATGGCTCAGAAGGTTTGTGTGCAATGCTGGTGGGGATTTCCTACATTAAAACCCATTGAAACCCACTAAGCCGTACCTAAATCTAGCTTTTGTTCTCTAGGAAATCTGAAAAAAAAAAAAAAGCTTGACCAATACTAAAGGAAAACACTCGGGCTGTAAGAAAATAAACAGCAGTTTGAGATCAGTAAATCTTTTAAAAATGTTTTTGAAAGAAGCCTTTTCTGCTCACCAAGGCTGCATTTATTTAATCAAAAATACAGTAAAAACTGAAATATTGTGAAATATTAGTATTTGAAATAATTAATTTCTGTTCGAATATATAAAGTAAATTATAATTTATTCCTGTGATCAAAGCTGAGTTTTTAGCATCATTACTCCAGGCTTCAGTGTCACATGATCCTTCAGAAATCACTCTAATATGAGGATCTGATGCTCAAGAAACATTTATGATTGTTATCCATATTGAAAACAGTTTCATATTTTTGTGGAAACTGTGATACATTTTATTTTCAGGATTCTTTGATTAATAAAAATTACATTTATTTGAAATAGAACCTTTCATAACATTATACATGTCTTTACTCTCGATGCCTTGCTCAAAAGTATTATTATTAGTATATATGTTTATACATATTTATTTGTATTTTTCAATTTTCATTTTAATTATAGTTTATGTTTAAGTAATTTTATGTGCTTTTGTCATTTTTGCTATAGTTCATTTATATTTAGCCTTTATTATTATTATTTTTTTTAATCATTTTTAAGTTTTTGAAGTAATTATAGTAGTTTATTTCTGTTAGTGCCAAGGCAACATTTCTATTTTTTTTATATCATTATTTAATTTAAAATTAATTTCAATCAGCAAAATCAATTTTAAAATAGTTTTATTTACCAATAACAGCACTGGCATCAAGAACCTTTGACTTTACGCATACTAAAGAATATTGATCTATTTTTTTTGTAGTAATAAACTTCATCGTCCAACACTCATACCATCTCACATGAAAAATTTCCTTAGAAATCTGATGAAGGAAGCTTGCCTTTTTGCCCGTGAAAATGCTTGGATAATAAAGAAAATAAACAGCATTTTATGCATTCCAACAGCGTGATATCATGAATTAATAAGGACATGCATAAAAATCTGCTTAATCTTTATGTGTGTGATCACCAGTTTAATAGTATTATTTATATACTATAATAGATTTCAGTTATATTTTGATGTAGATTTTAGTTATTTTCAGTTTCAATATAATTTTAGTTGAACTTTTACTCATTTTGTTCTGTGCTTTTGTCAGTCGTTTAGTGTTTGTTTTTTTATATTACTATATAGATTCCTTTTTTCCAGTTTTGGCTCAATTTTTGTTATTTATTTATTCCCAATTAGTCATTTTGATGCTTCCACTTAAACATATTTCAGTTAGTTTTCAAGGCAACATATCTAATTTTTATTTAGATTTTTCATATAATATTTTATTTCAGTTTCAGTAGTTGCACACCACTATCGAACACATCAGATATTATAGTCTTGACTGCCTGTTTTACACATAAGAATCTGAATCTGAAACATATATAGACACCTTTCAATCTCAGACCTGCATCTCCTGCTTTTAGCGTGAATAATAACTTAAATGTCTGTATTTTCCACACACAATGTACAAGTCAAACACGGCTCATGAAGACGCATCACACCAAGTGTGCACGACTGATGATATTTTCTGTCAATTTTGGATCTTGAAAATCTACTGTAACAAAATTCAGCTTTTTTCGAAATCAACGAGACGAGTAAACAACTCCAGAGCTTCCCTTTTACGGTGAACTACTCCTTCTCTTTCTCTGTAACTCCGAATAAACAGGTTGAAGCTCTTCCCTGTTAATCACGCTGACAACGAGATCCCAAGCAATTAACTGGGACTTATCATGAGCAACTGGCTTTTAGCCTGTAGATCTAGACAGCGGTTCTCCATCAGAACGACCACCCACAGGCCTGATGCATTAGTCCGAGACAACGCAAATCTGCAACAAGACACGAACACACACACATCTAATGACTGAGGCTTACTTTTTAACACAACAGCACTAAACTACCACTAACACACTGCCACAAACACGTTTCTGCTTTCACTTGCGGTTATTAGGGCGCAGCGATATTCTGAATATTCACAAACATTTGTGATCATTTGGCAGTTTATTATTATTTCACTTGGTCTAAATATTTCATGTGTTCTCAGATATATAAACTTCAAAACCAATCCTTTCCATTAAACTTTCTATTTGAGAAACTGATAAAATGTTCATAGAAGTCACTTTTCACATATTAAAATATTTTAGTTAAATATACAGTGGTATGTCTGTTTATTGTTTATACTACCGTTCACATGTTTGGGGTTGATAAGATTTTTTTAATTCTCAAGTCTGCATTTACTTGATTAATATGCAGGAAACAATTTGATATATTATTCTTTTTTTAAATAGCTGTTTTCTATGTGAATATATAATAAAGTGTAATTTATATCCTGTGATCAAAGCTGAATGTTCAGCATCATTACTCCAGTCTTCAGTGTCACATGATCCTTCAGAAATCACTCTAATATGAGGATCTGATGCTCAAGAAACAGTTATGATTATTATCAGTGTTGAAACTGTCGTGTTGTGGAAACTGTGATACATTTAATTTTTCAGGATTCTTTCAGTAAAAAGTTATTTAAAAAAAAAGCATTTATTTGAAATTAAATCTTTTGTAACATTGTAAATGTCTATACTGTCACTTTCCAACCTGTTGAACACTAGAGTAAATGAAGGTGTTTAAATACAATTATTCTCAGAGGAAAAAATGTGGAAAATATGCCTTGCTTATTTTTAAATACATTTGCTGTGTGTTAGTTGAATATCTTGCCAACAATTACTGAATGATTCATCAAACTTATTTACACACAAAAAAAAATCATTTAAAGCCGTTTCAGAGAGAATAAATAAATAATGAGATATGCATATCATCAAAAAGCCGAAAATGATATTTTAGCCATATCATCCAGCCCTAATTGTCCTAAATTGTCTATTAAAAGATGACTCGCAGAATCGAGAACCCGAGGCCATCGACTGAAACTCTGAGCTGACATATGGAAAGATATTTTCAAAAGCGCGCCAATATAAGCGACATATGCCTTTAATGTCATTTAAATACCAAATAATCAACATCAAATTAATATTTTATGGATGAGTGTATCAGCTGGTGAAGCAGAACGCATTCATACGCACTGGTTAAGAGCCTCAGGTGGCATTTTATTAAAATGTCACCCACAAAAAGTGAGATGCAACGGCGTGTTTATGATTGTTAAGAGTCGTGAATGATGCAGTGTCAGTGTAACGGGGATGATTTCTCTTACTCTGCTTGATAACGTGAACTCGTACGGGGTCAGAAATCTTCTCGGCGGCCTTGTACCATCGTCCACTCGTTTGCTGAACCCACACGCTCACTTTACAGGAGTAGAGTCCTGCGTCCGACATCTCCACGCCGTGAACCTTCATCTGGAAGTCCCGCTTCCCCAAGCGCCTCACGTCCACGAGCTCAGACGAGACGTTCCTCAGGCCGTCCCGGCTCAGGTGTGCCAGCGTACGACTGGCGTTCAGCATCCACGTCACCTCCAGCTCCACGGAGAGCTCGCTGTCCACAGAGACCGCACAGGTGAGCAGCAGCGGCTCTCCGGTGGACAGTGTGCTGTCGTCCTGAACCAACACCGCCAGGGAGTTCGCTGAGGGTTTCAAGAGAAAGAGATGGAACAAAAATAACTCAGAGGCAACACTTTATTTTAGTGTCATTGTTACATATGTTACATGTACTTAATAACAGTAAATTATGTATAATTACATGCAACTAACCCTCAACCAAACCCTAATCCTCCCCTAACCCTATAGTAAGTACTCAGCACTTAAATATATAATTGCATTGTAACAATGACACCTTAAAATAAAGTGTAACCAACTCGGATCGTAATGATACAAAATCAGGACCTTTTTTGGGGGTTACAAGGTGAGGTAGTTATATTGTACTTACTCAAATAAGTATTAATTAAATACATGCACTTACTATAGCAATAACAGTAAATACCAGCCATAAACCTCATGTTGTTTCTTGGGTTATACTTTATTTGGTAACACTTTATTTTACAGTGTCCTTGTTACATATCTTACATGTACTTACCATAGAAGTAACAGTAAATTAAGCATAATTACATGCAACTAACACTCAACCGAATCCTACCCTAACCCTATAGTAAGTACATGTAGTTGCTTAATATTACTCAGTAGTAAAATATGTAATTACACTGTAACAATGACTCCTTAAAATAAGTTGTAACCCTTGTATTTGAAGGTGATATAGCTGAGGATTTCAAAAGACAGAGCAAAAAATAACAAAAATAAATACATGACCTTTTCAGATATAAACCTCATGTTGTTTTTTAAGTTACACTTTATTTGAAGGTGACGTAGTTACATTGTACTTACTCAAGTAAGTATTAATAAACAACATGTACTTAATATAGAGTTACGGTTAGGGTTTGGTTTAGGGTTAGTTACTTGTAATTATGCATAATTTACTGTTATTATATACATACATGTAGTAATGTGTAACTACGTCACCTTAAAATAAAGTGTTACCGTTTATTAATTCCTAAAGCTATTAAAAATCGTTTTAATACTAAATATGACTACTAAATAAACACATAAAACCCCCCCAAAAAATTTTTTTGTATATATACTGTATATATATATATATAAAAATTCTATAATACTATAAAAATAATTTTAAAATAACACACATTTAACTTTTTCTTCAATACAAAGAAAACTGTTACAAAAAAAAAACATAACACTAAATAGTCATTATGATTTATTTAAAGTTTTCAGAAGACCTGATGTGAGGAACAGACCCAAACCTGATATACTTCTTCAAGCGGAAACGAAGAACGACTTGGTGTGACGTCACATCAAACAAAATCAACCAAAACCTGTTCGTTCTGGAGTTTGAAACAGCTTGCAAATGCAAGCTTTCCGGAAATGTAAGCTCTGGCTCGTCCACCTTTGTTTTATGGCACTTTTAAGGCCTACGTTTATGGCACTTTTTGCTGTTTCTGCTATATACTTTTGTTATATGAAAAATAGCAGCAGGAAAAATCTGCAAAACATCTACTTTTGAGTTTTGACAAAAAAGAAAGAAAGTAATTGAGGTTTGCAATAACATGAGTGAGGAAACGAGGGAACTATTCCTTTAATTTCTCCCAGCAAACTCTCAATCATTTCTCTGGGGAACAATGTGATATTCAGTACATCTCGCTTAGATTGCACAGGCTGTGTTCGCTAACATCTTTCGGTTACAATCTCAAACAACACAGAGTCTGTGTAACGTCTGCTGGATGGGTCTCTGGAGCTCGTCCTGATTTTAATTAAAAACTCTGCAGTAACATTGACAGTATATATGGTAACCAGACAGGAATTTCACCAGCAATGAGGATTCAGACAGCTTGGTTTGTGAGAAAGGTCTGAAGACATTAAACACGCTAAAACTGGACAGAAGAGCACGTCTATTCTTCTCAAGGGAGGCGTTGGAAGAATTCAATAACCATAATCGAAACTCTTTCGTTTCTCTTTTTCCTCCAAATGCAACTTATTTATTAGTTTTATCACACTTGAAGATCATCTGAGCAAATTACATAACAGCGATTCATCTTCATAAGTACTTTTATCACATCAAATCAGATTATTTCATGGCATAATCTTTGATCATGAATCTATAACAGTTTCCCAGGAGGGCACAACAACACAACTAAACTGATAATGCAAAAACACAACAAAATAAAGCAACAATGCAACAGAATTAAAAGAATAGTTCACTCACAAATGTTCATGTCAAAATTTTCACGAGATTAACTTTTCCTTAAAACCACAATTTAATATTAATAGACGTTTGTTTTTTCAAGATTTGACAATGCATAATTTTCACATAATTTAAATGTAATTTATAATTTAATTTCATACATAATTTAATTTAATGCATAATTAAAAAACAAATAAAATGTATAGTTTAATTTGATTTAGTGCATAATTTAATTTACATTTAAAAATATATATAATATAATTTATAATTTAATGCATAATTTAACTGATATAATTTTAACAAACAAAAATAATATAATGTATAATTTAATGTAATGCATATACACAATTTAAAAAACAAACTATTATAATTTATACTTCAATGTAATGCATATTTTAATAAACATAATTAAGAAACTCATATTTTATTTATAATTTCATTTCATGGAATGCACAATTTAATTTACAATTTATATATTATATTTATTTATATTTATATATTTATTATATTTTTAATAATTTATAATTTATCCTTTATTGTAATGCATAATTTAATATAAATATTTTTTAAAAATCTAATAATATATCATTTATAATTTAATTTCATTGAATACATAATTTAATTTACATAATTAAAATTAGCAAAAGCACAAAAATATTTGTTTGTAAATCTAAAAATTAAGCTAATTAGAAATATTAATAAATACAATAATAGTATATAAATAAAAGTAAAGTATGAAAATCTAAAAATATAGATTGATAAGAAATGTAACATAATTAGCCTATGTGTCGCGTCATTTTTTACAAATACTTCAACTGAATTAATTCCATTGTGTTGTGGCTTCCTTCTGTTGTGCTCCAGTCTATTTTTATCATGTTGCACCTCCTCTGTAGCAGAAATGAACTCACCTGTGGGGGTGACAGTCACTCCGCCCATCTCCATCGCCTTCTCCTGAATCCTGTTCCAGACTCCCTGCTCTCTCGTCCACAGTCTGGCTGTGCACACGTACATCCCTCCATCTTCCGGCATCGCTCCGGAGAGCACGAGACTGTGTGAGACTCCGTTTCCCATCTCTAGACGCATCCCGCCATCTGTGTAGCGTCCAGTGAACCCGTCGCCAACCGTCACACCCAAATCTGGACCAAAGGTCAGCATGTCCTCTAGTAGAGACGAGCCCTTCTGGACCGACCAGGTTAAGGACAGGTGAATTCCTTCGATGAAGCTGCGGGAGACGTTGCACAGGAGTCTAAGGGATCCGCCCTCGGGAACCACAGCGTTTGGGGTGTCGGGAGCCACAATAAGACTGTTAGGAACAACTGAAATAGAAAGATAAAGGGTGCATCAGTGTGTCTTTCCTCTGTTTAATTTGACATGAACATTATAAGCTAGTTTTAAAGTTTCACATGCAAAAAAAAAAAATGCAGGTAAATTCTAAGGCAAATGCAACTAGTAATTATGACTGGTTTGAACGACACTTTGTTTGTTTTAACACTCCTTACGATCAATGATTTACAGTAATCTTACAGCAGGAAACCGTCACTGCACACCGTCATTAAACCATTGGACTAAGCTTATATACAGACACACATATGAATTAAATAAAACACAAAACATGTCTGGAAAGATACAATGTTAGTCTGACAATAAAAGCCGACTTTGTGTCTGCCAGGTCTAACCACACGAACATCATTCATCACCAGTGACAGAACCAGATCGACAAGTTTAACCAATCGTGTGGAAACAGATGTCATAAAGGTTCTGCAGGAAAACAAGTTAACTCTCTCCACACTACGCTTTACTGGCTAGATTACAATTAAATATGAATTGTTGGCCCAACCACTTAGAAAGGAAGAGACGAGCATGCAACATAATAAAAAATGAGTGGAATCTATAATTATGACTGTAGGCTATATATGTAGTTTACTTGTTTAGTAAATGGACTAAACTCACTAGTCTCATGTTACAGTCTCATCTCTCATGTTTCAAAACTGTATGTATTTTCTTCCTTTGTAAGTGTGCAAATAGACGGACAGAGGGAAGGACGAACATATGGATGGATGGATAGACGGATGAATGATGGACGGATGGACAGATGGATGGATGGATGGATAGATGGATGAATGATGGACGGATGGATAGATGGATGGATGGAGGGCTTGGATAGATAGAAAGTTGGACAGATGGCTAGATAAATGGATATATAGACACTGAATGATGGACACAGATGGATAGACGGTTGGATGGATGGATGGATAGATAGACGGATGAATGATGGATGGATGGATGGATGGATGGATAGACGGATCAATGATGGATGGATGGATGGATGGATGATAGATGGATGGATAGATAGATGGATAGATAGATAGACAGATGTATGATGGACAGTTGGATAGACAGATGGATGAATGATGGATGGATGGATGGATAGACGGATGAATGATGGATGGATGGATGGATAGACGGATGAATGATGGACGGATGGCTGGATAAATGGATCTATAGACACTGAATGATGGACATATGGATAGACGGATGGAAAGATGGATGGATGGAAAGATGGATGGATGGATGGATAGATAGACAGATGGCTAGATAAATGGATATATAGACACTGAATGATGGATGGATGGATGGATGGATGGATAGATAGACGGATGAATGATGGACAGATGGATAGACAGATCGATGGATGGATAGATAGATGGATGAATGATGGATGGATGGATGGATAGACAGATGGATGGATGGACTGATGGATGGATAGATAGATGGATGAATGATGGATGGATGGATGGATGGATGGATAGACGGATGAATGATGGATGGATGGATGGATAGACGGATGAATGTTGGACAGATGGCTAGATAAATGGATCTATAGACACTGAATGATGGACAGATGGATAGACGGATGGAAAGATGGATGGATGGAAAGATGGATGGATGGATGGATAGATAGACAGATGGCTAGATAAATGGATATATAGACTGAATGATGGATGGATGGATGGATGGATGGATAGATAGACGGATGAATGATGGACAGATGGATAGACAGATCGATGGATGGACAGATAGACGGATGAATGATGGATGGATGGATGGATAGACAGATGGATGGATGGATGGATGGATAGATAGACGGATGAATGATGGACAGATGGATGGATGGACCGATGGATGGATAGAAAGTTGGACTGATGGCTAGACAGATGGATAGATGAAGGGATGAATGATGGATAGAAAGTTGGACAGATGGCTAGATAGACGGATGAATCATGGTACAACTCATTCATAGACGACGGAAGGACAGATAGACAGATAAACGGATGGATGGTTGGACAGATGGATGATAAACGGATAGATGAACAGATGAATGGACAGACAGACAGATAGGCAGATTATAAATAACTAGCCTGAGGCGCTGTACTGGTCTTGGCTGGTAAGTGAACTGTAATTAATATTATTTTTACTCTTAACACACCGAGGGACGAGTCACACTTATTGTCAGTGCTAACCAGCAGCATTCAATAGTTAACCGATGAGTTTATCAGTGAGGATCCCACTGATCTGAGCGTGAAGCTCTTGTGGATCTGCACCTGCTACAGTGAGTGTGTGTTACGACAGGAGCCGACAGGAGGGAGCACAGCACCTGACACTGGGAAGTTAGTGTGATACTAGTGTTCACTGCTTATCTACAGCACAGCATGTCCCGCCGAGAGAGGAGACGTGAAGACAAACCCAACAGACCTCAGAAATGCTGTAACCGGAGTCAACATCATTACACAGACCTTTAGCGGATCAGCTTACAATATTTTCAATATGGAGTTGATGGTCATATTGCGACCTCTGACTTTTGATTGCAATCTGAGCCCAGTTTGAGATTTTCTGGACTCAGGCAGCAAACATCTCCATTTGCATTTAATCCCATTGCTGTCAGGAGAAACAATTAAGATGTTTTACATGTCCTGTGGGTTCTTACACAAATCTGCAGTGATTACACTAATTTTCAAGACGTTCAGTCAGTGCGCATGAACTAAAGATAATGATAATATCATTAACCCAGTGAATTTTGCATAATGAACGCTGTTGGCATTCAGAGAGACTTGCTAGTCCACAGATAAAAATAATTACGTTTCCACTGCAAAAATGGTTTTGAACACATCAAACAAAAGCCGTTAGCAATTGAAGCATTGCACAACTCTTTTAAAGATGGATCTTTTAAAGTGTGTTTGTATTAAAAACATTACTTTTGTATGAAACCTTTTCTGCTCATGCATTATGCATTTGTACGCAATGTTTTACGTCGGATGAGTTTTAACTACTTAAAACTCCACATACATCTGATTCATATTGATATTAAACTATATTTTTGACTTGCATAAACCTGCTTAATTTATACAGGCGTTTAGCAGACAAGCATTACATCTTGAGATATATTGAAGTAATGTTTCACAATATTAATGTTTTTACAGTAATAAATAAATGCAGCCTTGGCGAGCACAAGATGCATGTTTTAAAAACATTTTTAAAATTTAAGTATTCTAAATTTTTGATCAGAGAAACGTAAATTAACATGATTAAATCTTAAAGAAAGAATCCACTTTGGATGGATGGACAAATGTACGGATGATAATATCATTAACCCAGTGACGCTGTTGGCATTCAGAGAGACTTGCTAGTCCACAGACAAAAATAATAACGTTTCCACTGCAAAAATGGTTTTGAACACGTCAAACAAAAGCAATTAGCAATTAATGCATTGCACAACTTTGTGACATTAATGACATTGCATAACCTTTTCTGTTCATGTATTATGCATTTGCATGCGATGTTTGTGCTAGATGAGTTTTATTCATAAAAGTTTATACATTCTCACCTTGCAGCTGGACATTTGCATCATAGTTTCCACTCATGATGGAGTCAGTGCTGGGAGTACTGCACTGGTAGGTGGCGCTGTCACTAACTCGAGCCTCTGCAATCCTCAGTTCCGCTGCGTTGTCCGCTAGTTGTGACACACTGATGTCGCCGCTCCTTATGCGGTCCTGAAGAGAGCGATCTGAGAACTTTGTGTCAAACGTTGAGATCACATTGATGGATTCTGTCCCTCGCGTTACCGTCCACTCGAAGTCCTGCTCCCTCGGGCCCTCGTACTCCGAAACATTACAGCGAATAGACAACGGCTGGCCCTCGACCCGGAGCAAAGGGCCCGTGGACACCGTCACCGACCTGCACTGGCATAAACCTTCAAAACACAAACACAACAGAGCTTTATGGATTGCTCTTTATATCATATTTAATTTCAATTTTGTCAATATGAAATGGTGTTGGTAGAGCATTTAAAGTGTGAAACAGAACAATCAACCTCAGTAGGGACTTTTATTGTGATTTATTATGGTTTTATCCATAGTGTAAAAGCGCTATAACCCGTAGTTGTTTCCTTAAAGAGCCGTTTCTACTTCATTAAACACATTCCACTTGGTTTAAATGATTGTATTTAGGTGATTTTGGCTAGAATAAAGCCAGTTGATTCAGAAAGGCTTTTAGCAGATCCGCATACAATCTTGAGATGTTTTGTAATAACAGTTTACAATATTAGTGTTTTTACTGTGTTTTTGATCAAATAAATGCAGCATTGGTGAGAGACGTCTTTCAAAAAACCTAATTCATACAAATTTTGACCGGAGAACATAAGTGAGTCTTACAGTAAGAATCAAACCCTTTTATTGTGATTTATTATGATTTTATCCACACCGTAAAATGGTAACCTGCAATTGTTTACTAAAAGAGCTATTTCTACATGATGAAACTTGTTTTGTTGGTAAATTGAATGGATTTAGGTGATTTAACGATATTAAACTATAGTTTTGACTTGCATAAAACTACTTAATTTAGACAGGCTTTTAGCAGATCAGCATAAAATCTTGAGATGTTTTGAAGTAATATTTCACAATATTAATATTAATATTAATTAATATTAGTTTTCTCATTAATAATTAAATGCAGCATTTGTGAGCACAAGATACATCTTTTAAAAACATTTTTAAAAATCCAAATTATTTTTAAGTTTCGGAGAAACGTAAATGAACATGATTAAGTCTTCAAGAAAGAATTAACCGAGGTAGGGAGGGAGGGAGGGAGGGATGGATGGATGGATGGATGGATGGACGGACGGATGGATGGATGGATGGAAAGAAAGTTGGCTAGATCGACGGATAGATAGACGGCTGGACGGACGGACGGACGGACGGACGGACGGACGGATGGATGGATGGATGGATAAAATGGATGAATGGATGGATGGATGGATGGATGGACGGACGGACGGACGGACGGACGGACGGACGGACGGACGGATGGATGGATGGATGGATGGATAAAATGGATGAATGGATGGATGGATGGATGGATGGATGGAAAGAAAGTTGGCTAGATCGACGGATAGATAGACGGATGGATGGATGGATGGATGGATAGATAGACGGGTCGATGGATGGATGGATGGATGGATAGATAGACGGATGGATGGATGGATGGATGGATAGATAGACGGATGGATGGATGGATGGATGGATGGATGGATGGATAGATAGACGGATGGATGGATGGATGGATGGATGGATGGATGGATAGATAGATGGATGGATGGATGGATGGATAGATGGATGGACCGACAAATGGTCGGACGAACAGGCCGATAGATTAAAGAGCTATTTTTTCCTGTTTTTACCCATAGAACTTTTTTTGGTATAAATTAATGTATTTAGGCGATTTAGGTGATATAAAAATAATATTTTTGACTTGAATAAAGAACGATTTTATCCTTTTTAGGATACCATTTTTCTTCAGTGCACGTGTAACTAAGGAAGCATCACTAATTCGCTAATCTGATAACCTGATTTCTGAGTTTCATAAGCATACAAGTGCTGACTATAGTTTGGCATATGGCACTTTACAATGGGATTATGAGGATTATCTTCAAAGCACATGATGGCACTTTCATAAAAGACTCCAAATGCAAATGAATCGCCATGCTAATGATAACTCTGTCTCTCTCACCCCACTAGACTTGCAAATGACACCAAACGAAAAAAGACTATCCTAAAATATTCCTTTCTCACAGGAAAGCTCCTGCAACACAGGCTGGCACGCTGAAGGCACCTTCTGGGCAACTTCAAAACTCGGGAAGACACGGGAGAAATGTGTTTGTAAAACCTTGTTATTTTCACCATACACTCATTTATTTTCTTTTGTGCTTATTAAAAGTCCATAGGAATTCCTGTCAGCAATGGGGAAATAACAAACTCCTAATGTTCAGCTTTGAAGTCGATAGAGCAGAGTTTAAGAGACCGGTCTATATTATAAATGAATACAGAACAGCAAGAAAATAGAGGACAGGTGATATATATATATATATATATATATATATATATATATATATATATATATATATATATATATATATATATATATATATATATATATATATATACCCTACATGAATAAAAAAAGGTTTGACGTTTGTTTACATGCATGAGAATATGTGCATATGCAAATAAATGCAATTTAGTCACTACATGTTGACCAAATCTAAAACTGGTAAGTAATGAAGACATTTCCATAATAAGAGGTTTATTTAGGTCTAATGCAACATACAAAGCAACAGAAGTACAGTTTCGCCCTTCTCTTCTCTTTGGCTTGATCTGAGTAAAAAATGAACTGTCCTTCAAGGGTTCTTTGCAGTATTTTTCGGTTCAACAAAGAATGTGTTTTCAAAAACACTCAGTTTTGGCTGTGCAGCGTTCATGATTTACTATAAGGCTCTTTGAGGATTAAAACGTTTTTGGTGTTTCATGACAGGTTCTTCAGATCAGTGTTTTGGATTCTGGCTTCTTTAAACCCCTGTGTATTGAAGGCTTTCTACAGAATTAGAGAATAAACAGTTCTTTTGCGGAACTTACAATGATTTGATCTATTACATGAAACCTATTAGAACCTTAAAGTGTCAGGTTACATGCCATTCATGTCACATAAAACTCAGTTTCCAACTTTCATTTTGTCATCACACGGCACGTTATGTTGATTATAAATGTTAATTATTTAATGTTTTGCCAGTCTTTAATTTTTATAGACTACTATTTTTGACAAAATATAATAAATCAATACAATTTTATAATAATGACAACACGAGCATTAGTCATTTTACATGCAAATGCTACTCTTTGTATTAAGTAAGATAACTATAAACTTTGAATTTTTGACCACACAATTAAACAAAACAAAATCAAGGCAGAACAGTTCTATAATGATTTAGAGATAAATCTCATTTACAGTAATATGCAAATCTATACTTGAATATGAAAATTATTTTAAGGCATACTGTAAATTGTGACCATGCAAATAAAATAAAAAAAGTAAAAAATCAAGGCAGAACAGTTCAATAATGATGCTCATTCAATATGCAAATCTATATTATCAATAGGCTATAGGCTACTACCTTAGAGGTATTTACTATGAAATTTGACCATGTATATCTAATAATAGTAAGAAATCAAGGCAGAACAATAATATAATGTTTGGGAGATTTAATAGGATCTAAGTTAATATGCAAACATATCAATATGCCTATATGCTATATTTCCATTGAAAGTATTACTATACATTTTGACCATGTAAATAATAGTAAGAAATCAAGGCAAGTTTTTTTAGAATGATTGATAGATATTGAATTAGATCTAATTTTGTGCAAAGCACTGTAAAAGAGTTAAATCTACCCAATTTGACCCTTAAAATCACTAACCTGTAGGCTATTCAGGTTTATATTAAATCATAGCTAATTCACACGTCGCCACGAGAAGCATATTTTAGTCACCTTTAGAGAAAACACTTTGACTGTTTCTGGCTATTTGCCTTGACAGGAACGCTGTTTCTAGTGTCAGTACATCATGCTGAGGGTTTGTCTTCTGTTCCCGAAGGAAACTCACCGACAGCGGCGAACAGCAGGATCAGCGCGCGCGTGTCTCCCATGTCCACCGCTTTACTCCTGATACGAGCTGAAGACGGACTGAAGGACAGACAGACAGACAGACAGGTTCACACACACACACACACATACATACATACACCTGTGATATGGAGAGAGAGAGACCCTCGCTGGGATGACGTCAGGATCGCAGTTTGAGAGCGAACGTGAGATCACTGACGCGCGCGCGCGCGCCCGTGATTGATTCACGCTCGTGGAGGTTTAACCTGGGTTTAACGAGCGAATGAAGGAGGTGAAGTGGGATTCCCTACGTCTCTCTCTCTCTCTCTCTCTCTCTCTCTCTCTGGGATAGATAGATAGATAGATAGATAGATAGATAGATAGATAGATAGATAGATAGATAGATAGATAGATAGATAGATAGATAGATAGATAGATAGATAGATAGATTATTCTGTGTTATTGCAATTTAGTAATATATACGTTTCAATTCCATTCTGCAATCAGAACTGTAATCTTTTTAGTAGAAAAAATGACTTAAATTGAGTTATCATTCTCTTAGCACAGCAAATGAGAGGCGTATAAGCCTACTATGCCATCTAGTGTTGAAAAACATACAGTTATAGTTGACACTTCCTATAGGCAATGTGACTTTCAGTACCCTTGAGGGACAACCTTACAGAATAACCTGGAGTACACCGACTCACTTCATGTTTACTACGGTTCACTTCTTGAACCAGCAACATTCTGGCTTTCGACTCTGAGCCACTGACCATAACCCTAACCCTAACCCTAACCCTAACCCTAACCCTAACCCTAACCCATATATACCGGCTCATTCAGTGTATATATGAGCATTGATTATTACACTGCAATCTTGAGTTTGTGGTGCATCTTTATTAGCAAGAGTCAGTTAATGTGCCGCTATCAGGGTGGGTACAGATAAGTGCGTTTCAGTTCGGAGAAAAAAGAGAGAACTGAGAAAAAAATGCTAATCGATTCTGTTTTTCCTTCTGCTTCTAAAATCAGATGGAGACTGCTGCATTTTGGTCAAGAATGCAGCATAACATCCAGCTTGTAAGGCAAGAGACAGTATTTAAAAGATTAAAGCCATTTACACACATTGTCTGTTAGTAGGCCTATTTCTCAAAAAAAAAAAGTTTAAAGTCTCCCTGTAGTCAATCATTTTATCCCTTAAAACTCATGTTTGATCACCAAAATTACATATTTAATTTTTTCCCCTTGAAAATAAATTTCTTCATGCCTTAAAATAACTTGAATGTAACTCTACTACACCCTTGCCTATACGCGGTTCTATGAATATGCAAATTGGCCCCGCCCCCACTCACTCACACCAGCTCAGAGATCCAGTTTATTTAGAATACATACAAATGTCATTTACATCTTTGAGTTTGTCAAGAGATTTAAAGCACAGTTTTTGAAGACTGCGCATGTGCGAACATGATCTAGAACGTAAGAACGAGCCTATGATTGAATCTGGAAATAACTGAGAAAAATGAGAAATAGTCTATGCCCGTAATTTATAGCAAAACATCTACCATTAATTTATCTCAAGCAGATTCATTAAAAGCAGTTATTACTCCACCACGTGCATGACATCATTAACCAACGTGGCTGAACGACCAATTTAAGACAATAAGGTTTCGGGAAACAGTCGAGACTAGCTAAGTTGATTTCTTCAGCGATGCATCGTACTATAGCCTAGTAGTGAAGCGAGTTATGTCGTTGTACGGGAAACACACTCCTGACTTTGTGACGTCAGAAACACCAGCGATTCAAACCGCGTTTTTGAGACTGTCTTTGGTTCACTAGAAAATACTCGACTTGCGAATTTGGTTTGTCTTAAAGCAAATTAAAAACACCACATAGACATATAAACAACATTAAAGGCTGGAGTTTCACTACAGGGGGACTTTAAACACTTTTCCTCTTTAATAACGTTTAATTGCATGCATGCAGTGAAGCTTGCAGCCCATATGCACAACTAAACCGTCACACATACATCATACAGTACTTTAATACCTGTCCACTAGAGGCCTGCATTTCAGCCCGAGCCCGACGGGCCCCGACTTATTTACGGGCCAGGCTTCGGGACAATTTTCACGTCATAGTTCACGCGGGCCGGGCCTCGAGCCTGTTTTAGGCTTATCTTTTTTTATAGCCTATTTTAGACATTAATTCAAATAAAATATGAGAAGACGACGATTGAAAAGCAAACATAGAAAGACGTTTTATAACCTATCACACTGACATGACTGACACATGACAGTCTGCTCACGCACACGCACACAGGTTTCCCACAGCAGTTTTGTATTTGTGTTTCGGTGCATCTAAAAAAGTGATACACTTATTTTAGCCACTTCCTGTGTGGACAACCTAAAACATGAAACACATATAGAAAATAATGAAATCTACGCCACAGTCTTGTCATTTCCAAAAGCAAAAACAAACAAAAAAAGTTTTTGCTTTTTATTTTTTAATGTCAGCTTCACATATTCTCCTGAAAAAAAATAAACTGGTCACACATAATGTGCTTTGACTTCCTTAGAGGCGTTCCAATCTTACACAGATGAGATTAAAGCGTTTCTTATTTCCATGATGACAAATTTCTGACCAACACCGAGATAGCATGCACTTCTCGATTTATCATAACCGTGGAAAAACGATGTCATGATGATTAATTCTGTGAAACAGAACAGCGTATGTTCTATTTATTATCCCTTCGATTTTAATGCATTCAGTTCTTTCAGACATTTTTACATAGACAATATTCAAAACTTTTCTTCTTCCTTCATTGTGTAAACGCTAATTTTCCTCAAAATTCATTATAACTTTTAGCTTACCGTATATATTTATTAATAACTTGCTTTCTTTGCACGACTGAAAAAGTTGAATGAGTCAGTATTTTCGAATATTTATTATTTTTCTAATTAATATAGAAAATTTTAATATTTATCTGACATTTTGACACTTCACTCAGACTAGCATTTTACTTACATTTGAATCTCACAGGGTTAGTTCACCCAAAAATGAAAATTATGTCATTAATGACTCGCCCTCATGTCGTTCCAAGCCCGTAAGACCTCCGTTCATCTTTTAGATTTAGTCCGAGAGCTTTCTGTATGGAAGTAAAATAATGTCAAATGTTTTTGAAACAAAAAGCATGTTGAATTGCACCAATTGAAAAAAAATATGCATTGCGTTAACCATGCTTGCATTTTAATCCATTGTATTTTTAAGGCTTGCATTTTTATAGGCTGAAATTCAACATGGTTGAATATTTAAGCTGTGAATATTTCAATTAAAAACATTTCAAACACATTTTCAATATTAAAAATTCAATAATCCATATTCACCTTTCATATTTCACTTCCAAAACCTATAATATTCAACAGGCAAATTTCGGTCCATTTTATTTCGCATTGAAAATTCGCTTCCACAAATTCAGTGGTTCAAATTCGACAGTAAATTCAACGTCGACATCCAGGAACTGCAGGAAAAGCAGTAGATTACCGATCATAATCTCCATTGATATTAAGTTTTACTAAAACTTAATATCAATGCCAACGGCGAGAGAATTTAGTTTTGCAGTGGACAAATCACCTTACTTTGCACGGGGGTAAAAATAAGTAGGCCTATCATAAGACACTTGAGTAAACGCTTGTGTGTTTTGTGTCTTAATCAACCTTTTCCATACACATATAAATTATAACTCGTACTCATCGCTCTGTCCATTTCAGCAAATGACGTTTTGTGAAGGCATCTCCTGTTGCTTTGGTGCTTGTCAACATGCGCGTGCACCCCCTGCTGGTAAAGCCGACTACAGCAGATGGAGATTATGATCGGTAATCTACTGCTTTTCCTGCAGTTCCTGGATGTCGACGTTGAATTTACTGTCGAATTTGAACCACTGAATTTGTGGAAGCGAATTTTCAAGGCGAAATAAAATGGACCGAAAATTGCCTGTTGAATATTATAGGTTGTATTTTTAAACAGTTTGAAAATTTTGGAAGTGAATTATGAAAGGGGAATATGGATTATTGCATTTTTAATATTGAAAATGTGTTTGAAATGTTTTTAATTGAAATATTCACAGCTTAAATATTCAACCATGTTGAATTTCAGCCCATAAAAATGCAAGCCTTAAAAATACAATGGATTAAAATACAAGCATGGTTAACGCAATGCATATTTTTTTTCAATTGGTGCAATTTAACAGGCTTTTTGTTTCAAAAACATTTGACATTATTTTACTTCCATATTTCTGTCCCTCCATTGTAAATGTGTGTACGGTATACTGTCCTTGTCCAGAAAGGAAATAAAGACATCATCAAAGTAGTCCATGTGACATCAGTGGGTTAGTTAGAATGTGTTGAAGCATCGAAAATACATTTTGGTCCAAAAATAACAAAAACTACGAGTTTATTCAGCATTGTATTGTCTTCCGGTTCTGTTGTGGATCCGCGTTCACGAGTCCGCAGTGACGCCGCTGACGTAAGACGCTGCTGACGTGTGTCTGGTGCGTCCGTGTATTCGGGTTCAAATAAATACGGCTGGGCAAAAAAATGCAAGTCTTCCTCCGTGTGGAAATCCTTAGACATGTTTGTGAAGATTGTTTTGTAAACTACGCCTTTATTCAGCATTGTATTGTCTTCCGGTTCTGTTGTGGATCCGCGTTCAGTGACGCCGCTGACGTAAGACGCTGCTGACGTGTGTCTGGTGCGCCCGAGCTTCGTTCACAGTCTGAGGGAGACGCACGCTGGAAACAAAACAATCTTCACAAACATGTCTAAGGATTTCCACACAGAGGAAGACTTGCATTATTTGCCCAGCCGTATTTATTTGAACCCGAATACACGGACGCACCAGACACACGTCAGCAGCGTCTTACGTCAGCGGCGTCACTGAACGCGGATCCACAACAGAACCGGAAGACAATACAATGCTGAATAAACTCGTAGTTTTTGTTATTTTTGGACCAAAATGTATTTTCGATGCTTCAACACATTCTAACTAACCCACTGATGTCACATGGACTACTTTGATGATGTCTTTATTTCCTTTCTGGACAAGGACAGTATACCGTACACACATTTACAAAGGAGGGACAGAAAGCTCTCGGACTAAATCTAAAATATCTTAAACTGTGTCCCGAAGATGAACGGAGGTCTTACGGGCTTGGGACGACATGAGGGTGAGTCATTAATGACATAATTTTCATTTTTGGGTGAACTAACCCTTTACAGGCCAAATGTATCTCAATACAATAGGATGCTGCTGTCATTTGCAAGCAATTGTTCTAATTGTGTATGGAATATTTATGAAATGTGTTTTAAAAATGTATTTTTATTACGTGCTAAAAGAACAAATGCTTTAGAAGAAAAATCTCAGTTTACCACATGACTGACACAAGAGTAAACTTTCTCATGCACTATTAATTTTGACCACTTTAGAACAAGCTATGGAGCAATATCCACTGGTTGGGATTAATAATATTATGTAGGGAAACAAATGGATGTTTAGTCTTGAGCTCTTAAGTGCAGTCTTCATCTTCACAGGCCATCATCTCCCACGCACAGGAAAACAGCAAACAATAGCAGAAAAGCTGACATGACTGTGGGTGAGATGAGATGCAGTTAACCACATCCCTGAGGCCTTCACATGCTGGTTAGATGTGTAGATTTTAAGTGTGAAAACGTCACCACAGAGCACAAGAACCGAAATGAGTTTTGCATATAAAAGCACACTTTGCATTTGCACCAGGATTCGGTTAGCATTGTCAAAACCAATTTCTTTAGCGTCTGTTCATATTTTCAGACGACCTTAAAGGTGAAATAATGCAAAAGACGGAATAAATTGAAAAACTATTTAAGATCATAAAAATTGCTATGCAAAAACTCAAATATATAAATGCCTTTATTTATTGTAATAAATGCACTGACCAGCTCATAGACCAACTATACACTTTTGCAAGTTTTACCCCTAATGATATACATGAAGATAAGGGAAATAATCTGGTTAGTCGTATGTACATAAGGATGATTCCCTCTCAAACAGCTGTCATGTTAAAGGGTTAGTTCACCCAAAAATGAATATTCTGTCAGTAATTACTCTCCCTCATGTTGTTCCAATCCCGTAAGACTTTCGTTCATCTTCGGAACACAAATTAAGATTTTTTTATTAAATCTGAGAGCCGTCTCACTCCTCCATAGGCTTCTCTGTAATGGAAACTTGCCGGCCCAGAAAGTTATTAAAGACATCGTTAAAATAGTCCGAGTGACTAAAAAAATATATGTAATTTGTGTTCCGAAGATGAACGAAAGTCTTACAGGGTTGAACAACATGAGGGAGAGTAATTACTGACAGAGTTTACATTTTTGGGTGAACTAACCCTTTAAGATACCACAACCGTCTAGAATAGATAATAAATAAAAATGATGCACCCACAGCAACAGATGTAAGTATAATGTTCAAGAGCTCTGTTGTATTGTTTAAAGAGACGAATAAGAACATGAGAGAAATTACCTTGAAAGGAATAATTCGTCTAAGAATTAAAATTTTGCCATCGTTCACTCACGCTCACAAACAAACACAAATTTGAGGTTGTTTTTTATTTAGGCTATACATTTCTCAGCCCCTATAAACTCAAAAAAAAAAAAAAAAAAGGAGTAATATTCGTAGACAAGTGATAACCTATTATTTTAAAGCTACACTATGTTACTTTTGGCACTCTCGCGGTTGAAGCATAAAACTGCTCGCGGAGGAACATTGTTTTGGTCATGGTGCGAGTCTGTGAGTCCGGCTGCGCTGCGCGGATGAATCTGATGGCTTGAGGCGCGCGCTGTGGCCATGTTTGCTTACAATGATCGCTTTATCAGTGCTAATGTCCCTAACGACATCAAAACTCTCCCAGTAACGACAGACAGACGGAAATTCCCCCCAAAAATATGTCATATGAGCAGATAAGTAGCTTATACCACGCTGTCGTTTGAACCTATTGAAAACAATTGTTTTTTAATATTACAAACGTTTGCCAACATAAAAAATGCTATTCATATCAGATAATGGTGGAAACTATAACTTGGGATAGCAAGAAATTTCTGTAATGTATTAGTTACCAACCGCAACATTGTTTAGTGGACAGCAAATGCGATGCAAACTATGTTAATTTGTGTTTTATTACGGGTAGGCCTACTATCGCTCTTTTTAGTTAGTATATATAATAAACAGTCTTTCCATTATTTACTGATACGACGTAAACACGCATGGAATAATGAAAGTATGCAGTTTAATAATTAATATAAAATACACATTAGTATAAATAATTGTTAGGCCAAAAGAAGATCGGATTTTAAAAATCAAAAAAAAAAAAAAAAAGTAAATATTTTGCATTGTAATTATTTGTAAAGACTTGGCATACATAGCACACATGTTGTAAATAAAATTATGGTAAGCTTGTAAATCACCATCTACTTTCCTTGTATGGACAAGAATAGCCTGGATATTCTGCCTAAGGCGAAGAAAAACAAAAAAATAATAGTTAAGTAATAATAGCTAATAGTTGTGAGGGTGAGTATGACCGATTTTTTTTTTTAATTACACTCTTACAATCAATATATGGCTTTCACTCGGCTTTTACTAGGAAAGTCTCATATACTATGGTTCAGTCTCATTCCATTGGTCGGTACGGCTCTTGACTCCTCTTGTTTCGGTGCTGTTTGTTCCTGGGCTGAGGTAATGGAGGCGGGTCCTCCTCGTCCTGAGGCGGTGGGGGGGGTCGAGCACGGATCTGGGCTTTGGGTTGAGTCTGGGTTCGAGGGGTTTCTGGAGATGGGCTGCAGAGCATTGAGTCCTCTTGCGGGACGGGGGGCGCCGGTTGCCCTCTAGCGGTCTGTTTGGATCTGCTTGTACCGTTCTGACCTGGGGTCAGACCTTCTAGCCTGAGCTCCTCCTCATCTGGAAGATATCAAAGACAAGATGTTCATAAACCTGCATTTTTTTCAGATGTGTGTGATAGGCTGTAAATGTACTCGGTTATGTGAAGTGGACTGATATGGATTTTTCAGAGAGGCAGATATTAATATTTATTTACATAATATTAAATAGCAGCTAGTAATATACCTGTAGCAAGTTCTTGATTTGTGTAATCCTGTTGTTGTATCTCTTTAGAAATAAAGAAATTGTTAATAACGTGAATCCAAGTAACCAACAGAGTGATCTGGTAAATTTGCGTGCACTGGGAATGATTACTTTCTCAAATTAATTAACACCTGGAACGCTAATTCTATAGTAGACAGTGAATATCATATATTTGTCGATCAGCTATTGTACTAATTTTTAAAAAGTGTGTATTCTTGAAAAACCTGTTTTTAGTGCCGATTGTTCTGTTAAAAGCCACAGAAAACCACATAAAGACGTTTGTATACAGGACATTATGGGGAGCTCGGTTATATCCGTTTTCTAGATCTGTCTGGTGTTGCCTAAACAAAGAGATCTGGCAAATGCATTACGTAACAGTGGCCTAACATATTCAAAATGTACAAATATTGAGCATTAAATGTTTAGTTTTAAGAATCAGACAACATGTTGAATCTAATACATATGAGAAACAGGAAAGTGGTGTGGTAAAAGGCTTCGCTTTCCTGTTTTAAACTTGTTTTTGTTTCTGTAAAGTTGTTTTTGAGCAGATACATTTAACGTTAACATTTTTTATAATTTTATTTAAATGCCTGTATTTAAGAGTTGGCATTTAAATACGCTGAGGATTGTGCCCGGGAACATTTCAAGCTCAAACAGCTTCAGTTTGATCTTTTGTTGAAAACACAATTGCTCATTGATTTATTTTAGAGGTGATGAAGACGACGTCGCTGACCTTGTTGGCGCTTCGTACGTTGCCGACAGCTTTTACACGCACAGATGATGAGAACACAGATCAGCAGAAGCAGAAGGGCTCCTCCGCCGGCTAGGATGCTCACCATGACCCAGAAATCAAAGCCAAAGAGTTTACCAAGACCTGGACCTGGACCTGTAAGACATAGACCACATGAAATCAATAACAGACAAGTGGATCATTACAAAACATATGTTTTAAGCAGCTTAAAATCAAACTGCTTCATGCGTAATACTGTACGATCAAATGAGAGTCAAAATGTTTAGACACGCTTTATTCTTAATTAACTTTTAAAAACAATTTGATCTGAAAACTTGAAAACTTCCATTTAAATGCTTAGAATTATTTTGAAGGCTAATAAAGCTGTGCAAATGTATTATTTCATGTTAACGTCTATTGCAGGATGATTTGGATTGGATAGTAAAGTAAAAGCATCATCAAGTGTGCAACATGTATGTTCCTCATTCAATAATGCTTAAAAGGCTGGAATCTACAGTACGACCCAATACAGTACCAAGTTAACCATTTTTTTTATGTAGTCTGGGTTGTATTTTCTCTCACTTTGCATTGTCTTGCTCCTTAGGAATGTCAAGCACGTTGGCAAATTACCAATACCATTGAGTCTGAATGAACACAAAATTTGATATCTGAAGCATTTTCTCCTATTTATCTTTTCTTTTCTTTTTTTTGGATAAGCAAGACACCGAGCAAGACACTTAACCCCTAGTTGCTCCAGAGGCGTGCGACCTCTGACATATATAGCAATTGTAAGTCGCTTTGGATAAAAGCGTCAGCTAAATGAATAAAAATGTAAATGTAAAAAAAATGAATAAAGAACACGGTAAAGGAAATAATAATTGTTGTTTTTGAATTATAAAAAGTAAGTGTTTGTGCTGCCTTAACGTATTAAGTTATATTCAGCTTGAAATGTGAAACTGTATCAACTTGGATATTTGAGTTATCTCAGCAAGTTCAATCCGGAGAACGTATTCTAATGATACATTTTAAGTTGTGAAAGCTAGTTGCAAACATTTTTTTAACAGTGAACAAATGTGTCAAAACGTTTGACTTATCTTCAGTTAGTTCACAGTTTAACACCATTTTGCGAGTCAATGTGACAAATACTGTTGTTTCACTGTCAGTGATTCACGATTGTACGTCAGCAGCAAAAACAGGAAACGACCCAAAAAACAGTTCATATTCTTTATGGAACAAAAGCGAAATCGTGAAAAGTGCCAGAGCTGCACTTCTTCGCGTTTCACATCAATGTTTAAGTTCAGGTCTGTTCAAAACCCAGAAAGGTCTAGATTTAGATGTTTCTCTACAGACAACACAAGAGCATTTTTAACCATTTGAATAAAAAACATGTGAAATAAGAAATACTTACATGATATCGCGGTACTCTCACTTTTTTCTTTGCTGAGAGGATTGTGTGCCTCGCATGAGTACGGTTTATTCTCCTGTACTTGAGTAAATGACAAGAAAACTTGAGGTTTTTTCTCATTCTGGATCATTTTGTCTTCTTTATACCAGGATAGAGTCAGATCTTCTCTGTTTCCGATGTCACAGGAGAGAGTCGCATTCCCATCTTTTGTGCATCTGATCCTCACAGTGGGTTTAGGGGCCTTTTCTGTTTCAGACACATGGTGGTTATTTACTATACTGTAACTACTATAGAAATATACAGTCTGATTTTGTTATTATTGTGTTGGAAAATATTTGTCATCTTACCATATACTTTAATTTCCACTTCTCCTACACCAATCTCTGCACCATCACCATTAAATTCTGTGAATTTATATTTGCCCGAGTCCTTCTGACTAACTTTTGAAATTTTTAATGATCCATCTTCTTCCATAGATGCACCTTCATATATTACTTTGACTTTCCCACCTTTCCAGCGAAGAATATCGCCGTTTCTGTCGTGGACCCATTTTATTTCAGGTGGTTTCTCTTTTTTTTTTGTTGCCCGCTTAATGATGCAGGACGTTCCCACTAGTAGATCTTTTCCACATGTCTCTGTTGAGACTATAATACATAAAATCATATTAGTATTTAATAAAACTCAACAGGGTTCAACTGCTCATATGCGTTTCACTATGAGGAAAAACAGCATGAATCATTCTCAGGGTGGGTTTCTTTTTAAAAGTCAATTTCGGTTCAGACACTATTTTCAGACAACACAGTTTAATAGTATATTGCCACGTAAAAAAAGTTAATTTAACACACACTGACTCTATAACAACAACAGGATATGTCGTCACACTGTAAGGGGTAACTTGTCACAATAAGGGATCACCACAAAGGTAAAAGGTAACTTAAAAATACCAAACCATTGTAATGGCCAACAGAAGTTAAAGTTGTGTAATATTACAACACATATGCCCTGACCTGACATTTATACATCTATAAAGAAACTGTTCTGAGTTCAAATCGGCCTTTGTTATACATTTATACTCCTGTTAGGTGTTCCTCTGTCCAACAGATAGTTAACAAAAATAATATGAAACTGGAACTTCACAAAAAATTATTATAATTTAAGACTGTTTGGATGTTTGAAACTAACAAATCAGTGCTTGATAAAATAAGCATTTGTTAAAGGTGCAAAACGCAGGTTTCTGAGTTTTTGCAGAACTACGCCCCCTCTGGCGACAAGCGAAACTGCAACGCGACTTGTGCACGCTCATAGACCACACGCACACGCACGCATGCACGAGCATGAGCTGTTCATAACTAAAGGAGCATCTGCCGCACAGATCTTTGGTGTACAGCCAAAATGTCTTCAGAGGTAATAAAGTTATAAATCTGCAAGTCATTTCAAATATATGGAAGGAAAGACATTTGAGTAAATTACTCTTATGTGTGAGGGGAAAAACGGGGGTAGTAGAAAACTTTGTTTATGTGTTTACTGTATCCACCTATGATTGTTATGAAAACACGTTCATGAACAATATAATTGATTACTTCGCAATAGTTCAAAATAATAATCATACCGTACACGGTTGGTCAACAACGTTCACTCAAATGTCTCAAGGTAATAAACAATCAAATGTCACCATGACGTTTTCATAAAAGCCAAACAGGCTAATCCGCCGAAGACTTGCGGGGTTCAGCCTGTTGTATTGATCTGCTAAGTAGAATATTCCAATAACAATCAGTGTTGTGCAAGTTACTTCCAAACTGTAATACATTATATATTACTTGTTACTGTTATTTAAAAGTAATTCATAAATATTACCGTCTCAGAATTGTAATGCGTTAGCATCTTTTATTGGATATGTTTTATGTTTCATGTTGTACTATTCTTCCGAACACAATTCCTAGTTTATGAAACTGTTCACTAACAATGGTAGTAAAATCAATTCTGATTGTACATGTATCTAGCTTACGCTAAAGCATTACACATTTTACGCATCATCATTTGTTGTCATACATAGATTGGCCGTATCAAACATTAGAGACTGGGCTATATCTTACCGTTTTATCAAGAAAAAAGCCAACTGAGGATCCCGTTTGAGACCAAGAGCAGACCGGGAGATCTCTCCATTTGTTGAATGCCTTCCCGAGGTTGACTCTCGTCCTTACTCCGACGCTTGTCTGACTCCAATTTGGCCCCTTTTGGTGGCACTAGACAAAATTTTTCTTTTTTTAACTTTACGTGGAGTTTGCGTTGGGGTTTGGAATGGACAACAAGCCGGTCTCTTTGAATCCATCTTCTATTTTTGACGCATGAGTTGTCCGCTGATGCGGAGAATGGCGGCGCCGGCGAATACACAAACTTGCGAGACAGCCTGAAGAGCGTGAACGCGCATGACGTCACCCCCAGTCTCAAATTCGAGCCCGAATCCCTCTTATATATTTTACTGTACAGGATTATAGAGGCAATCTCAGAAAATAATATGAAACTGGAACTTCACAAAAAATTATTATAATTTAAGACTGTTTGGATGTTTGAAACTAACAAATCAGTGCTTGATAAAATAAGCATTTGTTAAATTACTTTTGCCTCAAAACCTTATAGTTTCTGAAATATAGACTTTCTGCTATAAAAATAAAGGTTCCAAAAGGGAGTTTCAGCAGCGATAGAAAAAACATCTTCGGTCCCCAAAGAACCTTTCAGTCAAAAGCTCTTGAAGAAGCATTTCTGTCTTATTCCGAAGAACATTTAAATAAGCTAAAAAAACTTTTTCCACTTTAAAAGAACTTTTTGTGGAATTTAAAGATTTCATCGATGTTTAAATGTTCTTCACAGAAACATAAAGGCCAATACAGAACCGTTATTTTTAAGAGAGTAACACTATCATTTGACTAAATGTTCGTGAGTGTCTTCTATTAAAGGCCGACACGAACAAACACTCATTGCAGCAGTTTGTGTGTAAACGTCACTAGATTTGCATTTAAAAGTGTCCAAAAATTACAGTAGAAGTGCATTTGTTCAAGTGGACACTATAATATCACATGTGTTTCTTTAAGGGCATATTTTAACTGATCTAACACTTAAAAATGGCCTTCACTTGTGTTTCTGACAGTAGCGAATTTGGATGTTACAGTGACTTGATTAAATTGAGTTGATATAAAATATCCCAGTATGCAGGAGATCAAATGTTAATTATACTGTTCTTGATATCTTTTAAATCGCATTGTAACATTTGATCTCAACTACAAAATATACATTTACAAAATATATAAGAAAAACGGCTTCTTTGCTTCAGTCTATTAACATATCTATACAAAACAAAGTCAGAACCTACCAGAGAGTGCAGCGAAGCCACAGAGGAACAACAATAAGAGATTGTATTTGCAGTTCATTGCTCTTCTGAACACAGCAAATGTTCCAGAACCTTTTTCACAATCAACTGGAGGAAACAGAAAGAATTTCCTGTTTTGCGATCAGAGAGTTGGCGGTTATATGCAGACAGAATCATGAAGTGAAGATGTCAGTTGTTCAGAAATTGCGACGGCGCTTCACAGGTGTGGAAGGATGTCATCTAATGTGCTGCATTATGAAGCAGGTGTTTCTGTCTGACAGATATAGAATAGATATGATGTTTTGAGATGTTGGCCAGCTATTTTTATCTTTGGTCCTGCGGACTAGAAAGCAGGCAAGCACTGATTTATGAATACATTTTTTTATGTATATATAATCTATAGATAGAAAGGCTGATGGAAATGTTTGTTGTTGATGTTTTTCATGTTATCTCACACTGGATCTAGGACAGTGGTTCTCAACTGGTGGATCACAACCAAAAAATGGTTTGCATGTCTGTGCAGTGACCTGGTGGCTTAAATGCATAATTGCGTGACAATTAAAAGTCATACAATGCTGCCATCTTGTGAGAAACTTTTCTTTTGAAATGCTTTAAAATGTATGTGCATTTTAGAGGACCTGTTCTGCCCTTTTATAAAGTCTTGATGTTGTTTTCAGGCTCGACTAGAACAGGTTTTCCTGCTTGAATGTTGATTATTTTCCTCATATTCTCCATTGTTGCGGCTCCTCTCTTCCCAGTCTGTCGCTATCTCACGACCAATTCGTACGAATTCGCACGAGTGATTAAAAAGTGGCTAATTCGTACGACCTCACTCGTACGATTTGTCTAAACCCACCTGATGGGTAGGTTTAGGGGCGGGGTCATTCGTACGAATTGGCCAACTCCTAAAATATGTACGATTTCCTTGCCTTGCATATATATAACGCCCCTCCGTTTGAAAAGCACACTGTGCTCTGATTGGTCGGCTGGAGCATTGTGTTATGATTGGCCAAGAGCTTCGAGTGTACAAAGTCAGCACTTTAGTAGGCTTCAAAGGTAAAGTTAAAAAGCCTAAATATATAACAGTTATGAAACTACAGATTCATGAGACCAAAGATCGCCCGTTAGATGTATACCAGGCGAATTATATCATGTTTTTAACCCCTACAGAGACATCAGAGCCAGCGGCAAATGCCAGAGGGACTAGCCAAGGTAAGGCTGTTCCAGGCGGGGTAAATAAGCGCTTGTTGATCGCCTAGATCTCACAACTACGAATACGTCAGATCAAATGTTCAAATAGATGCCATCTTTATCAATAAACCACTGATTTGAGCTTTAAACAATTACATTCTAACCTGAAAATTATCTCCATTTCGAGACACAACATCGATATTATTATTATGATTATTTGCTGGTTTTCACCTCCGCCATTGACACTGGCTGGTTAGTGTGAGATGCATTCTAGTGGGATACTCAAGTCATCTCTCGATGCATCCTCGATAAAAGGGTTCTCGATAAAAGAACACATCCGGGGAATTTAACTGTATTTGGCTAGATGTGAACTTTAAATTGAAGCACTTGGGCAGCGACTGATGACGTTTCACAGGAACACAAGTACAAACAAGAACGCATTTTGAGAAACGGCCTACTAACGAACTCAACTAGGCCCCGCCCCTTAATTCTGCATATTAATTATTTAAATGAGGAATACTGTGATGTGTTCGTTCCCGGTAGAAAACTCAGGAACAGTGACACACTGATGTGAATAACTCCCGCTGGAGGGACTTTGTAGAGCTTTTCATGTTCTAACAGCAACATGTGTGTACTTGGCAAAATTAGTGTATCAATATTAGCTTTATATTTAGTCATAAAATGACAGGGTAAAATCTATTTATTATTGTGAAAGACGTTTCTTTTAGTTAGTGTTGGTGAGGAAAGGATACTGCAAGTTCTACTTACTAGCACCCCTGGGTGTCGATCAGGACACAAATAACGAGGAGACTGGTGCTTCTTTCGACAGTGTATTGTGAATATCAGTCTAAAATAACAAAAACATATTACATTAGTAGAAGTATACATGTGTACATTCACAGATGAATCAGCCCAGAATAGCCTACTGACATATTCAGTATCACCTAAATAACAGTTAAAGCTAAAAATATGCAGAGGGTGGGAGATTGAAGACAATACAACTATTGTTTTGGTCACAAGAAATGACTTTGGCATTAATGAATCCAGATGCATCAACAAACAATCTAATTTCCCAAATTAGCATAATCAAAGGGAAATAATACTGGATAATCCTTCTGCAGGATAATTAGTTAACATATTACAGACATATACAAAAGTAGACTGTCACATTTGATTTGACTGTATTTATCAGAAATCATGTTACACCTTGTTTATCCGTCATCGCACATGAATCGGCAGCCTACAAGTCTGCATGCACATTTAAGTGGACAAAGCTCAATTATACACTTAAAACATCGACAAATCTGATAAACGTACTGTATGGTCATGTACTAATACTTTTAACAACAAAACGCCAACGAACATCCAAAAAACAGGCATGAAGAAACTTCTATGTGCGCAGCTGCTGTTCTCTCAGTTATCTTTATTGACGCAGCAAAACAATAACAATAACGCCTCCTACTGGAGGCATCGGGTATCGCACTCTAAAATAACTATCAAAGTCCCACAATAGAAGTCTTTTTTTCTCCGGGAGCCTTTTATATACTCTTAGAGACAGGGTATAAACATTTGTCACACAATCAAGCAGAGGTTCTTTTGTATTTTCGGTGAAGTTAATTTCACATTGATCCTTCCTTTCCGCCACCAGAGGGCATGAAAGATCATGAAGCTCAACCCAACCCACAGACTCGAGACAGACAACAGCTCGGTTACATGCCTTCACTAGATTCATACACTAACACAAAACCAAGGAGATCGAAAGAGATGAAGAAAAGCAGAGTGAAGATGTTCTTCAGATGTTCTCATATTCTCTGGATCTTGATCCTCTGTAATGCGGTTTCAGGTAATACTTCAGACTTTAGTACAAATAGGGCTGTGATGGGATCAGAAAGTTATATTGGCATTTACAAAACACTTATAGCTGATACTTAAAGCTTGACAAAATCATGGTACTACTCATACATGTCAAAAATGTTGTTGTTTTTTTTGGCCTTTTTAGTATAATAAGTCTTCGCTTTAAAAGAAAATCAAACCTCTTAAATTGTATATTCATGTTTAATTTGGTGCCTTGGAGTTTCAAGAGTGGTTCAAAATTACAAGTCCATTGCACTTGATTGAATATCTTAAATCTTAAAATTGAGTAGAACTAACTAAGCGGCTGTTAAAACAATGATGGAAACTCCGGTTTTGTAATGTTGTTTTGGGGGGGAAAATATAAACGCAACGTCAAACTTGCTTATAAGTTTCCTGCTGTCAATATAATGTGGTAATATATAATTTCTCTCAGGCGATTATGTGATGAAAGCGGTGAATAGTGAAGCTGCGTTCACTCCAGTGTCTGGATCTGTGTATCCCAGCACCACCAGCATTACATGGAAACACAGAGACAATGCTGGAGTTGTTGTGAAGGTCATTGAATGGGACCGGGAGGATGATAGCACTGAAATTCCCAACCCCAAATTCAGATCCCACGCAAGCCTGGACAAACACACTGGAGAACTCACTCTTAGATATCTACAGCTCAAACACACTGGAGTTTATACCCTCGACATCAACAGTAAAGAGCAAAGAAAACAATTCTCTCTGACTGTTATAGGTGAGTCAGAATAAAACGTGCACATTTCATTTTCACAATCATAATTATTTACATATATTACAGCTGTGTTAGAAATAATGTACTTAATACAACCATGTATTAGTTCTCTGGGTCATTTAACAAAAATTGTATTTAAAAATTAACAATTCTTTATAATTTTCTTTTTGATGGACACAAATACACCAGTATTTTTTTATATAGTTTTATTATAGTAGCCTTTATTTTTATATTTGATTGATTTTTATATCTGTTTTAGTTATTTAGTTGGCTATATTAAAAATATTTAAGTTTATTTAATTTAGTTGAAGTTTTTCATCTTAGATTTTTATTTTATATTATTTTAATGTATTAGGCGTTCAAGCACGAAGTGCTAAAAACCTATTGTAATTGCTATTTGAAAAAAAAAAAAAAAAAAAATCCCCTAAAACTAAAAATATTTATATAAAAATATTTCCTATTGTAAATTGCTTGTATTGGCTGTAAATGGTGTTTTCCATCTATGATCGTATAAATTGCATATCATAATGTTTAAAACCAGTGCAGTATTTGTGTGTGTGTGTAAATATATGTACATATGAGTGCAAAAGCACCGGTTAAAACACTTTATTAATAAGTATAATGGCCAGCAGAGGGCAGCAGAAGACCACTTATTGGCTCACTCTCATTTTGACATACTTGATTTTCAGCAGTATTCTGCACTAAAGCAAACCAGTTTTTCCATGTTAACTATTATAACAATCATTTTTTGTCAGAGTTTATCACTTCATTTTTATTGACACTTCACATCAATGCAGGAATGTGGTAAATCATGGTAAATCACGATAGAAACATGGTAAATCATAGTAAAAATACTATTACATGGCGTATCATGGCAAATCATGCTAGCAATGTGATGAATCATGGTAAATAATGCTATAACGTGATAAATCATTCTAGAATGTGGTATATCATGGTAAATCATGGTAAACTATGGTAAACTATGGTAAACTATGGTAAACTATGGTAAACTATGGTAAATCATGCTAGAATCATATTAAATCATACTAGAATGTGTTCAATTGTGGTAAACCATGCTAGAACAGGGTAAATCATGGTGAATCATACTCGAACTTGGTATATCATGGTAAACTATGGTAAATCATGCTAGATTCATTGTAAATCATACTGGAACATGGTAAATCATGAAAAATCGCAATGAAATGTGGTATATCATGGTAAATCATGCTAAAACATGGTCTATTCCATCTATGATCTCAGTGGTTAAATGCTTGCTACATAAAACTTAATGTCTTTTGATGCTTTTGTGCTTAACGGCCTTAAAGGCCTTAACGGCTTGAACACCGGTAAATGCTGCTTGCAGCTTTAATTTTATTTAAATTTTTAGTCATTTCATTTTGTGCTTTTTTCTTGTTTTTCCATATTTGAATTATTTTTATTTTAGTTTTTCAGTTAATAATTTTAGTGCTTCAAATTAAACTTTTTTTTGTGCCAAGGAAACATTCCTAATTTTCAATTAGTTGAAGTATTTCATTTAATATTTATATTTTATTTATTTATATACTTTTTCAGCTTTATTTCAATTAACAGAAATGTTTTGAATAGTTTTAGTTAATGATAATCACCCTACAATAAACAGGTAGGCTACTTATAAAAAAAACATTTTGATTCAAATGAATAATTATGAATTACATACAAAATATGCAATATATTGGGTGCATATTTACCTTTAGATGAACATTTGGATCAGAATAAGTATATTATATCAGTATATACAAGTACAAAAGTAAAAAAAACAAAGAAGCTAGCCCAGCCCAGGTCATTGTCAAGTTATCCGGTTTTCTTTGCCTCAATGTCTGCCCAAACTTGAAAGAGACTTCAATCAACTTTTACTCGAAACAATGCAGGGTTGTAATTTCAAATTTTAACCCAACTTCAACTTTCACTTTTAACTGTAACTTTTTTTTAATTGCATTTTTAACCCAACATTTGGGTTTTTCCATATTTGACCCAAATTTGGGTTGAAACAACCCAGCATTTTTTAGAGTGTGGAACAACTTGAAACATCGGATTCTTTTTCATCGAAGCGATTTATTGAAAATCTTTCAACAATGACTTGATCTTCATGTACTTGTTCTCAATGATTATTTCAGATGATTAGCTTAATAACCTACACAGAAAACAGATATACGAGTCACTACAAAGTACAAACAACATTGTTAAAATATTCACAGTTCACACAGCAACTTAACAGCAATGTAAAATAAAAAGCTTGTAATGCAGTTAGAAAGTTAAATGCTTAAACTGCTAGCATCAACAAACAACTTCCAAACATACACAAAATCTGTAGTCCCTAAAGAAAGGTAAGTCTTTGCCCTACCAGTAGCATCTCAAAGTTGATGAACACATTGTAGCTTTTCCCAGCAGTCTTTCTCCTTTGGTTTTATAATCACCAAAAACCACCAACTTGGGTAGGAGAAGCACTTTCACTGCTAACAAAGATCTCTCTGCCTCCTGGTAATCACACACACCTGGTTATGTGTGGCATGTGCAGTTTCAATGACCAATCAGCTGCCTTGTTTCCCCCAGGTTGCACCATGTGCTCACAACCAATAGGCTGCACTCATTTTGATCTCAAATCTCTTTAACAATGATGAATCGATACTTTTTAACCATTAACTTTTTTTCCTTTTTCTCTCAAATTTAACTTAACAGTCATTACTTTTCATAAAAACAGACAATTGTAATTTGTTACTTTTAAAAGTAACTTTCCCCAACACTGTATGTGTGTGTGTGTGTGTATATATATACACTGTTAATTTTCATCCTAATTCACAGAGCCTGTCCGCAAACCTTATATTAAAGAAGATTGCGAGTTGGGAGATATTCCTAAATGTTCCTTGAGTTGTGATGATGATGATGGACCCTCTGAAAGTACAGTCGTCTGGAAGAGCTCTGGAGAGACGCTGCACAGACGAGATCGTAATACGAGGACAATAACAGTGACCGAGAGCAGTAACCCAGAAAACTCCTACACCTGCACACTGAAGAGCTTAGTGAACGAGGAGACCAGCGATCCCGTGTATGACAGAGATCTGTTTCATGGTAAGACTCAATAACATTAATCACCTTACTGGAAAATATCATCAGGCCACAACCATATTTTACACAAGTACGCAAGCGCTTGGTATTCAGTTACTTATTTAATTTTGAGTTTATATCTTAAACTTTTGACTTTTTTCTCTCAATTCTGAGTTTATCTCAAACTTCTGAATATTTTTCTCTCAATTCTGAGTTTATATCTTAAACTTCTGACTTTTTCCCTCTCAATTCTGAGTTTATATCTTAAACTTCTGACTTTTTTTCTCTCAATTCTGAGTTTTTATCTTAAACTTCTGACTTTTTTTCTCTCAATTCTGAGTTTATATCTTAAACTTCTGACTTTTTTTCTCTCAATTCTGAGTTTATATCTTAAACTTCTGACTTTTTTTCTCTCAATTCTGAGTTTATATGTTAAACTTCTGACTTTTTGTCTCTCAATTCTGAGTTTATATCTTAAACTTCTGACTTTTTTCTCTCAATTCTGAATTTATCTCAAACTTCTGAATATTTTTCTCTCTCAATTCTGAATTTATATCTTAAACTTCTGACTTTTTTCTCTCAATTCTGAGTTTATCTCAAACTTCTGAATATTTTTCTCTCAATTCTGAGTTTATATCTTAAACTTCTGACTTTTTCCCTCTCAATTCTGAGTTTATATCTTAAACTTCTGACTTTTTTTCTCTCAATTCTGAGTTTATATCTTAAACTTCTGACTTTTTTTCTCTCAATTCTGATTTTATATCTTAAACTTCTGACTTTTTTCTCTCAATTCTGAGTTTATATCTTAAACTTCTGACTTTTTTTTCTCTCAATTTTGAGTTTATATCTTAAACTTCTGACTTTTTGTCTCTCAATTCTGAGTTTATATCTTAAACTTCTGACTTTTTTCTCTCATTTCCGAGTTTATATCTTAAACTTCTGACTTTTTTCTCTCATTTCCGAGTTTATATCTCGCACTTCTGACTTTTTTTCTCTCAATATCGAGTTTATATCTCAAACTTCTAACTTTTTTTCTTGCAATTGTGAGTTTATACCTTGTTTTTCTGACTTTACCTATTTCTCGTAATTCCAAGTTTATAACTCACAATTCAGACTTTTGGTTCCGAATTATTAGATAAAAACGTACAGTTGTTAGTCATAATGTCTGAATTGTGAGATAAAAAGTCACACAATTATGTTTTTATTTTATTTTTTTTATTTTGTGGAAGAAACAAACAAGAAATAAACAAGCTTCCATACTGGCCAGCGCTTGCATACATTTGCGCACTTGCGTAAAATATATATGTTTCTAGCTATATACTATAATTTAGGTAATGCTTTAATTCACTATATGCACTATGCAAGATACAATTGAATAATTCACTTATCAATTAATAACCTTAATAATCTAACTAAAGTCATGTTTTGTGTTCACCATAAGATCTATAACATGCATTTAGAAAACACATAGGTGAATTTACATTTCATGCCAACTGTAATAACCTATTTTTTCTTAAGTAGACTCATTTACAACATCTGACATTGCAATTATCATTGCAATTTTCATCCCTGTGGTCGCTTTGCTGATCCTGTTTATATGGTAAGGCTGTATTTAATCTTTCAAACATTTGAAATGTGTTTCTTTATCATTTGCTCAAAACAGCATTTTAACCATTGTCACAAACTTGAGGAAATTTACCATTTGCAAACTGTTTTACTTCCATAAAGTCACATTGATTGTGAAGCCGGATATTAAGTGAAGAAATGTAGGGCAGGACCTTGTTGTATCTGGGAATTTATTAAATTGTGAAAAAATGGCAGAATGTGTAAAGACTTTCATTTTGAGTTTGCTAAAACAATGCTTAAATAATTATAAGGCTATAGGTTAACATTAGTAGCCATTGCTCTCTGCGAGATGTCAGCAGAAAACATGCGCTTATGAATCATTCACATAAAAATAAGAATGTGTATCGATAAAGTATAAATAGGGTTGAATATGATTTCATGTTGACTAATGATTAGCGTGTCCCTTCTATTCAAGGTGTTTGTGGCGCTTGCTTAGGAGATGCTTGTAGAGTAAGTTTATTTTCTTTATTCCTTGTAGAAAATCATTACTGTGTGCAATATTATAGACAAATAAAACTGATCTTAGTCTCTATGGGTTCTGTGCAGTGATATACACAGCTGGTGAATTCTGTCTGTTTCATGTCTGACCAATCAGCATCCAAGGTACTACTGTATGTGTTTTTATCATGTACATTTAAAAACAAGCATGTTTTTTTTAATACACTTTTTTTCCCCACAGAAATGACATTCATGAGTGAATGACTGATGCTCATCATGAACCTCCTGACTCTTCAAATGCAAAGCCTCATGTGTATCTCTCGACACATTCGCCTGGTCATCGGCTCTGAATCCCAGCTTTACTAAAGCCTCCGATTTTAACCGTCTGTGCTTTATAACTTTCTTCATAACCGTCGGTGCTTCATAACTTTCTTCATAACCGTCGGTGCTTCATAACTTTGACCATCTCCTCTGGTTCTGAATATTTAGGCCTAAATCTAGTTACATATGCAAATACTTTTTCAAGGAGGGACAAGATGACAATATCTTCATGGCACCAAACAGAGAGTAGCGTATAAATAAATAATCATTCTCATTCATTTTTCTTTTGTGGGGAAAAGCAGAGAAGGAATTTAATTCTGTTTTATGTTGCTACCAAGGCAAAGGGATTGTTCTGCGCTCACATCCAAAATGTGATGAGTTTGATAAAGGGACATGAATCAATAAAATAATAAACATTGAATGCAAATCCTGAATAAAATAATAATGAATAAAATCCTCTGTATAATGTGAATGCATCTAGTGTGGTTATTTTTCATGCATTATTGTAATGGTTTGTACATTTAATCCCACTGGTCACAATAGTGATCGTAAAGAAAGTGTTAATTTATGAAGCTCTAAAAATGTTATTGACTGATGTTTTAGTGCATTTCTGGCAAATAGAATAAAGGGTCTCGGTTGAATTTTGTGTTGTTTCACGTGGTTAGTGCAAAATGTCACATGACCAGAGCAGTTTAATTCCTGTTTGCACCATCAGTAGAGGATGGCTTCATCAAAGCTCCAACACAAAAGGATTGTAAAGTATGTTAACACAAAGATTTTTGGTACACATTATCTTTAAGGTGTCTAGTATTAATATGAATTCACAATTATTCAGTTTTGTTGATTGTGGTCATAGAATGTGTAAAGAAGTTGATGGCAACAATAGTGACCGGTGGGAAAATACAGATGGTTGTATTTTTATCATTATCTTTTTTTGCCTCTTATCTCAGTAATCCTATAAGTGTTGTATAAAGGTTTTTATATTTAATAGTAACCCTAAAATGACATGAAAGAGTTTAAAATGTGTTAATTAACTGGGCTGATATACAGGCTATAAGAATTTTCATTATACTGTACACATTATACCAATTGTGAACGAACATAAAACAATTTTTCCACACACTTTTCCATAAAAAAGTTATATATATATATTTCAAAGGGCAACTATGTCTATGACACCTCATTTAGATATTTTCATGTCTGGGAAAAGTTGGGGATTCAAATTTAATTTCACACGTTTGCAATGAACGTATCATGGCAGCAGGAGCCGCCTAACCCTTTGCTTGGTGAAAGACCAACACAATGCAAGGCGTTTTCATTTTCAAACTTCCTTCCTTATAGCCTAGGCTACTCTGTTCTTATACCACGCCGCTGCATGTTTGTGTCTCTGAGCAAAATCTTGAAGAAAAGTGAATTAAGTGTACGTTTTCTAACAAAAAATGTCACTTCAACTCTTGACGTTGATCTCCGTCGTTGTGTTCTCCACCACAGAAGCTGCTTCGGGTGAGTTTTTAATGTTTTACTGGAAATGACACGCCGTTATTGGCAAACCTAAACAGTTAGCTAAACCTAAACAGTTAACTTAGCTAACCTAAACAGGCAGGGTCAGATTTACTAACAGCTTCCTCCTGTGCAAACACTCTTTTGGCGTTAAAAAACGACTGTCATGATTTAACAGAGACACGCTGTGGAAAAATTAGCTCTGAAAATGATGGACGGGTTATTTTGCGGTGGACCTTAATTATTGCATGTGCGAGTTTTCCTGTCAGGCCCAAAATGTACGGCGGGAGGAGAGAATTTAAATGAATCACGCAAGGTGATTTACTGGTAGATTGTGGGCATGATGGAAATGATCTGACTGATATGGCCGTTTCTCAATACCAAGTATGTAATCTTCGGACTTGAGTCATTGGTAGTTCGGACTTGACAATGGGTCCGTGACCGGAGTAAAGATAGTTTGCGGTTTGATTTTCAGTTTTCGTTTCGCTGTGGTCCCGCAGTGCGGTGTCGTGAACATGCAAATAATATCTCACGTCGTTATTCATGATTTGTGAATTTGTGTAACAGTGTTTCTCCGGGTCAAAATCTTTTTTTTTTTTTTTTTTTTTTTTCTTTTTTTTTTTTAATTGGGTATAGCTCCAAAAGTCGGTCACTTAGGAGTCTGAACCCAGTGTCACCTTGACATGCTCGATTTGTGAATTTTTCCACAGCAAAGCTCTTGTCTGTAAAACGTTCGGTAAGTCCGTTAGACAGGAATGTTGAAAATAGGCGTTTTTCATGTTTAAACAATGTATATTAACAATTTATAATAAACACACAGTGCTGGATTACAAAAACACTAATTTTAGATTGAACCTGATTTGTGAAAACTTTCACAGGTCAGTTTGGGTCAGTTAACCCTTCCCTGAGTGGTTAACTAGGTCATTCTGATTTGTGAAAACTTTCAAAGATCAGTTTGGGTCAGTTAACCATTCCCTGAGTGGTTAACTAGATCATTCAGATTTGTGAAAACTTTCACAGATCAGTTTGGGTCAGTTAACCCTTCCCTGAGTGGTTAACTTGGCCATTTTGATTTGTGAAACCTTTCAGAGGTCAGTTTGGGTCAGTTAACCCTTCCCTGAGTGGTTAACTAGGTCATTATGATTTGTGAAAACTTTCACAGATCAGTGTGGGTCAGTTAACCCTTCCCTGAGTGGTTAACTTGGTCATTCTGATTTGTGAAACCTTTTACAGATCAGTGTGGGTCAGTTAACCCTTCCCTGAGTGGTTAACTAGGTCATTCAGATTTGTGAAAACTTTCACAGATCATTGTGGGTCAGGTAACCCTTCCCTGAGTGGTTAACTTGGTCATTCTGATTTGTGAAACCTTTTACAGATCAGTTTGGGTCAGTTAACCCTTCCCTGAGTGGTTAACTAGGTCATTCAGATTTGTGAAAACTTTCACAGATCAGTTTGGGTCAGTTAACCCTTCCCTGAGTGGTTAACTAGGTCATTCTGATTTGTGAAAACCTTTCAGAGGTCAGTTTGGGTCAGTTAACCCTTCCCTGAGTGGATAACTTGGTCATTCTGATTTGTGAAAACTTTCACAGATCAGTTTGGGTCAGTTAACCCTTCCCTGAGTGGTTAACTAGGTCATTCTGATTTGTGAAAACTTTTCAGAGGTCAGTTTGGGTCAGTTAACCCTTCCCTGAGTGGATAACTTGGTCATTCTGATTTGTGAAAACTTTCACAGATCAGTTTGGGTCAGTTAACCCTTCCCTGAGTGGTTAACTAGGTCATTCTGATTTGTGAAAACTTTCAAAGATCAGTTTGGGTCAGTTAACCATTCCCTGAGTGGTTAACTAGGTCATTCTGCTTTGTGAAAACTTTCACAGATCAGTTTGGGTCAGTTAACCCTTCCCTGAGTGGTTAACTAGGTCATTCTGATTTGTGAAACCTTTCAGAGGTCAGTGTGGGACAGTTAACCCTTCCCTGAGTGGTTTACTAGGTCATTCAGATTTGTGAAAACTTTCACAGATCAGTGTGGGTCAGTTAACCCTTCCCTGAGTGGTTAACTTGGTCATTCTGATTTGTGAAACCTTTTACAGATCAGTTTGGGTCAGTTAACCATTCACCGGTTGGTTAACTAGGTCATTCTGATTTGTGAAAACTTTCACAGATCAGTGTGGGTCAGTTAACCCTTCCCTGAGTGGTTAACTAGGTCATTCTGATTTGTGAAACCTTTCAGAGGTCAGTGTGGGACAGTTAACCCTTCCCTGAGTGGTTAACTAGGTCATTCTGATTTGTGAAAACTTTCACAGATCAGTGTGGGTCAGTTAACCCTTCCCTGAGTGTCATTCAGATTTGTGAAAACTTTCACAGATCAGTGTGGGTCAGTTAACCCTTCCCTGAGTGGTTAACTTGGTCATTCTGATTTGTGAAACCTTTTACAGATCAGTTTGGGTCAGTTAACCCTTCCCTGAGTGGTTAACTAGGTCATTCAGATTTGTGAAAACTTTCACAGATCAGTTTGGGTCAGTTAACCCTTCCCTGAGTGGTTAACTAGGTCATTCTGATTTGTGAAAACCTTTCAGAGGTCAGTTTGGGTCAGTTAACCCTTCCCTGAGTGGATAACTTGGTCATTCTGATTTGTGAAAACTTTCACAGATCAGTTTGGGTCAGTTAACCCTTCCCTGAGTGGTTAACTAGGTCATTCTGATTTGTGAAAACTTTCACAGATCAGTTTGTGTCAGTTAACCCTTCCCCGGTTGGTCAACTAGGTCATTCTGATTTGTGAAAACTTTCACAGATCAGTGTGGGTCAGGTAACCCTTCCCTGAGTGGTTAACTAGGTCATTCAGATTTGTGAAAACTTTCACAGATCAGTTTGGGTCAGTTAACCCTTCCCCGGTCGGTTAACTAGGTCATTCTGATTTGTGAAACCTTTCAGAGGTCAGTTTGGGTCAGTTAACCCTTCCCTGAGTGGTTAACTAGGTCATTCTGATTTGTGAAAACTTTCAAAGATCAGTTTGGGTCAGTTAACCATTCCCTGAGTGCTTAACTAGGTCATTCTGCTTTGTGAAAACTTTCACAGATCAGTTTGGGTCAGTTAACCCTTCCCTGAGTGGTTAACTAGGTCATTCTGATTTGTGAAACCTTTCAGAGGTCAGTGTGGGACAGTTAACCCTTCCCTGAGTGGTTTACTAGGTCATTCAGATTTGTGAAAACTTTCACAGATCAGTGTGGGTCAGTTAACCCTTCCCTGAGTGGTTAACTTGGTCATTCTGATTTGTGAAACCTTTTACAGATCAGTTTGGGTCAGTTAACCATTCACCGGTTGGTTAACTAGGTCATTCTGATTTGTGAAAACTTTCACAGATCAGTGTGGGTCAGTTAACCCTTCCCTGAGTGGTTAACTAGGTCATTCTGATTTGTGAAACCTTTCAGAGGTCAGTGTGGGACAGTTAACCCTTCCCTGAGTGGTTAACTAGGTCATTCTGATTTGTGAAAACTTTCACAGATCAGTGTGGGTCAGTTAACCCTTCCCTGAGTGGTTAACTTGGTCATTCTGATTTGTGAAACCTTTTACAGATCAGTTTGGGTCAGTTAACCATTCCCCGGTTGGTTAACTAGGTCATTCTGATTTGTGAAAACTTTCACAGATCAGTGTGGGTCAGTTAACCCTTCCCCGGTTGGTCAACTAGGTCATTCTGATTTGTGAAAACTTTCACAGATCAGTGTGGGTCAGTTAACCCTTCCCTGAGTGGTTTACTAGGTCATTCAGATTTGTGAAAACTTTCACAGATCAGTGTGGGTCAGTTAACCCTTCCCTGAGTGGTTAACTTGGTCATTCTGATTTGTGAAACCTTTTACAGATCAGTTTGGGTCAGTTAACCATTCACCGGTTGGTTAACTAGGTCATTCTGATTTGTGAAAACTTTCACAGATCAGTGTGGGTCAGTTAACCCTTCCCTGAGTGGTTAACTAGGTCATTCTGATTTGTGAAACCTTTCAGAGGTCAGTGTGGGACAGTTAACCCTTCCCTGAGTGGTTAACTAGGTCATTCTGATTTGTGAAAACTTTCACAGATCAGTGTGGGTCAGTTAACCCTTCCCTGAGTGGTTAACTTGGTCATTCTGATTTGTGAAACCTTTTACAGATCAGTTTGGGTCAGTTAACCATTCCCCGGTTGGTTAACTAGGTCATTCTGATTTGTGAAAACTTTCACAGATCAGTGTGGGTCAGTTAACCCTTCCCCGGTTGGTCAACTAGGTCATTCTGATTTGTGAAAACTTTCACAGATCAGTGTGGGTCAGTTAACCCTTCCCTGAGTGTCATTCAGATTTGTGAAAACTTTCACAGATCAGTGTGGGTCAGTTAACCCTTCCCTGAGTGGTTAACTTGGTCATTCTGATTTGTAAAAGGTTTCACAAATCAGAATGACCAAGTTAACCACTCAGGGAAGGGTTAACTGACCCAAACTGATCTTTGAAAGTTTTCACAAATCAGAATGACCTAGTTAACAACTCAGGGAAGGGTTAACTGACCCAAACTGATCTGTGAAAGGTTTCACAAATCAAAATGGCCAAGTTAACCACTCAGGGAAGGGTTAACTGACCCAAACTGATCTGTGAAAGTTTTCACAAATCTGAATGACCTAGTTAACCACTCAGGGAAGGGTTAACTGACCCAAACTGACCTCTGAAAGGTTCCACAAATCAGAATGACCAAGTTAACCACTCAGGGAAGGGTTAACTGTCCCACACTGACCTCTGAAAGGTTTCACAAATCAGAATGACCTAGTTAACCACTCAGGGAAGGGTTAACTGACCCAAACTGATCTGTGAAAGTTTTCACAAATCAGAATGACCTAGTTAACCAACCGGGGAAGGGTTAACTGACACAAACTGATCTGTGAAAGTTTTCACAAATCAGAATGACCTAGTTAACCACTCAGGGAAGGGTTAACTGACCCAAACTGATCTGTGAAAGTTTTCACAAATCAGAATGACCAAGTTAACCACTCAGAGAAGGGTTAACTGACCCAAACTGACCTCTGAAAGGTTTTCACAAATCAGAATGACCTAGTTAACCACTCAGGGAAGGGTTAACTGACCCAAACTGATCTGTGAAAGTTTTCACAAATCTGAATGACCTAGTTAACCACTCAGGGAAGGGTTAACTGACCCAAACTGATCTGTAAAAGGTTTCACAAATCAGAATGACCAAGTTAACCACTCAGGGAAGGGTTAACTGACCCACACTGATCTGTAAAAGGTTTCACAAATCAGAATGACCAAGTTAACCACTCAGGGAAGGGTTAACTGACCCACACTGATCTGTGAAAGTTTTCACAAATCATAATGACCTAGTTAACCACTCAGGGAAGGGTTAACTGACCCAAACTGACCTCTGAAAGGCTTCACAAATCAAAATGGCCAAGTTAACCACTCAGGGAAGAGTTAACTGACCCAAACTGATCTGTGAAAGTTTTCACAAATCTGAATGATCTAGTTAACCACTCAGGGAATGGTTAACTGACCCAAACTGATCTTTGAAAGTTTTCACAAATCAGAATGACCTAGTTAACCACTCAGGGAAGGGTTAACTGACCCAAACTGACCTGTGAAAGTTTTCACAAATCAGGTTCAATCTAAAATTAGTGTTTTTGTAATCCAGCACTGTGTGTTTATTATAAATTGTTAATATACATTGTTTAAACATGAAAAACGCCTATTTTCAACATTCCTGTCTAACGGACTTACCGAACGTTTTACAGACAAGAGCTTTGCTGTGAAAAAATTCACAAATCGAGCATGTCAAGGTGACACTGGGTTCAGACTCCTAAGTGACCGACTTTTGGAGCTATACCCAATTAAAAAAAAAAAAAAAAAAAAAAAAAAAAAAAAAAAAGATTTTGACCCGGAGAAACACTGTTACACAAATTCACAAATCATGAATAACGACGTGAGATATTATTTGCATGTTCACGACACCGCACTGCGGGACCACAGTGAAACGAAAACTGAAAATCAAACCGCAAACTATCTTTACTCCGGTGAAACAGTGGCGTTCCTGATCGCGTCATTCAGCTCGCTCTGGCTACTCCGGTTATCTCTTTATGTATATTTAGTCTACAATAAAATAAAATAAGCCATAAAACACCACTCTGCCTCTTTTCATTTTCATTTGAAAAAATCTTAAACATATTAATGGCCACACAATACACAAATGTGGTTCAGGCAACAAAATGATTATCTTCACTGCATATATCATAATTGTTTGTGGTGGTGTTTTTTATTTTATTTTATTTTTTTATTGAATTTTATTATAGATTACAAAAATTAGTCAGATACTTATTGAATTTTATTATAGATTACAAAAATTAGTCCAAAGTGTATTTTTATTTTCTAATTTCATTTACCATCATTTACCATCAAGCAAGGGATATATAGGCCTATATGTTATATATTCACTTCCTTGAAATTACTCCGCTAGACCAGACTTTATTGTTGAATGTTGACTAACATACTCTCTCATATTTTGATTATTAGGTGAAGAGGTGACGAGAGCAGTGGGTGATCAAGTTTCTTTTAAACTAGACAAAATTGTTCCTCCTGTCACCAGCATCACATGGAAACACTTAAAAGCTGGTGCATTAACTGTGAAGGCGATTGAATGGGAAGAGGGAGAAACTACAATCCTGAATGCGAGATTCAAAGGCATCACGACTCTTAATACAGACACTGGACAAATCACTATTACTAATCTAACACTCGAACATACTGGAGTTTATACCATTGACGTCAGCGGTAAAGAGCAGACACAAAGATTCACCTTGAATGTTAAGGGTGAGTGACTGCTGATTATTACATTCATTAATATGAATATTATTAAATGCATCATATTATTTATTATTATTATGGTTGTTTTTACTTAGCCACACATATAGAAAAACAAAAAAAACTATGTAATTGTACAATAATGGCATCAGATTAATACCGTGGTATTTACATGGTACTCCGAGATACTTTCAAGAATACCACATGTCCAAAACCACATTATAGTACTTTTTCTGTAAGTTATGGTTTTGTTTAGTAACTGGATTTTACCCTCTACCATCATTGACATGGTACTGTCACAGAACTTTTTCCAATGCTGGTGTAGTTGTGTTTGATCTAGTTATGTTACTTTATAGACTGAATGTTCATTTGTTTTATTGTTTCTTTCACAGAACGGGTCCCCAAACCTGTGATTAAAATAGAGAAGAGTACTAATAACTCTGGTGTTGTGTATTTGAGATGCGAGTACAATGAAACAATCATCTGGGAGACTTCTGCTGGAGAAACACTGACGGGATCAGCGCACCAACCGAAAGGAGAGTCCATTAATGTCACAAAAACAGGAAATCCAGAAATCTCCTACACCTGTAAACTCCAGAACGCCGTGAGTGAGGAGACCAGTGACCCGGTCAATGAGAGAGATCTGTTTAAAGGTGAGACGCTGGACGGACACTAAACACAACCTGTATGCAAGAAGAATATACAGGTGAAACTCGAAAAATTTGAATATCGTGCAAAAGTTAATGTATTTCAGTAATTCAAATTAAAAGGTGAAACTAATATATTTAGTATATATAACTATATGCATGATTATACTTTTCAGAGGGCTGACATTTTTGTATTTAAAATAGTTTTTTATTGATTTCATGTAATGTTATAATTTTCTGAGATTTTGAGTTTGGTGTTTTCATAAGCTGTAAGATATAATCATCAAAATTATAACTTTTTCACGACATTCAAATTTTTCGAGTTTCACCTGTAGCCTACTTATGCTTTTATTTAGATGCAATTTAATAACCTTATAAGACATTTAAAGACCCCCTGTGGTGAAAATCAGTGTTTATATGTCTGTGGGGTTTTTAAAGCAACACTAAGTAAGATTTTTTTTACCTTAATGAACCACTGAAACGATTTTGGAAACATTATTTTAAGTCGTAACAGGGTGAAAGGCTCTTAAAGGTGAAAGGCTATAACCACGCTATGTAAGATTGCCAGATCGGGTCACGTTTCTGTAGTTCTAATGAGACGTAAGAAAACTACAAATTTGACTTGCTTTACGTCAAGCGTCACAGTAGTCATTATTTTCTTTTTCTTCGTTTCTGATGTTGCAATACATCATACTTTAATGAAATCATGCAACATACTCTACCTTGTCTGTGGACATCGTTCAATCCAAAGCCGGCGCCGGATAAACAGCGAGCGTGCATGCGACAGTCGGCTGCGGTAGGCTAAATTATTTACGACAGCGGTAATGGACAATTCCACTTCCAACCTGTAGGGCGACCGCAGAGGAAAAGTTACTTGGTGTTGCTTTAATATGCTTTTAGACAAAAACCATGTGCAAATGAATCAGTCAACACCATTGTTTCTTTCACAATCACAGTGCCGGTCCCCAAACCTGATCAGTTCAAAGGTGAGACGCTGTAGGGACATTAACCACATAAATCTGAAAGTAACGATGAATATGCATGATTTTTCTTCAGAGTATGTCATAAATCAGTAATGCTAGATATTATTTAATAAACTTACTATGATCATTTAAATATGCGTTCCAGGAATTGGTTTTATAACATATTTTTCCCCCACATTAGAATCAAACAAAGGATGTGTCGTGTCAGCTGTCATTCCTTCAGTCACTATGGTTATAATTATAATCCTTTTCCTATCATAGCTTTTCACGGTAAGACAACTGTTGTGTTTAATCTTTTAAAAATATACAAATATGTTTCTTTCATCTGTGCTTATCATTTGCTCTATCTATGTGAATCTATGACCATTTATAAACATCTGTATTAATAAATGTATTAATAAATATTCATATTTACTGTAAATTTTAAGGGTCGGCCACCTGATTTGTTATATACCTTTAAGACGCCTCCTTTTATGCGGGAGACACAAGATCAGGCTTATTTAGTTTTTTTTTTTGTGGAAAATCAGTACTGTATGTTTTATAATGTAAATAAAACACCTGTTTTCCCTCAGAAACAGCGTGTGTGTGTGTGTGTGTGTGTGTGTTATAGATGCCACACACTTCTGCTCATCAGGGACTCTCTGAATCCCAGCGTCACTGAATCAACTGGCGCTCCGAACCGTCTGTGCCGTCTTTTTAAGACGAACCGTCTTCAGAACTGGGACTGTTTCTCAACTTTCACTGTTGCTCTTTGACCTTTCTGTCTGCTGGGTGTGGGAACTTCATCCTCAGGTTATGAATATATGAATGTACTCTTAAATATGCAGAAATTTGATTTATTTATTACTTACTGTCACCAACTCAAACAGAGAGTTTTGCAGGTGTGATTGTGTAGAAATAAATAGCCTCTAAAAATTGGTATTGTTTAGAAAAACATTTAAAAAAATAATAATTTTACACTATTTTACAGTCAATTCTCTGCTTTATTTTCCTTTTGTGGTGGAAAGTAGAGCAGGCGTTTTATTCTATTTTATATAGCCATTAAATCATAGGGATATAGTTTTGCACTTAAGTGCCAATGTGAAGAGTTTGATGCAGGCTATTGTAAACATTGAATGTAATGTAAATCACTTTGAATAAAATCCTCTGTCAAATGTAAAATGTGAATGCATTCTGTTAAGACTTCTTTTTGAATCAATTTCAAATTGTCTCCATTACAGTTTTGTTTTCATAATTGAATTACATATTTACAATAAATAAATATATTGGCGTCAGGATATCTTACTGTAAGTCAGATATTATACATAATACACCCCAAATATTCACTCTGAAATGAATGTCTGGGCAAAAAAGATCCAGCACCCAGATAGTTAATTTGTGTTATTAAAGTAGTTTAAGAGAAAGACCCGGCACCAATATCTCGATTCATGGGTCGGTCTCTCAGGAAAAGAATAAATAAATTATGAGATGAATAGCCTAATCGGCCCAAAAAGCATGTCAGTCTTCCAGATGACCAGTCCACCCCTTCCATAGTATTTTCTTTCCTACTGTGGAAGTCAATTGGGTCCATCGACTGTCTGGTACCAACATTCTTCGAAATAATTTATTTTGAGTTCAACAGAAGAGAGAAACACTTACAGGTTTGGAACAACATGAGGCTGAGTAAATGATGACAACATTTTCATTTTGGGGTGAACTATCCCTTTACCTGACATCTTTATGATTCAGTCAGCATAACCACCAACTCTCTGGTCGCAAACAGGAACTTCTTTCTGTTTCCTCGAGACAGAACCGCATATATTCAGAACCACTTCAGCCACAGAACCGGAAGTGAGGGGCGGGGCTTATCAGTCACAGTTGCGCTAACCAAAAACGTATATATATATATATATTTTTTTTTTTTTGTTATTTTTTTTTTTTTGTTAAAGGTGCCCTAGAGTGGTTTTTATATTATTTTATAATGTTTCCTGGGTTGCCCTTATAATGTTAGTATGTTTTTTAGATCAAAAATAGTCATAATTTAGAAATAAAAGGCATTTTTCCCACCCGGATTTTAGCCTCTGATTTGAACGCTCTGTTTGAAGGGGCGTGTCTGCTGTGTGGAACCGGCCTCTGCTGTGATTGGCTGACATGCTTGCATATGAAATAGCTATGTATTACATGTGAAACTCTCTCGAATACTTTTACTACAGCTATTATACGTTTTTACTATTACAGCTATCGAAATTAACGAATCGTGAGATGTTTTTAAAGTATTTAGATCTTCCCATCACATACAATGTTGCTGTGATGACTGAGCATTGAGCAAGCAGAGGACAGTCTGTTGGTCGCGAGAATGAAGATCTTATCATTGCAATGCAGTTTCTGTTCTCTAATGCTTTCCCCAATGCAAACACGATCATGTAAATACAGTAAGAGCTTCGCTGTGCAGTGTAACGTGCGTCATTGAATTCATAACGAGTTTGGCAAGTGTCCAGATAAACTCGCGCTGTGGAAAGATTGTTCTTTGATCGCTTTCTGTATATAATTTATTCACAATTTAAATACGTTTTTTTTTCATCCTACTAAAAGAAACGATGTGAAGTTGATATTTTAGTCACTGGCTTGACATACTGATGCATAAACAGTATTGAACGATTTTGAGGGAAAGGTTACCTGTCTGAACTTGAACAATTACACATCAGAAAGTGTTGCTTGGTAGCTGATCCGAGGCCAGCTCTGTATTGGCCCAAGTTGAGGAAACAGTCGTCGGTGAAATGTTTGGAAATTTCCAGAGAAAATAAAAGTAAGCCATTGTTTCTTCAGAGGCTCGGATGAAGGAACTAAAAAATACTTTTGTGTTCATGTGTACATCCAAACACTGAGCAACTGCTATGCTTCGGCTGCGCAGTTTCGCCTGTCATTGAACATGGGCTGGCATATGCAAATTTGTGGAGGCATACATATTAATGATCCTGACTATTGCGTCACAGTCGGTATTGTGTGGAGAACCGACCGTTTTTCAGGGGTGTTTTTCATAAACGTGAATTAAAAGAGAACGCGAAAACAGTCCAGTTTGAGATTCACTCTATGTCATGTCCATGCACTGAACTCTTGTTATTTGACTATACCAAGGTAAATTCAATTTTGAATTATAGGTCACCTTTAAATATAAGCTGTTTTAACATGGTTTTTGATCGGATCCATGTCTACAATATTTAACAACAATACTTCTAAATAAAGTCACTTTTCCATTCATTTAATATGCATAGGCCTACGATATCATGATGTTGAGCAAAATTTTTAAACATAGCCTATTGATCATGCATAATGTCAAGGAATGGATACAAACACAGTAGTTTATACTTAAAGGATTTAGGCTACAACTATACTCCGTTATTATTTCAAATAATATTAATACATGTGTAACATGTTGTAAAGTTTTTCCATTCGACTGTATATATGTGATTATTTCCTTCACGTTGATGTTGTTACAAATAATAGGCCTAACGAAGATTTAATGTTAATGGATAGTTTATTGTTACTTAAACGACACAACTATAGCCTACAAATGTCAAATGTTGTAACTTGTTTCCAATTTGACTGTATATTTTATATTATTTCCTTCATGTTCACGATGATACAAATAATAAACAGCGAGTAGGCCTTTGTGACGCATCTAATGTCAAATAAAAAGAACCATTTAATACAAAGTCTGAACAAGTGAAACGTGTCTCTGTATGAAAACAAATAATATATATATAAAAAATTGGTTTAAAACGTGTAATAAACGGCTCATAATAAAAAAAAACATGCAAACAACAAACAAATCATCTTAAAACACAAAAGTGTTGACTCCTTAACATGCCATTTCTGCACCCCCCCCCCCCCCCCCCCCCCCCTCCCTAAGGAAATAAAAACGTTTGATTAATTAATAATTATTTAATATTAACAACATGAATGATAGGCATATTTTGACAAACGCAACAAAAAAAAAATATTATCCATGAACCTGGTAATTAAAAAAAAAATCGTCATTGTAGCCTGGCTACATCCCACATAGCAAAATTGGTTTGGCCCAGTGACGGGCCACACAACCCACTTTCACTTGGCCCAAATACAGCAATGAATTACGGTACATGACTGGACCAGGTCTGGTTGCCAGAACTCGGGCCACATATGGCCCATGGCATAGCCATACCTCAGCCAAATGTATGACTATAGCTGGCCCTATTCTGGACCAGGTCTGGTTGCCAGAACTCGGGCCACATATGACCCATGGCATAGCCATACCTCAGCCAAATGTATGACTATAGCTGGCCCTATTCTGGACCAGGTCTGGTTGCCAGAACTCGGGCCACATATGGCCCATGGCATAGCCATACCTCAGCCAAATGTATGACTATAGCTGGCCCTATTCTGGACCAGGTCTGGTTGCCAGAACTCGGGCCACATATGGCCCATGGCATAGCCATACCTCAGCCAAATGTATGACTATAGCTGGCCCTATTCTGGACCAGGTCTGGTTGCCAGAACTCGGGCCACATATGACCCATGGCATAGCCATATCTCAGCCAAATGTATGACTATAGCTGGCCCTATTCTGGTCCTTTGTAGGACCAAACAATTCCCAGACAGCAACAGTGTCGACCCAGATCCGGCCCACATCTGGGCCGTGTGGAATCCACGTGTACAAGAAGTGGGCCGGATCTGGGCCGACACTATGTTGCTGTCTGGGTTGATTCATGTCAGCCTCAACTAAACCATGATCTAGCCACTTTATATACACCCTGCTCAGCTAAAAAATGCCTGAAACACAACAGTATTCTTAACAAATGTTTATTTTTTCACATTTAAACAAAACAATTTACAAAAAAACAAACAAACAAAAAACTTCTTGAATGTCAAGCTCTTGAATGTCAGCTCTTGAACAAGTCTTTTCCATACCGTGGCTTTACTCAGGTCTTTTGTTCTTGAACCTGAAACAAACACAAAAGAGAACATTATAAATTGAAAAAATATTTATATAAATTATTAATTATATAGAAAGCACACACACACACACACCAAACAAAAACAATCATAAATGAATAAGACTACAAGGTCCGTGTACGTTTTGATAAGTTTGTTTTTCAGTTTAAAATGAAATAAGCAGAAACAAGAAAATGTTTTTTTTTAAATAAACAAAAATATAAGATTTTGACTATATTTTCATTTTTTGGTTCACAGCTGAAATCTTGTTTTTTTCATTTCTTCTTATTTAATTTCAAAATGAAAGACAAACTATCAAAACCCATAAACCCACTTGCTCACCTGTTACATAATTTATCAAACAAAAATTTTAACAAATTGCATAAATAATGAGTGATACCACAACAAAATCCACAATGGATTAGAAATGCAAACACACACACACAAACATAGGCTAAATTTGATGTCAAATGTTTAGGAGGTCCAAATCTAATCTCTCTTTTACTCACCACCATGGCTGACTTACATTTAACGTTAGGCTACTTGCTAAAAAATACAGTCAAGCTGTTTTTCAAAACTTTAAACTGCCAGTGTGTAATATACATGATAATAACATGTAATCGCTGTAATGATGTAAGTTAGCATAATTGCAAAAAATGTATAGGCTATTTCTTAAATGTTAAACTTTTTTTGTATGTGTTACAATACTGATTTTATCTCTCTGTGTCTCTGCATATTTGAAATTTTAAGAGGACTTTGTCGTGATATGTTGTTTATATAACACAAATTAGCATTAAAAATTATCGAACTTAAAATTTGATAATCTCTATAGAAGATATAAATATCATAAGGGCACAAAATTGTTAAAATCCTCAATCAATAGAATATAAACAAAAGTAATCAATATCCTTATGATATTTATATTTTTGTGTGATGTTTCAGGTGCCAATTGCTGCTATACATTTTAGTATGTTAATCCATCAGTGTATGTCACTTAAATTGAAATAAAAATAAAGATGTCTGATGTCATTTAACGTTAAATGTAATCGACGAACATTTAGTCAACTTCTACATTTTAACTAACAGCTACAATTATACATTGTGGCACATCTTTAACATTTCACTTTCCGACTATACTAACTCATACTAACTCTAAAATTAAAAATGATCACTTACCAAACTTCGCTCGCTTTGAGGTGAGAAGTCCGCAACCGTTAGTGAAATGCAGTCGAGTGCATCAGTGCGCGCCCACTTCTTCTTCGGCAGCGCTGGATCCGGAAGTATAAATATATATATATATATTTTTTAATTTGGGTTGAAGCGTTCTAAACCATTAACTAAACCGGCTAAATCGCAAGATTGCACAGTTTCAATTGAAGAAAAAAAAAAAAAAAAAAAAAAAATATATATATATATATATATATATATATATATATATATATATATATATAATATATAAAGAAGACAAAAATACAAGATTGAGTGTAAAGACTACAATGAGGTAAAACTGCAAACCCATGAAGCATTGCGGTTTAGGCACGCTTTCTGGGCGCGTTTTTCTAGATACAACCTGATTGGTAAAAAAAAATTTTTAAATTTTTTTTTTTTTTTTTGCCATATTAGGACGTTGTAAGAAAGAAACGATTGGCCTTTTTGTGCATGAAATGAGACAATCAAACAATTAAATTTATGGTGTTTCATATTTTAAATTATTATTAGGCTAATTAAACCTTGTTAATAGAGAGCAATACGCCCATGGTGCAAACAGGAATAGGGGAAACAGCTGTGTTTATGAAAATATTATCAATTATAAAATATCTGAAATTACATTTTAACTGTGGGATAAGTCTGGCCAGACATATTTGGGCCACATTTCTATATTTTACGTGTGAGACAAATAATACACGTTTTAACCACTGGCCCATATCCTGTTTGCCGCCTTAAAAACGGTTCAATCTGCCCATAACCGGGCTATGTTCGGTTCACATATGCCTCATGCCAGTGCCGACTGAATGCCGTGCCGGCTTCATGTCAAATCTGGGCCAGAATTCTTTGCTACCTGGGAGCAGCTTAAGCTACAGTCAGCAAACAAATTTGGCCAAGATTTGGCATGTGTCTGGCAAAGCTGGCATTCATCCGGCACTGGCATACAGCATGTGGGCCAAACATGGCCCGGGTTTGATAGAGATGGCACTGGATTTAAGACGGCACCCAAGACATGGGCCAGATATCAAATGGAGTATTTGGCCCAGATGTCAAATATAGATATGTGAACCATATATGTATGGCCGATCTTGAGCCACATTTAAAATCATTTTAAAATATTTTTGAGTAAAATCCCAATGTTTTCCCATACAGAAAAGTAATATATTCACAAATATGTGAAACACTGTAAAATATATTGAAATACATTTTGAAAATATATTTTTAAAATGCATAACATGTTATTGTTAAACAACATGTTAACATTTTCACTGTAAAATATATTTTACAGTGTTTCACATATATGTGAATATATTACTTTTCTGTATGGGAAAACATTGGGATTTTACTCAAAAATATTTTAAAATGATTTTAAATGTGGCTCAAGATCGGCCATAAATATATGGCCCACATGTCTATATTTGACATCTGGGCCAAATACTCCATTTGATATCTGGCCCATGTCTTGGGTGCCGTCTTAAATCCAGTGCCATCTCTGCCAAATGTGGGCCATGTTTGGCCCACATGCTGTATGCCAGTGCCGGATGAATGCCAGCTTTGCCAGACACATGCCAAATCTGGGCCAGAATTCTTTGCTACCTGGGATCATGATATCTAATGCATATATGAACAGAAAAGTGACTTTATTAAGAAGTATTGTTGTTAAATATTGTAGACATAGATCCGATCAAAATCCATATAAAAAAAAAAGTAAAAATCGTATTTATCAAAAGAACATGAAGCCCCGCCCTGGCTGTGGTTCTGAAACTGCGGTTCTGCTGATACTATTGGATTTCCTCCAGTTGATTGTGAAAAAGGTTCTGGAACATTTGCTGTGTTCAGAAGAGCAATGAACTGCAAATACAATCTCTTAGTTTTGTTCCTCTGTGGCTTCGCTGCACTCTCTGGTAGGTTCTGACTTCATTTTGTAGATATGTTAATAGACTAAAGCGAAGGAGCCGTTTTTCTTCTATATTTTGTAGTTGAGATCAAAAGTTGCGATCAAAGGATAAAGATTCTTAAAGGGTTAAGAATAGTAATCCATATTAACATTTGTTTTCATGCATACTGCATTACTTTATACCAACTCAATATTATAAATCATATTATAACATCTAAATTGTCAGAAAAAAATATAGTTAAGGCCATTTTTAAGAGTTGGATCAGTTAAAATATGTCCTTAAAGCAACACATGCACTTTTATATATAGTGACCACTTGAACAAATACTTTTACTGTCATTTTTGGACACCTTTAAATGCAATTATGATGTTTACATGCAAACTGCTGCAATGAGTGTTTGTTCCTGTCGGCCTTTAACAGAAGACACTCACAGAAAGTCAAACATTTATATAATATGTAGTCAAATTATGTCACAATAAAGATTCTTTATTGGCCTTTATGTTTCTTTGAAGAACATTTAAACATCGATGGAATCTTTAAATTCCACAGAAAGTTCTTTGAAGCGGAAAAAGGTCCTTTAGATTATCAAAATGTTCTTCAAAATAAGAAAGAAATGGTTCTTTTTAGAGCTTTTGACTGAAAGGTTCTTTGGGGACCAAAAATGTTTTTTCTATCGCTGCTGAAACTCCCTTTATTTTCATAGTTCAGCACATAGTCTGAATTTCAGGAACTATTTTGACTGAGTCTTGTTTTATCACTGATTTGTTGTTTCAAACATCTGGTTCAAAACAAGTATTAAATTATAATATTTTTTTGTGAAGTTTCACAAGTTTCACAAGAGAAATACACTAAGTATATATAACAAAGGCAGATTTGAACTCAGAACAGTTTCTTTATAGATGTATAAATGTCAGGTCAGGGCATGTTTTGTAGTTTTACACAACTTTAAGTTCTGTTGGTCATAACAATGTTTTGGTATTTTTAAGTTACCTTTTACCTTTCAGCTGTTTATAATAATTTTACTGTTTAAGCTCTGATATAAATGGCACTTACGCAAATCCCCATTTGTGACAACTTACAGTGTGACGACAGATCCTGTTGTTGTTATAGGAGTCAGTGTGTTTTAAATCAACTTTTTTTACGGTGGCAGTATAATATTGAAATGTGTTGTCTAAAGTTAGTGTCTTGACTTTTAAAAAGAAACCCACCCTGAGAAGGATTCATTCTCTGTTTTTCCTCATAGTGAAACACATATGAGCAGTTGAACCCTGTTGAGTTTTATTAAATACTAATATGATTTTATGTATTATAGTCTCAACAGAGACATGTGGAAAAGATCTACTAGTGGGAACGTCCTGCATCATTAAGCGGGCAACAAAAAACAAAGAGAAACCACCTGAAATAAAATGGTTCCATGACAGAAACGGCGACATTCTTCGCTGGAAACGTGGGAAAGTCAAAGTAATATATGAAGGTGCATCTATGGAAGAAGATGGATCATTAAAAATTTCAAAAGTTAGTCAGAAGGACTCGGGCGAATATAAATTCACCGAATTTAATGGTGATGGTGCAGAGATTGGTGTAGGAGAAGTGGAAATTAAAGTATATGGTAAGATGACAAATATTTCTACCCTTCCAACACAATAACACAATCAGACTGTATATTTCTATAGTAGTTACAGTATAGTAAATAACCACCATGTGTCTGAAACAGAAAAGGCCCCTAAACCCTCTGTGAGGATCAGATGCACAAAAGATGGGAATGCGACTCTCTCCTGTGACATCGGAAACAGAGAAGATCTGACTCTATCCTGGTATAAAGAAGACAAAATGATCCAGAATGAGAAAAAACCTCAAGTTCTCTTGTCATTTACTCAAGTACAGGAGAATAAACCGTACTCATGCGAGGCACACAATCCTGTCAGCAAAGAAAAAAGTGAGAGTACCGCAATATCATGTAAGTATTTCTTATTTCACATGCTTTTTATTCTTAATGTTCCGATTTTGTGCTATAATTACTTAATCTTTATCTTTTAAAATAATAAAATAAATGTGTGTGTTGTCTCTAAGACAAGATAAAACATCTAAATCATGACCTTTAAGGGTTTTGTCTGTCACTGTGACTTTTCGTGGTTTCACTTTAGGCTCATAAAGTATATGAACGGGTTTTTGGGCCGTTTCCTGTTTTTGCTCCTGACCTACAATCATGAAGGAAAACAACCGTATATTTTTAAAAGTGCACATCAACTCTGCAAAACGGTGTTAAACTGTGAACTAACTGAAGATAAGTCAAAAGTGTGGACACACTTATTTATTCACAATTAGCTATCACAACTTTTTAGTTTAGCATTAGAACAACTTAACATTTAGCAGTGGAATAACTTCCCTAGATTAAACTTGTTGAGATAACTCAAATATCCAAGTTGTCACTTAATCCAGTTTCACAATTCAAATTGAATATAACTTAAAATGAAGGCAGCACAAACACTTAACAGTGTTCTTTATTCAACATCGAAGTCATGGAAACTATGAAATGACGCAAGTCTATGAATTATGTAGTCACCAAAAAAGGTTAACAGATAAAATGAATAGAAGAAAATGCTTTCTTTATGTTGACGTCAAAGGTTGTGTTCATTCAGACATGCTTGACATTCCCTCATCTTTACAAGGAAATAGACTCGTACTGTAGATTCCAGCCTTTTAAGCATTATTAAAGGAGGAACATACATGTTGCACACTTGATGATGCTTTTATGTCACTATCCAAATGTGTTGTGGTAGAAATTCCCCTACGCACCTGACTTAAGTTAAACCGGGTGTCCCAGACCCGTATGAATTTATACTCTGCTAAGCTTTCTTCAATACGTGTTTGAGTCGGCCCACGTCTCGACCTGTTTGAACCCTATCACTCGGGAATAAGGTCAGAGCTCCACTAAACACTATCACTATCACAAGCTAGTGTCTAGCTTGCTGAGCAATAATCAAACAATGCCTTCGAATGTGCTTCAATCATGGCCGGAGGACCTATTTCAGAGAGAATCCCTCCACCAAAACAAAAAGAGTACAACAGTTTTTTTTTTTAGATTAGAAGCATGGCAAAAGTGACATGATTCATTACATCATTTTTCTACAATATGACTGGTTATTCATGTATAATTCAGCAAACCCTTCTATTACAGGAAATCTGGAGTTCTTGATTACTTCACTTTGTTGCTCAAAGTCATGAGTTTATATATTTAAACATCTTTTTCATTTCCCCTTTTGTTATATTCCGATATGATTCAGTCACACTTTGGCCCAAGCTTTGGGGAGATATAGTTTTCAAAAGCATATAAATGTAAATTCTGCAATAATTAGTTATGATTAATTAAAAAATTCCATCACAGTATACATTTACACAACAATATTCGCCTACAAAACTAATTCCAAGGTTTAGCTCAAATAGTTTTTATAATTAAGAGCAAATTCAATGAAGTGTGTCCAAACATTTGACCCCCTCATGAAATACAGTTGGATCTTACAGTATTACGCATGATGCAGATTGTAGGATTTTAAGCTGCTTAAAACATATGTTTTGTAATGATCCACTTGTCTGTTATTGATTTCATGTGGTCTATGTCTTACAGGTCCAGGTTCAGGTCCAGGTCTTGGTAAACTCTTTGGCTTTGATTTCTGGGTCATGGTGAGCATCCTAGCCGGCGGAGGAGCCCTTCTGCTTCTGCTGATCTGTGTTCTCATCATCTGTGCGTGTAAAAGCTGTCGGCAACGTACTGTAATGGAATGTGCAATTATTCTATTATAATTATGCCTTTTTATGTATGCAGTACTTATGTGTTATAGCTAATCACAATTGTAACTTAATATTATGAAAGTGTTTTTATAAAGTAAGACACCAGAAGTTATTAAACGATTTATTAAGAAAGTGTTATATAATGAAGGACACTTGTAATAATCATCGTAACCATTTATTGAGAAAATGGTTTATAGAAAAAAGACACTTCAATTGTTGTTGCAAATCATTTATTGAGAAAGTGGTTTATAAAAGAAACATGCCACACATGATGTTTTAAAGGGGTCATATAATGGTACGTGCACTTTTTCAAGTTGATTGTACTGAAATGTGTGTTGGCAGTGCATGTACACAACCATCATAAAATGATAAAAATCTATCCAGTGTTTTTTTTTTAATCTCCTTATATGTTTTTCCCTGCCTCAAATTGAGCCGTTCGTTTTTGTGACATCACACGGTCGGACGCCCCTCCCATGATTGTTGAATGACAGCAGCGTTTCGAAACAGACCCGCCCTGAGCGAGCTGTCATCATAGTCCGCCATTGTTGATACGCTGGAGCAGAATGGCGTCTAAGCGATTGTGGTGTTCTGTTCTTGGGTGTAATAACGAACACAGTCATTTTAATATTCCTAAATCCGAACCGCTGAAGACGCAGTGGCTGAGTTTGTTTTCGAAGGGAATATTCCCCACGAGCAACGTCAATGCTCTCATGTTTGCGCGATTCACGAATCTTTTCTCACCACCAGACTGCTTTATAAACGAGGGTCAGTATAAAGCTGGTTTTGCTAAGAAGCTGCTCCTGAAAAAAGAATCGGTAACTATTCGTGTCCCTGCTGCACCTCCAGAAGAACTGAGTGTAAAATTTTACTAACCTTTATATTAATCTTTGCAAATCGCTTGCACGCTTCACGATGAATGCGGCTAAGGTTTACACGCAGGGTACATTGTACATTACGGCATGTGTTCTATGTACGACGTTCTCAATATAATTCATTATCCCACGTTTATAATGAACAACGCGTTATGGTTATTGTGTTATTACAAACTGGGTACGTATATATCAGTAAACACATAGCGTTCGTACTCTACCCTGCCAGTGCACAAAGATATATCAAAGTGATATTACGTTAATCAACCATTCAGAAACGTCCTGTTTGAGCCTTAATTGTCGAACTTCTTTGCGGCTGTCATCTTGTTCCGGGTGCGACTCCAGTTCAAACTGATACGGTTGCACAGATGTGTCCTCAGAGACTCCCGCTGCCATTCTCTCTCCAAAATATACCCTCAACTGTTGTCAAGGCAACACTCGTGCGTTGTGTCAAGTAGTGATGTGTCGTTCATGAATCTTTAATATGACTCGGGACTACCGAGTTGTCTCAGAGAGTGATTCGTTCATTTTGTGTTGACCACGCATGCGCATTGCGCAACATATGGTTTCTGAATCTGAATCTGTACTGGAAATGATTAGTTCATCTCTTTCGAGTGTTCGGGTTCGGGACGGGTCCGAGTCTTTCGTTCTTCCTGTCAGTCCCATAGAGGCTATGCTGTCAGTACCGGAAAGAGTAATGATTAGTTCATTTTCTGAGTCTCGAGTTCGGGTTCGGCCGGGTCCGAGTCTTTTGTTCTTTCTGTCAGTCCTATAGAGACTGTGGTGTCAGTACCGGAAAGAGTAATGATTAGTTCATCTTTCGAGTCTCGAGTTCGGCCGGGTCCGAGTCTTTCGTTCTTCCTGTCCGTCCCATTCGCCTTATTCACCTCGAACGTTCCACCGAGCCTGAGGGGGACACTTACCACTTCCGGTAGTTCTCACAACGCGATTTCTCTCAGTGCAATGGCGCCTCACTGCTGTGTTCCCCGCTGCACTTCATCACACAGGAAAAAATCCAACAGAGGACAAACGTTTCACCGTTTCTCCAAAGATCAGTAGTATGTTTGTTATTAAAATCTACCACCACAGATTCACTAGTATAAGCATATTCTGATTAGGGTGAAACGGTACATGTATTCGTATTGAACCAAAACGGTACGGGCGTCACGGTTCGGTGCACGAATTTACACGGACAATAACGTTACACGGTATAAAAAGGGAGGCGCGGGCGCGATCGTACTCTGTGTGTGTGTGTGTGTGGGAGAGAGAGAGAGAGAGAGAGGCGCGGGCGTGATCGGTGTGTGGTATTTAGCTTCTAGTCACAAGCTAACCTAGGGGATACATCACATCAGTTTTCCTAGCTAGGGAAGGATGTACAGGAGTCAGATTGAGTCTGATCAATACAATTATACATGGAAAGATTGGTGGTCCACACTGGGGTTTCCATTGCTGGTGCTGCTGCGTCGGAGTCAAACTTCCGGGTTTGTGTACCCCTCAACGGCGTTCGAGTTTTCAAAATGGCTGCCAGGTGAATAAGGCGAATAGAGACTATGCTGTCTGTACCGGAAAGAGTAATGATTAGTTCATTTTCTGAGTCTTTGGGTTTGAGTCCTTCGTTCTTTTGTCACGTGACTTGTCACCGTTTTGAATAGCCTACTAATTCACAACCTTTTTTCAAACAAGCACATAGTTAATGTATAATATAATAGCAGTTAATTAATGTCTAATATATAATAAAACACACCACAGATGCACAAGAAACATTTAGAAAAGAGACGAACTGGGACAATAATAAGATGGAACTTTTATTTTTCAGATAATGTTTATTTCACATATTTTGTATTTTAATTCCTAAATATAAAACAATATACAATTCAGACGCAGTCAATAATACGAATCTAATGTTGTATTTGATGCGAAATACCAGCGGTCACGTGACAAAAAAAAACGAAAGACTCAAACCCGAAGACTCGAAGAAAATGAACTACCGTAATCATTACTCTTTCCGGTACTGACAGCATAGCCTCTATGGGACTGACAGGAGGAACGAAAGACTCGGACCCGGCCGAACCCGAACTCGAAAGATGAACTAATCATTACTCTTTCCGGCCCTGCTGTATCACAAACGGCACGGCCCAGCAGACACCACAGATCAGAGTCAGACACTGACGAGTCGACAACGTGTCGAGACACGAAAGGAGGAGAACAAACCTGATAAATATGAAGTTGCAAAGGAAAGAACGTCTCGGATCAGGAGGTGAGGTGAACTAACAGAATCAGACTGCAATAGCCTGAACTTAAGACCCAACAACTAATCAATTAATACAAATTTCGGTTTCTTATAATTTGGCTTTGGCTGCATTACCCAGTTTATTTTTATTATTTTTTACAAATTGAATCAACATTTTCATAAGTACTAGATGTGTTGGGATATTTAACATGCCATTTTAATTATATTATGCTGAAATGAACGAAATGACTCGAAAAAAGAACGAGACTCAAAGATCCGAGTCAGTAAAATGATCCGAACTTCCCACTACTAGTGTCAAGGCCAAAACGCCTCAAAGAACAGAAGGGCGGAGTCAGCGAAGCTCATGATCTTAAAGGCATATGCACTGAAACGGTGTGCTGGAAACAGAGCTGTTTTTGAAACAAATGAGTGTTTTCTTACAATACTAATGAGAATTTTTAATTAAAGTATATTACAAACTTTTCATTTAGACCCTGAAAAATCTAATTAACTTGTATGAAAATGGCATTACATGACCCCTTTAAGCATTTATTAGCAAGTATAGTAAGGAAAGAAACATGTACTAGAAAGAACTTTTGCTGACTATTAAGAGAAGAATGCAGGTATAACCAGTTGATGTGTTGCAGACCAAAAGCAGGAGAAAGCAGAGGATGAAAAGAGAGAGGGTTTTACTTTTATATGAGAAGGTCCAGCCAGAGGGAATTTCCATGATTAATGACACTCCAAGACTTCGGATTGGACAGATTGTCTGTAAAGGACTAATGCAGGCTGAGGGGGTTTCCATGTCAAAAAGACTTTAAAGGACTGGAAAAATAATGTAAAAGTAGACGCTGATCCACCTGGACCGCCTCTCCGGTGTCTATGCCTTGCCATTGCGCCTCTTGCAGTTAAAGCTTGTAAACGATTTGGTTTTGATTTACTCTTATTTTATGTTTTATATATTAGTATCTTTTATGTAAACCAGCTAAACTGTATTTAATAAATATATATATATATAATTGAAATTAAGAAGATTGCCTGCCATAAATGTCTGCTTCGCAAAAGATTGAGATGAATTTACCACCAAGAAGTGGTAAATATATTTAATATTCAATTGCTTAATTAGAACAGATTTGACTTACTTTACCTAAGCTGAGAATAATTAAAATAAAGTAAAAGGTGTTTAAAATTGCACACCATAAAACAGTACAAAGCACCAACAAGGTTAGCAACATCTTCATCGCCTCTAAATAAATCAATGAGCCTTTGCGTTTTCAACAAAAGATCAAACTGAAGCTGTAGTTGTCCTTGTTGAGCTTGAAAAGTTCCCGGCACAATCATCAACGTATTTCAATGTCAAATCTTAAATACAGTCATTTAAATAAAATTAAACATTTCTGAACGTTTCAGGTTTCTTTGTCCTCAGAGACTGCATTGTGTGTGTGTGTGTGTGTGTGTGTGTGTGTGCTACACTCTATCTGTCCACTTTGTTAGGAGTTGGAATTCCAGTTGTCAGTGTGGATAAAAATTCTCAGTGTGAGAAAGAGAGAGAAAAAGAGAACATCATGTCGCAAACAATCAGGAGATGCATGCCTCCCTTTTCACGGCCCATCGCTGTTAAAGATATACATGAGTTCTGCTTTGAGTGTATGGGGGAAGAGCATGGCAATTGCGAGCACTGTGAGGTTTTCTCCATTAAAGAGATGGGTCTGTTCCGTTTGCTTGCTCTCTCTCCAGATCGGGATTTCCTTTTGCCTGATTCCGAAGCGCAGCCCGGGGCTTCTTCGGATCAGGCGGAGGAGATGGCGAGATAGATTTTGAGTGCGCCGCCTCCAAGCATTCCTCCCATGATGATAAATCGCAGGAGGAACTACTCGCGGTGGTGGCAAGGTTACAACCATAGACTGTTAAAAAATCTGGGACGTGGGTGGAGCTGAGGTGCCTGGTTGCTGAAACCACGCTCACCTAGCTCGACTTGATCGAGTAAGCTCAGGCTAAGGAGCTAATGCTATATGCTACTGGCAGTACCAAATGTGTGACCACACAGGTCTCGCGCTAAAGTTCCTCTGTAAAAGCTTAGCCAATAGCCATGAAAGTTTATTTTTCCCCAAAAATATGTACTCTTTTATTTGAATAGACAAAGATTACCACCAAATGTGGTCTTTATTGTTAATCTTTGTTTGATTATGTGGAATAATATATACAAAAACAGAAATGGGCTAAAAGGAAACCAAAAATAGACATGAAACATTAAATTGAGTTACTACTTGGGTTGAAAAATAGTAAAGCAAAATGCACTAGGTCTAAATGTAAAGCTTTTACGTTATTTGTATGGATCTCATTCATTTTTAATTTTTCTGTTACTGTTTGTTTTTTGAATGTTGACTAACATACTCTCTCATATTTTGATTATTAGGTGAAGAGGTGACGAGAGCAGTGGGTGATCGAGTTTCTTTTAAACTAGACGAAATTGTTCCTCCTGTCACCAGCATCACATGGAAACACTTAAAAGCTGGACGCATTAACTGTAATTACTAATCTAACACTCGAACATACTGGAGTTTATACCATTGACGTCAGCGGTAAAGAGCAGACACAAAGATTCACCTTGACTGTTATGGGTGAGTTGATGTTGATTAGTAGGCCTAGGCTATATTTATATTAGGGCTGCACGATACTGGGAAAATATGCGATATGGTGTCACACAATCCAGCAGAAATTATTATAATATAGGCTACTGATTTATTATTAATGTTGGAAACAGTTGTGCTGCTACTTTTTGATGAATAAAAAGTAAAAAAAAAAAAAAATGACAGGAGAAAATGTATTTTGTAACAATATACACCACCGTTCAAAAGTTTGGGGTCAGTCATTTTTCTTTCTTTCTTTTTTTGAAAGAAATCAATAATTGTATTCAGCAAGGATGTGTTCATTTGATCAACAATTATAGTAAAGATTTATATTGTTAGGAAAGATTTATATTTTAAATTACTGCTGTTCTTTCAAACTTTTTATTCATCAATGAATCCTGAAAAAAAGAGTATGGTTAGTAGTGTTAGGGTGCTGTTAGTAGTGCTACAGCCACTAGATGTAGACATTAAATCGCGGAACGTCCGAAGTAAACACCGCCCATTACTTTCGGTTTTGTTTTTGTTCTTCCTCTACATGCTCAGTCCTTTCTTGCCTGACGTCTCGGGCGGGACCGTGGATACTTTCTGCCTGAAATATAGCAGTAACAGTTACAGTGCATGAAAGTGTACTCTGTATAAAGATGTCACTTCGTAGATACTTGCTGGTCGTCATCTGCGGTGTGTTCATCGCCTCCGGAGCCGTTTCAGGTACGCGATGCGACCGTTAGCATTCGAGCTATGATACTAGCAAACAAAAAACGTTCTTGGCCTCTTCAAGCCGTTTAGTTGTAAAATATATTATAATATCGTAGGCCTATTTACAAATGCCAAATGATTGAGGTGTATTTTAGATAACCAAATTCACGGCGTGGCCTAGTTTTGTTTACGTTATTATTGTTTTTAGTTATTAGCCACAGGCCAAGGCCTAAGTTACACCCATACAAAAGGCGTGTAGTTAATAGTTAGGCTAACATTGTTAATAAACGATAATAATTACATTTATACATTGTGTTCTCAACATGTATTTTATTTATATTAGATATTTCGATACCATAGATACTATGCCCAAACAGTATTTTTTTTCTTGTTTCTTGACGTGAAGTGATCACCGGAAACTAGCGAGGGACTTGTTCTTCTAATCTTAGAGAAAATGGGTGGGGTACTGGGGTGCTTTTCTCTTGCAATGCATCTTTGAAATTATTAAGATTAGTTTTCACAGACAGGTGCTACTCTCTTCGATACTTATCTGTAAACATAATTTTTCTCCAAACAATTGAATAATGTGGAATAACAGGCCTATAACATGTAGACAACATTTTTTCAAAGGGCTGATAATTGTATTGTTAAACAGTTATTTATTAAATAAAAATGGTCCCCTGTATACCAACGTAGAATTTGTTCAAATTAATGTATAATATTCCAATAATCCGTAAAGAATATTGTATGCTAGTGTTTGATGCAATACCATCCGTTTAAAATGTTTGTTTAAAGGAAAAATGAATACGGAGAGTGTGAGTCTTAGACCTGATGTTGCAATTAAAGGATTTATTATTATTTATTATTATCACTGATAGTAGATTGAATAATTACTTTAAACACTGTTAAAACACTTTTTCTTAAGTTTTGTACTGATGTAGATGTTAATTGTAATATCTGGGGGACTGAGAAAGAAAATAATCTCTTTTTTTTAACTGCGTTTATAGCAGAATGTTTTGTATCGACTTCCTCGGTAAAAGCTTAGCCAATAGCCATGAAAGTTTATTTTTTTTGAAAAAATATGTACTTTTTTATTTGAATAGACAAAGATTACCACCAAATGTGGCCTTTATTGTTAATCTTTGTTTGATTATGTGGAATAATATATACAAAAACAGAAATGGGCTAAAAGGAAACCAAAAATAGATATGAAACATTAAATTGAGTTACTACTTGGGTTGAAAAATAGTAAAGCAAAATGCACTAGGTCTAAATGTAAAGCTTTTACGTTATTAGGGCCCAAGCCTTGAAAAGGCGAAGGCCCTATTGTTTTCCTTAGGATTATTATTTATTATTAGGGCCCAAGCCTTGAAAAGGCGAAGGCCCTATTGTTTTCCTAAGGATTATTATTTATTAGGGCCCAAGCCTTGAAAAGGCGAAGGCCCTATTGTTTTCCTAAGGATTATTATTAGGGCCCAAGCCTTGAAAAGGCGAAGGCCCTATTGTTTTCCTTAGGATTATTATTTATTAGGGCCCAAGCCTTGAAAAGGCGAAGGCCCTATTGTTTTCCTAAGGATTATTATTTATTATTATTAGGGCCCAAGCCTTGAAAAGGCGAAGGCCCTATTGTTTTCCTTAGGATTATTATTTATTAGGGCCCAAGCCTTGAAAAGGCGAAGGCCCTATTGTTTTCCTAAGGATTATTATTTATTATTAGGGCCCAAGCCTTGAAAAGGCGAAGGCCCTATTGTTTTCCTTAGGATTATTATTTATTATTATTATTATTATTATTATTTTACTACCTTTTGGGCACTTTTGGGGGCCTTAACGTGCTCGAAAACTCTTGAAACTTTGCACACATCTCAGAACCCGCGGCCATCAGGGCCGGGCTGAAGCTGGTACCCGGGCGTGGCAGGGGGGCTCGACAGCGCCCCCTGGAACGGGGTTTGAACACTTGGTCCATAAATCAAACACGCTTGCATGTAATAATATGAAACTCAGTACACATATAGATCTCATCGGTTCATATATACTTCATGCTCTTACTTTTTACCCCAGCCCAACAGGAAGTCGGCTATTAAGGGTTGTTTGGAAAACACATGCAATGGAATGTGAAATACTCCTCCTAGAGAATTCAAACACACGGCACGAAACTCGGTCAGCATGAAGTCAAGACACTGAGGATGAAAAATTGCCAGGGGATTTTTGATATCTCGAACGGTTTGGCCGTGGCGAGTAAACGAAATTATGGCGAGAAACGTGAAACAGGAAGTGTGTTATAACTACTGCATACATTAACTAATCTTGATGAAACTTCAGCAGTGTGTTCGTTGTAAGAGCCCGATCACATGGATGTGACTATTGTGAGTCAAAGTTATAGCGCCACCAACTGGAAGCAGGAAGTGTGTCACTTTCAAAATGCTTTTAAATCACCCTCTTATTTTTACCCGATTTGCTTCAAACTTCATGTGCATAATGTAGACACACGCCAGATGTAGACCTGTGAAAGGATTATTGATATCTTAGATACTGTTGCCATGGCAATGCATCAAACATTAATATTCCTTTTTTTAAGCTTTTTCATGCTTTTTTATGCTTTCGGGCACTTTTGGGGTTCTTAACGTGCTCGAAAACTCTTGAAACTTTGCACACGGGACAAAACCCGCGGCCATCAGGGCCAGGCTGAAGCTGGTACCCGGGCGTGGCAGGGGGGCTCGACAGCGCCCCCTTGAACAGGTCAGACAATTTGGTCCATATATCCAACACGCTTTACCCTATTTGCTTCAAACTTGATGTGTATAATGTAGACACAAGCCAGATGTAGACCTGTGAAAGGATTGTTGATATCTTAGATGCTGTTGCCGTGACAACGCATCAAACTTTAATATTCTTTTTGGATACTTTTGAGATTCTTAGCGCACTTTTGGGGCCCTTAACGTGCTCAAAAACTCTTGAAACTTTGCACACGGGTCAGAAACCGCGGCCATCAGGGCCGGGCTGAAGCTGGTACCCGGGCGTGGCATGGGGGCTCGACAGCGCCCCCTGGAATGGGGTCCGAAAACTTGGTCCATAAATCAAACAGGCTTTACCCGATTTGCTTCAAACTTGATGTGTATAATGTAGACACACGCCAGATTTAGACTTGTGAAAGGATTGTTGATATCTTAGATGCTGTTGCCGTGACAACGCATCAAACTTTAATATTCTTTTTGGATACTTTTGAGACTATCAGCGCACTTTGGGGGCCCTTAACGTGCTCAAAAACTCTTGAAACTTTGCACACGGGTCAGAACCCGTGGCCATCAGGGCCGGGCTGAAGCTGGTACCCGGGCGTGGCAGGGGGGCTCGACAGTGCCCCCTGGAACGGGGTCCGAAAACTTGGTCCATAAATCAAACACGCTTGAATGTAATAATATGAAACTCGGTACACATATAGATCTCATCGATTCATATATCCTTTGTACTTTTACTTTTTACCCCAGCCCAACAGGAAGTCGGCTATTATGGTTTGTTTGGAAGCGTATGCCCCTGGAATTCGATATACTCCTCCTAGAGAATTCAACCAATCGCCACGAAACTCGGTCAGCATGAAGTCAAGACATTGAGGATGAAAAGTTGCCAGGGGATTTTTGATATCTCGAACGGTTTGGCTGTGGCGAGGAAACGAATTTATGGCGAATAAAGGAAACAGGAAGTGTGTTATAACTTCTGCATACATTAACTGATCTTGATGAAACTTCAGCAGTGTGTTCGCTGTAAGAGTCCGATCACATGGATGTGACTATTGTGAGTCAAAGTTATAGCGCCACCAACTGGCAGCAGGAAGTGTGTCACTTCCTAAAGGCTTTGAAATCACCCTCTTATTTTTACCCAATTTGCTTCAAACTTTATGTGTATAATGTAGACACACGGCAGATGTAGACCTGAGAAAGGATTATTGATATCTTAGATACTGTTGCCGTGGCAACGCATCAAACTTTATTATTCTTTGTTGATGCTTTTGAGACTCTTAACATACTTGAAATTGCATGAAACCCGACAGACACATCACATTTATTAGACAGTAGACATGTGCAGAGTTTCAGAAA